>OX637333.1:5842200-6193055 GCA_951799405.1 Agapetus fuscipes
GAAATATATGTTTTAAAAAACCAACTCTAAGCAGTTGAAATGTAATTTTAATTTTTAATATACAAGTTTTCGTCTGCTTCAAAAAGATAATATAGGCAATAATAAAGAAGACTTCTTGTACCAAATACTTTACAGACAGTTACAGCTTTTTCACACTAGACGCATTCTGCCCGGATTTGTCTTTGATTTTTTCGTATGGGCTTGTATTTTTTTTTTAAGAAATCCTTTGCGAGAGACTCCCTCGATTTCAGATACTCTAGGGGTCTATGACACTTGTTGTAGTGCCGCAGAGGTGTTGTTTACGAGCTTGGGCGTCGCTAAAAAGCACCGATACTCAAGCAACACCCTGTTGCTGTAAGGCTGGATGGACCTTTAGTGACCGGTCTTTGGTAAAAGAATATGAATTTTTCACCCAACGAAGAGCGTATTTGAAAATATAAAAGGTTTTTTTTTGTGCTCCGCCGGGATTCGGACCCACAACCTTCCATTTATGAGTCAGAAGTGTTAACCACTAGACTACGGACCGGTCAGGGAGCTTCCAGACTAGTCCCATTCTACTCGGCCGAAGGGGAGTCAATCAAACACCAGGTAAACAATCCGGGTAGTATGCAATCTAGTGTGAAAGCAAAATCATCCGGGCAGAATAGTTTGTGTCTGAAATGGGTCTTAGAGATTTAGCTGTTCACACAGGAACAAGTTCTCATGTTGTTAATCTCATTGGATAAACGTACATAAAAAAAATGTACAAAACAAAAAGCACATTAAAGTTTGGCAAGCATTTGAGCACGGTGAGGTACATTGTTGCACCCATACAGGTTAGATTTAGAGAGAGAACCTTTAAGATAACCTCCTCGGGAAACACCACCATCTTGATGAACTCAAACTCGTCGAGGCGGGTGAGGATCTCCTTCATGGGCTTGGACTGGGACTTCTTGGCCATGGCACACACGCCCACCAGCACCTTCTTCTCCACATACTCGTCTGATTCACTGCCGTCGCACATGTCCAACCCACCCTGGAACAAACAATGGACAGACTTAATTGTAGATGACAGCTTTCACGGCCGGTAGTTGACTTAATAACTTCCTGTCAATACAGAAATGACAACAACACTAGCTCAAAGGCCAGCGCCGGTTCAAGTACATCAGAACCTCTGAGAAGATCGAAGCACCTGGCTAATCTAATCTAATCTAAGTTGCAAAGATATGCTACATTGGAGATTCACATTACATGCATTTTCACAAGCAGACACGTACAAGTTTGCGCTTGCACATGCCGCATGTGAACCCACAACATAAAAAAAACAAATCTCAAATGGACATACACCCTGCAACTCTTGCCGTCCTTCTCTGAAACAGGGGTGACATTGGCAAAGTGAGCCATTATTACAGCATGCTCTATAATCTATAATCGAAGTTGCAAGGATATATTCATTTAGAGCTCTCAAATGTATGCCCACAAACAAACACGTGTAGTTCGCGCTTACAAATGCTGAATGTGTACTTACAAATAAAATCCAAACCTCAAATGAACATAAGCCCTACAACTTTTGCCGATCTTCCCTGACACAGGGGTGACATTGGCAAAGTGAACCATTTTATTACAGTATGGGTGGTCAGCTTCATACCAACCTATAGATCTAGGAAATCATAAAAATTATTAATTTAGCTACAATCTTTTTTTCATAAATATAAAAAAAAATGTGCTATAAAATTACATAAAATATACCCATGCATTATTATTTGCAGTTGATATAAACAGATAAACTTTATCAGAACTTATGAATCAGGCCAAGCCTGAAGTAATTAATTTCCCCAACAAAAGATAAACCAGTGGATGCTCTTATACATTTAAAGCAATAGTAATAATAAATCTTTATTCCAGCCTGGTCATGCGGAGGGTGCAATACATGACCAGCCATACAAAAAAATACATTGATCGAAAAATATAAATTATATTAAACCATGACAATTCCAAATATTTTTTTCTTTTAAACATAATTTTTGTGCCAGTCAAACTTCAGATGGGTGGTCTGTTTAGATTAAATAATCAAGTCATTTTATGAGCTAATAAAATAATAAAAATTGATAAGTAAAAAAAATTATCTACACTTTACTTCAAGAGGTGATATGGTAAATAGAAGCATAAACGATACCTGAGTTAAACGTCTTTAACGAGTGCTATAAATTTTAATTGGCGATTTAAGTCGGTTATTTGAGTTGTGAGCTGTCAAGACAAATACACTAATCAAAACAATTAATTGTACCATGATCAATTATTATATAATGAAGTTGTGCTGTGTGTGCACAGCCGATACCATCAAAGACATGTTCATGGTCATCGGGTCAGGTATTTGGAAGTCATTCAAAAAGTGAAACTTTCTCATTCAGTCACTCACTTACACGGCAAACACAAACAGTGCCAGACAAAGATAAGACAGTTTACAATGAAATAATATTCAAATAGTGATTTATAAAACAAACTAACATTTTGAAAACATTCATCACAATAACACACATCTTCTTCAGACTCTGATTTTGTATTCTTCCGTATTTTAAGTCTCCACCAGTCTTTTAACCATGTCCACTCCATTATTCACTATCAAATAAACACACACAAAATATACTTAAAAAAATTTGCAAGATAATTAATAAATTGAAATTTTATTGTGAAGTAAATGTTTTTATCTGTGGTGAGACTAGTGCTATCTAAAGAGGATTTTTTAAACTGAATGACAGCGTATGAATCACAAGGACAGGCAGAAACCTTTCAAGATAACAAATCACACAATATTATGTATAGTTTTGGACGGCACTTACTGTACACACACACACAGCAACACGGTCTCAGTCTCAGCGTGACACTTTAATTATAACTAAATTATATCACAACCACTAGACAAACAAACAAAAAAGTACATCTCACAATAACACACAACATAGCAGACTTACATACATACATGCCAGCACATCAAAGCAACATATTATTTTTCTACCTCTTTGAGTAAATAGTGAATTGTTTTTTTTATTGCTCCAATAGTAAGTGTTGCAATGTGAAGTCAAAATTAAATTAACATAGTGCGACTATGCAGTGTATTTTCAGCTCTACTATCTTTGTTATATAGTCATACAAATATTTATATACAAATGTTTAATTTTCCATGAGCAATATTGAGAAAAGGAAGCCACTCATGCGCCTTAATTGCTTCCGATCTAGAATAGACAGATTGAGTAGAAGGAAAAACAACAGTATTTTTACACAGTTCTATTGTGTATGTTGAAGAGCAACTTTTATCCATGCTGAGCAAAGAGACTGTCTGCTTCTTAATTGCTATGGAAAAGTTGTAGTTCTGTTGGCAGGGAAACAATCTGGACAGTGTTCGCCTCGCCTGCTCTCACTTTTAGAAGTATCCTGAGTAAAAACCATATTACTAATTACTTTCCTCATTCAGAATAATAGAAAAATGTGTTGAAGATGCAACAAGAACCTTAGTGATGGATTTAGTTTTCATACATATTTTATTTACATGATCGAGGTATTTGAAAGACGAAGACTGCGGAAAGAATGGATTGATCAAATAAGTAAGTTTGCAAATGACTGGACCATAAACTGGACTAAAAGAGAAGAGCATGCATGAAGAGTGATGAATGCCGAGGATATGAAACAAGTGTGTAAGGACAGAAAAAAATGGAGACACATCTACAGAGGTACTGGCCGCCACTAGCGTAATGGCGCCTGGATACACAAGGGGAATATTTGCTTGGGGTAAAGATCTCAGCACGTTTTCCATTGAATTTCTAATATAAGTCGGACTAGTATACACACACTCAATCCGAGGACCACTCCTGGCTCATAAAAATAGAAATATTCTGGATTTGAATCAATCTAGGGTTGTGAGTGGTTCCCTTTGGTTTAGTAGCACAAAATAAAAATGTACAAAGTTGGGTTTAAAACAGAATAATATTTGTTTAAGATTCTAAACACAAGAAAGTTTATCCCGGTAGCATCTTATCCAATCCTTATTTGTGAAGCTAAACGGCTAAGATAGTCTATGCAAATAATGGATCCATGTTTATTATGGAGGCAATAACATAACACTGGGCTGTTCGCTTAGTTATTTAAATATATGTGATTCTCATGAGTCTGTTGAATCACATTGAATCACAAACATTCTTATGATGAAAAACAATGCAAAGAACAAAAAAAGATTGAATAATTTTAAGTAAACTAGTACCTAACAAATCAAAACTATTAAGTATCAAGATTTTTGTTACCTGAAATAATTACTTATGAGTGTTTGTATTATTGGCTTTCATAATTTTGCAAAAAATATGAAGATAACGTAAGTACTTCCTCCACACAAATAAATTAGATTAAGAAATTTGATGGTAAACAGGAAATGTTACAAAGTAATGACTTTTACATTTATCAACTTTGCAACTTCATTTTCATTGAAACATGACTCAATTTTTCTTTAGTGAAGTTGCAGAAATATATCAACAATTCCCTGACTTAAAGGTTGGTATGACGCTGACCACCCATATTGTAAAAATTGCTTCACTTCTGTCAATGTCACCCCTGTTTCCGAGAAAGTTGCTGGGTTCAATTATTTGATGGGCCTTATTTTGTAAAGACAAGTACCTACTTAGGTACAGCAATTGAAAACCTGAACTTACATGGATAATATATGAAATGAACTTAACATATTAGAAGTCCACTCTTTCGCACGTGCCCTCCAAATAATGGTGGCATTGGCATTGACAGCAAAAGTTGTCAGCCTCATAGAAACTTTATTAGAGAAGGGACACAAAATAGTATAAGTAGGTACAATCAGTAGCCATGTCAAAATAACATTTCAATTATTAATTGAATGTTATGGCCGAGAGATTCAATATTGATACATGTTTCAAGGAAGCGCTCATTGATGAGCTGACCTGCAAGTGTGTAATTATTAAAAGGGCAGACTATGTACTCACGGGGGCCCCCAAAGGGACAATATTCCCATCTTCTCCGACGTAGAACTGCGGCTGGTGGCCCGCCTGACGCAAATCCTGGTAGCCATGCTCCAATTCAGTGTACGACATTCCTGCTCACACCATGCATCCCTTGTTAATGAAATTATCTATTAAAAATATACGCGTGTTGTATTTACACTGCAATGCAGCTATTTCAACCAAAACAATAACGTATTTCGGTCGGCTGTCATGGAAAAAGTATCACAGAAAAATTGTAGGAAAAATTACGAGAATTTTTTCAAGAAGTAGTATGATGTCAATATCATATTATTTTTAATGGGATTATTTCATTTTTAGACGATATATCATTGTTTTTTTGATATTTTTACGCAATCTAGGTGAAAAAAATTTACGCATTGACATTTTAAAATTGCCAAGTGAAAAATATTTTCATAAAATTTATTTTAGCCTACCATGTATACTAATTGAAAATACCTACATTAAAAGGAACGCATCATGCAGTTTTTTAAGATGGCGGAAAATTCAACCATTCGAAAAGTCACTTTTGAGGATTCCCTTGTATTGTATTTTAAATAGGGGAGAGTGGTGAGACTTGAACAGGTTGGAGACATGAACACCCCCCTTTCGCGCCTTTATTTGAGGTTTTTTTTTTGTTTTGTTGGCATCATTAGCTCTACTGTCATCTGCTGCCACCATTTATTGTGACGTCGCGCTGACATCTCCATAAACGTAAAAGGCTCAGTTTAGACACACGAAATTTTTTTGAAAAAGTTTCGATAGTGACGTCAAGCAAGATGGCCACTCCGCAGTGACAGTTGCTGGCAATTTTGATATTATGATGATTTTTAAAAAGTGCCGCATGACCCGCTTATTTCGTAATGTTGGTCAGACTGAGTTCTCAGACATTTCCACTTCGGAGTTAAAATGTCTGAAAAGTCAAAGACAATAATGCTATGGACTCGACAATTTTGGTAGGTATTTTAAATTTTTTTGTTAATTTAAAACTCGAAAACCTTTATTTTCTGTGAAAACTAAAAACAATTTGGAAAATATAAAATAATTGTTAACCCCTTGAAAAGAAAAAGGAAGTAGGTAATAATTAAATTGAGTTTGTTCTTACTTTTGGATTAAAAACAATTTTATTTCACAACTGTGTTTTTTCCATTGCAACGTTTTAATTATGAAATGATTCCGTGAAACTTTTCACGGAAGAAACATGTTAATCAATTATTTTTATAAGTCGTAAATAATTTCAGTCGTAAGGGAAAATTAAATTTAATGTTGGTCTCGGCAAATAAGCACCAAAAACAATGACAGAATATAATGTGAACACAATATAAAATACCAATGCAATATTAATGACACAATTGCAATATTGCATTCTGTTTCATAAAAATATTTTTGAGGTTAAGAACCCGTAATATATTTTCACAACTAACATTGGAATATTCAGCCAGTTTGTACAACACCACGATGAATTTTAAATTATCTGTATGATTCTTTTTTTTTACCGACGCATAGTTAAACTTAACACGTATTAAAATAATTTAATTCCTACATTATTTTAATCCCATTCGATGTTTGACTAAACCGCAACAGCTAAATGCCATTAGAAGAAAAAGATTCTGTTTTGTTCAAAAAATATTTTGTTCAAATGTGTGTGGAGACGGAAAACCGATAGTTGCCGCTAAAAATCGCTGTCTGACGTCACTATCGAAACTTTTTCAAAAAAATTTCGTGTGTCTAAACTGAGCCAAAGGCAGATATATGAAATTTTTAAGGTACTTTTCTGTCTTTTACTGGTACATTTACGAACCCTGAAGATTTTTTAGAGGTTATGATTTATTGTTCCTGACATTTTATGTCAGTGAGGTGGTTCATTGAGGTGTATTTAGTGTTATTTTTAAGGTACTTTTCTGTCTTTTACTGGTACATTTACGAACCCTGAAGATTTTTTAGAGGTTATGATTTATTGTTCCTGACATTTTATGTCAGTGAGGTGCATGCCTAAGAATCTTCCATACTGTAACGAAATACACTGGTAGATGTTTATTGGTGTACGTGTGTTTTGAGAGAATGTTCTGGCCCAGACGATTGTAATTGTAAGGTGTGTATGTAGGTAGGAAATGGACTCTTCATGAAATAAATATGTCCAGAATCGTCTATACAACTGTGGTAGTGGAAGTTTCTAGGGCAGGCTGGAATGGCCCCTAGGTTCCGCTATAAGAAGGGCGACAATGGGCTGAAGCGAGTCAGTCTTCGAAGCACTCACACAGAGGAGTATCTAGTTGCCAGGGCGACCAATAAGGTGTAAAATAAATGTAATCTGTACGAAATAAATAAGTGTGTTAAAATAAATCTGTTAGAATAAGTCTGTTAAAATAAATCTATTGTAAGAAAGTCTGTGTAAATAAACTGTATGGCTAACTTGTGTAACGAAATACACTGGTAGATGTTTATTGGTGTACGTGTGTTTTGAGAGAATGTTCTGGCCCAGACGATTGTAAGAAAGTCTGTGTAAATAAACTGTATGGCTAACTTGTGTTAAACTTGTGTTTTAATTAAAAGAACCCAGGAAAAACGTAACAGTGGTGTCGGTGTGAAGTTTAAAACCAAGTACCAAGTAAAAACTGTGCTTGAAAGTATTGAAAAATATATCTGGACAACATAATAAAAAAAAAAGTTTTAAATAAAACTGATTAAACTTGAATTAAAAACGATCGTGTGGTTACCCGCTAAAAATTTGATTGAAGTGTGGATAGATAACGGGTTAATAATATTGTGATAGTGTTAGTAAATACTCATTAGCCGATCTGGCGAAGCAAAGTAAATAATCATTATCTAATATCATTATTTGAAATTTAAAAATATATTTTTTTGTAAAATAATTTGTTTTGAAGTAAATTATTTTGAAGTAAATTTAAATTTTTGTTAAAATAAAAAATGGCT
The DNA here is from genome assembly GCA_951799405.1 of Agapetus fuscipes. NCBI lineage: Eukaryota > Metazoa > Arthropoda > Insecta > Trichoptera > Glossosomatidae > Agapetus > Agapetus fuscipes. Next base: position 5,850,126 of record OX637333.1, read on the forward strand.
AAGGTGAACATCAAGGACCTCAAAGCCTATGAGCTTAAGAATGAGCTTCTGGAGAGGGACCTGGAGACCTCAGGAGGAAAGGCAGCCTTACAAGCACGCCTCATAGAGGCCTTGGAACAGGCAGGCGAAGACCCGGCATATTTTGTCATGGCGTCTGGAGGGGACCGCGAGCGAGCCGTGGAAGAGTTTAAAACAAAGATGGCTGCCAACTTCAAGAGCTTGAGGGAAGACCTAGCTGGTTGGAAGGAGGAGAGGGCTAAAAACCTAGCCTTAAAAATGTCGGAGGACACTGATAGTGTAAAATTAAGTGATAATCAGGATGACAAAAAGGCCGATATGTCAACTGAGGATGAGTCGTCTCAGAAACTGGGGAAGGGAGACCTGAAGGCCAAAAACAACGGCCAGCTCAAGGCTGAGGACGCAGCTGACAGCAAAGATGACAAAGATGATGTCAAGTCGGCTGAAAACGGCAAGAGTGACTCGGCCGAGGTGAAGGCTGACAAGGATGCGAAGGAGGAGACGGACGCCAAGGAGGAGGACGCCAAGGACAAGAAGGGCAAGGCCAAGAAGGCCAACAGTGTGAAGAAGAAGCCCGCGCCCAAGAAGAAGGCGGAGGAGGCCGTGGAGGAGGCTCCCAAGAAGAAGAAGGCCGTGGAGCCGCCGGTGCCCGTGCCCGCGGGCCGGGGCATCCCCATCGACCACATCCCCGACGTGGAGGTGGCCATCTCCAGGTTCAAGATGGAGGACCTCAAGTTCCTGTACAATCAATTGTGCCGCACGAACCTCATCAAGCGCAACAAAAAGAAGTTCAAGGGCTACGAGTTTGAGAAGGACACGCCTGAGCACAAGGCCAAGCTGGAGGAGGTGCAGAAGCTGGAGCCCAAGCAGCTGCGGACGCTGTGCGAGAAGCTGGGCTTGGACAAGAGGGGCGCGCCCACGGAGCTGGCCAGCAGGGTGGTGGGCTTCCTGCTGCTGCCAAAGCAGGCCTCCTCGCACGCCAGGGGGCTGATGAAGGAGAGGCCGGTGACTGACCGCGGCGAGGCCACGGGAGGCAGGCTCAGAAGGTCCGCTGCTGCTATTGTCAAGAGAGGTTACTCTAACGAGGAGTATGAAACAGATCCGGAAACCAAAGTGCGGGGACCCAAAGTCAGCAGGGATGATTTAGGGGATTCAGATGGCTCGTACAACCCGAGTGGCTCCGGACAGGAGGCGGACTCTGACTTTGACCCGTCAGTGAGGGAGGGGGGCGCTCTCTCCCGCAGGCGCCGCGCCCCCGCCCGCAGGGGCTCAGCCAAGCAGAGCAAGCAGAAGGGACGACCCAAGCATGGCGCGGCAGGAAGCCACTCAGCGAGTCAGAGGACGAGAGCGAGAGTGAGAACTTCGCTTCCGAGCAGGAGAGCGGCTCCGACGACCAAGGATTCTGATCCTTTGACGCCGGCGAGCAAGCGGGGCCTAGGAGCGGTGGCCGCCCGGGGACGCAAAGCGGTGCCCCCAGCCAAGGAAAGGCGCCCATGCCGGCCGCCAAGAGGAAAGCACCCCCCCCCACACCAGCCAGCAATGACGGGCAAAACCCTAAGGGGAAAATTCCGTGGAACGTCATTTTTCCTGACCACTGGATGCAACTGTGGGTCAAACTGCCCGTACCTTCTTAAAGAAAAGACTGTTCCGGGGCGGAACAGTCTAAGGGGGGGATAATGTAACGAAATACACTGGTAGATGTTTATTGGTGTACGTGTGTTTTGAGAGAATGTTCTGGCCCAGACGATTGTAATTGTAAGGTGTGTATGTAGGTAGGAAATGGACTCTTCATGAAATAAATATGTCCAGAATCGTCTATACAACTGTGGTAGTGGAAGTTTCTAGGGCAGGCTGGAATGGCCCCTAGGTTCCGCTATAAGAAGGGCGACAATGGGCTGAAGCGAGTCAGTCTTCGAAGCACTCACACAGAGGAGTATCTAGTTGCCAGGGCGACCAATAAGGTGTAAAATAAATGTAATCTGTACGAAATAAATAAGTGTGTTAAAATAAATCTGTTAGAATAAGTCTGTTAAAATAAATCTATTGTAAGAAAGTCTGTGTAAATAAACTGTATGGCTAACTTGTGTTAAACTTGTGTTTTAATTAAAAGAACCCAGGAAAAACGTAACAATACAAACGATATTGACCACAAGCTTCCTTACACTACCAGTAGGTAATGCTTTATTGGTTCTTGTCCACAATAATAGTAGGAAACTACTGTTTGGTATTACCGATATTCCCTTGACAGCCAAAATGGCGCCCACAGATAACGCTTGCTTGGCGTGGGGTCGTAAGTTTTTAACCGTTGAATGCTGTTTTTGGCTGTTTTCACAGGCGTTAAATTGTGCAAAAAGTTATTTGAAAAGAATATAATACTTTGTGAGTGAAAAAAGTGCGTGAAAATGGTGTATTGGTGGCCTGGTGCCGGACAACGTATTTCCGTCGTAACCTCAAAAAAAATTCGTTCACAAATATAAGACAGCTATAAAGTACAAAAAACCTTCATGTTTTTGTTACGTTCCAGCTAAAAAATACTAGTGCCTCTAAATAAACTTTAATTGACATCAAACTTTCAAAATGATGTACATTATTTTAACCTAATTTGCCAAAACCTTAATTACCTTAATTTAGCTTAAAACCAAAATGTAGTTCGGTGTATTATTTAAGAATGTATATTTGTGTAAACTTGTATATTTTATTTTAAAAGATATAAATTTTTAAAACAAAAAAAAAACTTTTATTTGACATGACCTCACCATTAGTTTCCTATAATATCAAAAATATTTGAAATAATTTTTAGGTATAAATGATATTATACATTCCATAATATTATCAAAAGCTTCCATATAAAACTCATAGGTGGCTAAGATTCGGGCATTCCCCTTTTTTTTATTCAGTGGGATCTCTATAAACCTATAATACTCTGTGGTGAGGTGGTTCATTGAGGTGTATTTAGTGTTTGAATTTTCAACATTGAACCAACATTAAGGTGGGTAGATTTTGTTGTTGTTAAATTCTTCAGGTCGTGAGACTTGAACATGCCCACTGTGGTGAGACTTGAACATGTTCAAATCTCACCACTGCCCTGCACTCGCAACCCTGGCATGTGCCAAAGGGCGTAACCGCTACATTACTTTAGAATTATGCATTATCTCTTCATTTTAAGCTATGGGACGAAAGTATCAGCCCAAGAAGGAAACAAAGGTCCGAGCAGAGAGAATTCCTGTAGAAGAATTAGAAGAGGCTCTCAAGGAGATTAAAAATGGAGCTTCGGTTAAGAGCACTGCTTTTAAATATAAAATAAACCGGACGACATTAGGACGAATAATAAAAAGTGGAGCAGCAACCTATGCCAGCTACAAAAATTCAACAATTTTCACCCCAGGTGAAGAAGAAGAATCAGCATCATACTGTCTTGAGCTCTCGCAGCTTAATCATGGCCTAACCACGAAAAAATTTAGACAGCTTGCATTTCAATATGTGAAAACCAATAAAAAAAAAGCTTCCACCAGTTTGGACTGAAAAAGAAGAAGCTGGGAAAGAATGGTGTAAAGGTTTTCTTGAGAAAAATGCCAGAATTTCACTCAGGAACGAAGGGGAATATTTTCTTTCTACGGTTTCTATACAACTAAAGCAAGTATAGTGCACTAAGCTTAGAAAATAGATTTTTAAAAATATTTTGTACGGAAAAAAAAAAAAAAAACAGTTGTTTATTAGATAATGTGTGATTTCATTCCTATGTTCAAGTCTCACCTATGGGGTGTTCAAGTCTCCAGCCCAATGGTGAGACTTGAACATAGCTGCCGACCTTCAGAAAAAAATATTTAGTATTAAAACAAACAACTAGATCAATTATGTAAAATTCATATAGGTACCTAGATGATCAACCTGCATAAAAGTGTCAAGAAACTTGGCCTAACGTCATTGGTGTCAGTTAAAAAAAATAAAAACCAAAAATGTGTTCAAGTCTCACCACTCTCCCCTACATATTTTAGACAGATTTCTTTCATCTGTACATTTAAATTAATTTCATTCAGCTGCTTTGAGGTTCTGCAACCCTATGCTTCTGGGTATGCACATCAGTGTTAAAAAATTACACATGCAACAGAAAACCTATAAAGCAAAATTTCAAAAATCTTATGGTGAAAAGAAAACACACCTAGGTTCATACCATTTTTAATCCAACTGCCAATGATTGGGAAAGTTTATTTCATATTCTCTACAATCATAGAAAACTTAAAATTAACTAAACAAAATAATACTTACACATAAGCGTAACATATGTTATGTAGATTGCTGATTAATAACAAAATAATCAAAATAATGCCAGTTATATAGTATTAGGAATACAAGCTCAATGATGAAGTTGAAACACTTCAAATTTTTCTCAGAAAGCTGATGACAACAGTATATGCAGGTGACTATGGGCCTTAGCAATCTAAAACAAAATATTAGTTAGCTTTCTGGCTAGCAACCCAACAGTTTAACTTCACAAAGTTTGATGTGATGTTACCTGGCCGGGCTAAATACAGTACAGAGCATCATACAATAATTTCATTACAATATTATGTAAGTACTTAGAAAATACAATAAAGTGCATTGTACTGCATTTAGCATTACCACCAACTGTATGGGTTCATAGTGCTGTCAACTAGAAAAAATCCCTGATTGTAAGTTTTTTTTTCTTTACTATGGGTAACATCACACAGCCAAGGAATATTTTTTTTTTTTTTTTTTTTTTTTTTTTTATATTTATTACAGAAAACAACAGCACATACACATGAAACAAGTAAAGATTTATAATAAATACATATAAGGCCAATAATAGTTTTCTTAAATAAAAATAATTACAATAAAAGCTTGTCTACAGCAAATGTAACAGCAAACGAAAAGAACAAAAGAAAAATAATATGAATGCGGAGGTTTTTATCAGAGAAGATTTGGGAAAATAGGATAGAAAGGACAATAGAAGGGGAAGAGGATGCCATTCAATCAGTTTTGCATTTTCTCAAGTAGTACATCCGCACCCCTTGAAGAAATGCGTTTTTGGACAAACAAAAAATGTCCAGGTGATTAAAATTTGAGTTATAACAAAACATAGCTCTCGTTAAAGTCGAGTTCCTGGCATAATTTGTAGTGTGCGCTCCCGTATAAAAAAGTGAATTTAACCTAGTGCGCCTTGTAGGTACACGCAAAGTGAGCCCCTCACAAAGAACGGTGGAGTCAATATGGCCGTGTACTATATCGTACAGAAAAGCCATATCTAATAGCGTTCGACGGGCTTCTAGGGACATAAAACCGTGATGACGGCAAGCATCATGATAATTATTAAAAGTTAAATGTTCCCTGTAATTTAGATGCTTTAGAAATTTCTTTTGTATAGCTTCTATTTGTTCCTTATAAACACTGTACTGTGGATTCCAAATAGGTGAAGCGAATTCAAGCCTACTGCGAACATACGCGCAATAGGCCATCTTAACGGCATTAGAACCCCTGAAGGGCTCACAGGTCCTTAAAATAAATCCCAGCATTTTGTAAGATTTAACGGTGGTAGAGGAAATATGGGCATCAAAAATTAATTTAGCATCCATAAAAACACCAAGGTCCCTCACCCCAGTCACAGTGTCAAGGTATTCACCCTTGAGTTGATAATTAAACTTTAAGGGGTTTGTCTTGCGGGTAAGAGATATCTTATGGCACTTAGATACATTAAGATCTAATTTGTTTTTAATACAATAATGTGTAAGGTTGTCCAAATTATCCTGCAGCTTCATGCAGTCCTGAATGCTATTAATTCCTAAGTAAATTTTAGTATCATCAGCATATAATAAACATTTTGTAAAATTAAAACACTGTTCAATGTCATAGACATATACATTGTAAAGAAGCGGTCCGAGGTGAGAGCCCTGGGGGACACCAGACGGAATACTAAAGAAGTCCGACTTGCAGCCACCAAGAACAACCGCTTGAGATCTTTTTATCAGGTATGATGCAAACCACCGCAGCAGATTCCCATGCACGCCAAGTGTTTGTAGTTTATCCAATAATATGCTATGGCTTACCCTGTCAAAGGCCTTTGAGTAGTCCGTGTAGATTACGTCAATTTGGCCACCCTTTTCCATCTCATCAAACACGTAATCTGTGAAGACTGCTAAGTTGGAGACGACTGATCTTTTTTTGAGGAAACCATGTTGGGATTTGGGTAGCTGAGAAACGAGTAAATGATATATTTGATCATAGATCAACTTCTCAAACAATTTACCAAATACGGGTAAGATGGATATAGGTCGATAGTTTTCTGCAGAAGTTTTAGGACCAGATTTGTGTATTGGAACTATGTGCGCCCTCTTCCAGGCATCAGGAAATATACCTGTAATAAGGGACTTATTGAAAATCATTGCCAGAGGGAGTGATAGTTCATTAGCGCAACTAATAGCAAAAAACGAAGGAATGCCATCACTACCCGCTCCTTTGCTAGCATCAAGTGTGTTTAAATATTTGCAAACCATAATGGGAGTAACCGCCAGTCCACAAGCAATGTTTTGATTTGTAGACAATTCACCAAAGGACGGAGGACAAGCGACAGTAGATGAATCAGTGATATCAGAAAAATCAGTGTAAACAGATCTAAAATATTTTGAAAACAGATTTGCCATACTACAAGCATCAGAGGCCACTTGCCCCTCAAATAATAATTCTCTTGGTAGTGAACTAGAATTTCGCACACCCTTGAGATATGACCAAAATCTCTTTGGCTCTTTAGACATGGATAGCTCTGAGTATCTGATAAACCTGGCATGACACTCACCCTGTACGCGTTTCTGACGAGAACGTAAGAGGGAGAATGTTTGATAATCCCTTGGATTTCCTGTTAACCTCCATCGTCTGTGAGCTTTATGTTTTTCTTTAATTATCTTTATCAATGCTGCTGAAAACCAAGTTGGATACTTATTACAATTAATCATTTTACCGGGTATAAAAGAGTCAATGCTTTCATTGATTATTCTATAAAATACATCAACACAGTCATTCACATCGCACTGATTGAGAATCAGCTCCCAATCAATATTAGACAAGAAATTTTTAAGTTTAGTATAATCACCCTTCCTAAAAAGACGTGTAAAGCGTGGGGCACTAACCAAGTATTTCTTGGGAACAAGGTCGGCAGTCAGTTCAAGTGACGGATGATGGAGGTCCTCAGGAACCAAAGGAAAAGCAGCATGTATAGTTTTTATAGCAGTATTTGAAAGAATAAGATCCAATATTCTCCCATTAGCATTAAGAATATTATTATACTGTTCCAAACCAGTAGCAGAATAGTTAAGGAAAATCTCAGCAGTGTGGCGTTCAAAGAAAATTGGGGTGAGGTGATCATTGTTGTTTTCCTCAGTCCACTTTATATTGGGCAAATTAAAATCTCCAACCACAATAAAAATATCTTTAGGGTAAAAATTAAGTAAATTTGTAAGTGTCGATGCAAAATTGAGCATCATTTCTTGGTGAGAAGATCCTCCCATCATATAGATGCAAGCTATATGTAAATCAATAGAGTTCCTGAACGATTTTCCAGGAATGGTCAACCAAACGCATTCTAGCCCCGACTGCCACTCCGGTCGCTGGCGAGCATTTAACACTCTGCGAGTTGCAATCATTACTCCCCCTCCTCGAGACAATCCTGTGTCAAGAGGGTCTCTATCATTTCTGAAGACGTCATAACGACCATCAAACAACTCACCATCCAGAATTCCGTCATTTAACCAACTTTCAGAAATCAGTAAAATGTCATAATTGTTCAATAAAACATTCTGTGAAAAAATATTTGTTTTAGTACGTAACCCACGTACATTTTGATAATATAACCTGAAAGTCATGATGTGTTTCTATTATGCATAATTAAAATGTAAAAATAATAGAAATGATATGTCATAAAATTATAAAATATTATATGAGAACTCACCTTGCGACACTGAGGCGCACAAAGAAAATAATAAATATAATAAAAGATAGGGGCAACATCCAACGTAGGTAAAAACATAATCTTGAAATGCATGGCATTGGAATTAATAAGGAGAGGGGGAAATGTGAAATAACCATAGGAGGAGAGGAAAGGGAAAGCTCTGATAAATAAAAATAAGAACAGATAAAGAAAAAATAAAAATAAGAACAAAGATAAAAACAGATAAATGGAAAAACTAAAGAAAAATAAAACTGCAGTAGGATCAATAGGGAGAAATCGAGCAAAGACCAGATTCAGCAGCAGGAGTTCATCTAATGTGTATCTGAGGGTAACATGGTGTACTACTTGATCTTGCTTACGTCTTCCAATGAACGTATCCTTATAGCTGGGGAGACATCGCTCCTTCTTACATATATTGAACAATTCCTCGTCCATACGTACAAAAAATTATGGGCCTTAGCTGCTTCTTTAGTAGCTCTAAGAATATGTTTACTTGCCGACGTTAAGTGCTCGTTGATATAAATTCTGTTTTCAACACCATTCTGTTTCTTCATGAATTCCGATGTTTTTAAGCCTTTCCTCTTTCGGATAGCGGCAATTAGTTGATCACGTGTGCTGGGATTGGAAAATTTTGCAATAATCGCTCTCGGTCTGGCGCTTTTTTCCCTGTGTGCGCTTCGTGACGCAAACACTATGTTCTCCTTGTTAAGAGTCACACCGAGTGCCTCTCCAATTAGTATGACATCCTTTATCGGATCAGAGCCGGCATCCGGCATCCCCACAATTTCTACATTGTCCCTTCTCTTATCCTGCTCCGTGAGAGACAGTGCAGTAGATAAGGACGTTGTAACCGAAGAGAGGCTCCTCACCTGCTCCTCAAAGATGCCGAGCTTTTCACTGCACTTACAGGCCTTTTTTTTGACCTCCAGCTCCTTGAGCCCCTCCTCTAGGATAGTCATCCTACTCTGAAGCCCCTCAAGCACTCTCAGGATACCCTCAAGCCGCTGGTCTTTGGATACTTCTTGCTCACTCGAAGGATGGTATTCAGATGATGGTGTCACAACTTCTACTGGTACCGCCTGAGACAATGCAGTGGGTGTTGGAAGAGAGACTGGCTTAGATGTTCTCGGATCCTCCGACCTGCATTTGTTGCAGGTCCACTGTGAACTGGACCTCGTGGACATCTTGTTAATGTCCGCGGATTGTTGCTGGCAAGCAGGATGGAAGAAATGATAGCACCTGACGCATTTCAGTTTCTTTTTTGGGCTAATGTCGTTGGCACATGTGAAGCACTTCATGTTCCCTTCTTTGGCTTTTATTTCGACGTTGCGTAACATTTTCACGTTTTAGATGGAATAAATGATATTTTTTGGAATTTTTAAAGTAAAATGACAGCCACTATTTGAGGTTATGTTTTTGAACTTTGTTATGTTTTGAACTTTTATCTTGGGAAACAGGTTTTGAAACATTCACGTATCAAAGATTATTTGATATTTGTGTATTCTTGTTGTTCTTTCACTTGAAATAAAACTGTAAATCAATGGATATTTTGGATTTTAGTTTTCGAAAACATCGCGTGCAATATGACAGCCGTATCAACAACTATATTTAGAATGTTTGGAGTCCATTTCCTCCCCCCCCCCCCCACGACTATTTTTTTCTGACACCATGTTTAAAATTTTCTACCCCGTGATTTCTTCCAGTCTCAGAGGTATCCTGTTGTGAGTGAGAGGAGGTATAACGGTAACAAGGACTCTTTCTCCCAGCTGAGGTATTCGTGAGCCCCCCATCTGGCTCGTGTGGATGAGGCCATTCTGCCCGATGCCACAGTCTACAAAACATCCAAATGGAGTGACGTTGGACACAACACCTGCAATCAAGGAACTATGTAAGTTTCAAAACAAGTACATTTGTCAAACACAATAAAGAATAAAACCAACTTGATTTAGATTACTTTGAGTACATTATTAAGTTCTTAATAAAAAGACCTAAATATAATCAAAGTAGTCTCAAACAAAGTTGGCTTTATTCTTTACCTTGTAAGATGACAGATACTAAGTAAATGCCTCTACAAATCAATGAGAATTGTCAAATTTAATTTCTTTTCACAAATAAAGTAGGGCTTCACTGATCCAGACTACCATTTATTCGGTGATTGTGATACAGATTCCACGTGCCGCATGCGACTCCTTCAGGGAACACGTCGTAAGATGTTGCAATATATGTGCAGCTTAGTTGCATTATGGTAATCCGGACAGACAATGCGGGGTGGCATAATTAATTTGCTGTAATTCTGTATTCCTTGACTTATAGGTTGGTATGAGGCTGACCACCCATACTGTAAAAAATGGTTCACTTTGCCAATGTCACCCCTGTTTCAGGGAATGTCGGCAAGAGTTGCAGGGCTTATGTTCATTTGAGGTTTGGATTTTATTTGTAAGTACACAATCAGCATTTGTAAGCGCGAACTACACGTGTTTGTTTGTGGGCATACATCTGAGAGCTTTGAATGAATATATCCTTGCAACTTAGATTATAGATTATAGATAGATGTCCCATCTGGCCCCTCGGAGATATCTTTGACCCTGGTTCAACAGACGTCACTGGGTAATTATTTATTAATATCTGTGAGCGAATATTATATCTAAAGATTATTTTGACTCATTCCATCGTTCCTTTCGCCCACAGATATATTAAAATAACTAATAATTCAATTATTACTTGACAATGTTAATACCAGTTTCTGGCCAGACAAAAATAAGTTGGTGAATGGAATTCCCCTTCACGAAATTATTAAAATAATAATGTAGCAATAGAGGCGATACATTCAATAATATTTTACCTGCCAACTTGGCTCCCTCCTTTAGCTGGCTTATATTGTTGATGGCCACTGAATAAACTGGCTTAGCGTTCCTTAGTGGGTCCACATGAGGGGACTGCTGTAGAGCCTCTACTATCAGTTGAGCATCACTCTCCGGGCATTGCAACTTGGCACACAATGCAGACATGCCCATCCTTGATGACTTCAAGCCAAGTTCTTTGATAAAAGTATCAGTAAATATATCCTTCTTTTTCAAGCTAAATTCTTTCAATAATCTACAAAATAAACACAGAATTATAGAACTGGAGAGTGGCTTTGTGGGATTTGTTGCTGTAATTTGTCGGAGCTGGAACTTCTGGACGTTTCGCGCAATGTTTGCGATGGGCTTCTTCAATGTGAAGATGATGTGATGAAATCGTTATGGTATTATATAAAAATTATAGTATTTTAATTTTAGGAGACTGGTGAGAAGACAAACCAGGCCGTGGAAGCAGGATGGATAGAGGAGAGATAGATGATGATGATGATGAGTTGATGATTTCTTTATAGCTCCGTTTCGTGATGTAGTCACTCCAAGGGCGCAAATATAGAATATAGCTTCTACAGTTAGAGCTGGAGGATAACTGCTGCGGAGGACAGGAGGACTCTGAGGCACAACATTTAGGAGGCCAAAGGTCGGTTTTGGTTCGAAAGAGACAATATTTTGCAAGTCTTTAGGGGAAGAACTACCTTTCTGCAATATCGTAGCTCTCAGGATGTATCCAAGTATTGTCCAGTTTATTTTTACTTTGAGGAACTCTGATGAATCCAGCGCATTGTTTGTAAGTCTTTGGTCCGATGCCTGTAACTTTTAACAGTTCTTCACGGCTACTGAATCCACCGATCTTCTCTCTGTGCTTCAGTATTGCTTTGGCACGCGTTTCAGTCAATCCTGCGATTCTCCTACAAGAATGTCATTTCAAAATCAACATGTTTGATAAAAAATTGGGTTTTTTGTACTTCACATGTTACCACTTACCATACACAAAAAATAATTGAGTGTCATGTAGACAAGTAGTAGACCTGTTCGTAGTCTAGTGGTTCACGTTACAGACGCCTAATCGAAATTTTGTGAGTTCAATTCCCGGGAGCACAAAAAAATAATATATTTTCAAATATGTCAAAATTGTCGGGGTTATAGCCGCGGGGGCCAAGAGGGCTGATCTTTCTAGCGTGTTTCGAATGGAACAACGTTGGTTCGATCCCCGCTTGGGTCACTTGACTTTAACTTTGACCCTGGTTCAACAGATGTTATTGGGTAATTATTATTTAATAATTCATTAATAATAAACAATAATGAAATATTAAATGATGATATTAATACCTCTTTCTGGCCAGGCAGAATAGGTTGGTGAATTGCATTCCTATTCACAAATCTATTTTTTTCAAAAAAAAAAAAAAAAAAAATGCTCTCCAGTGGGTTGAACTATTCATTTGCCTTTACCGAAGACCGGGCACCAAATGGCCATCCAGCCTTACAGCAATTGAGTCTTGCTTGCGCTTTTTATAGTGACGGCCAAGCTCGCAGAGGACTGTTGAGGTATGATGGATGAACAGCGCTCACTTAATTAATTATCCTAATAGTTATATTTATTTAGTGAAGGAAGAATTAGGCAAAGTAGGAGGTACAGCTTATGCAAGGTCGTAGTGTCATTAAAGAGAGAGTAATGGAATAGTTGCGCGAATATGAATACATGTTTCAGAGTCCTTTGGTTATGAAATAGTTTACCTTAAAAGAGCCAGTGATGCAGTGTTGAGATCAGCTCCAACAAAACTGGCACAATTGACAACAGTGCTGGTCAGGGCTTCATTCAACAGCTTAGGTGGAGCATCGTGCTGGTACATTCCGACTCCCACGTGCTTAGGATCAACCTTCACCAATTCACTCAAAGGATCAAGAGCTCGCCGGGCTATTGAGATGGCTGATATTAGATTAGGATCCATTCCTGGGTGCTCCTAAAATGGTTTGTTATTTAGATATTATATTCACTTACTTTGTTCGTCAACTTAGGGGCCGTCCATAAATTACGTCATCGATTTTGGCCAAATTTCGACCCCCCCCCCCCTCACAATCATCCTATAGTCATTATCTAATGACCCCCCTCCTCCTCTTGCTGTAATAATGGATGAGCTTAATAATTAATAGTGTTATATTACTTACATAATATTTTGTATATTTTGTAGAAATTGGTATTTACAAGAACAATGTCACTTTTGGTCCTCGTACATCATTTGCCATCATCCGCAGACCAGACTCCCCCCCCTTAATGCGAATGACGTAATATATGGACAGCCCCTTAGCTGCTATGTAAAGAAAAATAATTTAGATTTTGTATTAATTTAGTATGTATTCATTTACAATAGAAAGGCTTCTAACATGATGCAGAAGGCCCAGGATAGATATGCCTGGAGAGATATGGGGGAGGTCTGTCTTCAGCATAGGACAAATATGGCTGAAGTATTCATGTTGAATGGGAAAATGGCTTCAGGAAAATGAAGACGTAAGAGGTGCAGCATGTTTATTTGAGCTATAAATGCTATCAACGATGAAGACATTTTTTTATGCGTTTTGTTTTAAAAAAAAAGTTTAATGGACCCGGCTCAAATTCCATAGACAACTAAACTGCAATGGCATACAGCTGAGTTGCTAGGAAACAGGCAAACAAATATTTTGTAATTGGTGGCTGGTTTCTTGCATACCATGAGTGAGGGACGATTGAGGGAACAAACCCCAGAGGCTGACCATATTGAGAGTTCCTACAGAATATATTGCCAGATATGTACTGTTCCTCAGATTCCAAAAGACTGCCATGGATAAAAGGAATCGCGAAAAAGATTGATGAACATTGCTGAAAGTCAATATTGGGATTGAGGCAAAGGAAGAAGGACCTTAGTCACATAGACGCGTGACGTTTGCCTGTCTAGAAAAACATATTTTAAAATATGCGCTGAATCCATTGTATGTAACTCATATTAATCATTGCTGTTGTTGTTATTGTTACCTTTGTTGCTTCAGGGCTGCAGGAGTAAATGGATGCTCCTTGTTCTGGTACAATAACCAAGGGAAGAGAATCTGCAACTCCCCATTTTTTAAGCCATTGCTCGGTCTCTCTGCAAGCTGTCCCATTTCCTAAAGCAATCACTCCGCAACTAGTAAAAGGAAATACAAGTTTATAACATCACCATGAAGAACTGACCATAGTTTTTATCAAAATATTGTTTTCTTACACCAAAAGCTCGCTTTCCATTATTAACTAAATTTTCACAAGCAACATTTATTTTATGATTCAATTAACACAGTACAAACAAACGACAGTAATCTATAATCTAAGTTGCAAGGATTTATTCATTTAAAGTTCTCAAATGCATGCCCACAAACAAACACCTGTAGTTCGCGCTTACACATGCTGAATGTGTACTTTCAAATAAAATCCAAACCTCAAATGAACATAAGCCCTACAACTTTTGCTGACCTTCCCTGACACAGGGGTGACATTGGCAAAGTGAACCATTTTTGTACAGTATGGGTGGTCAGCCTTATACCAACCTATAAGTCAAGGAATTATGACAAAATAATACACTAACCCATGTTTTTCAATCAGTCTTTGTAGAACTTCAACTTGGTAATCAGGCTTCTTGTTTTCGTTGTGAAAGTTAGGATGTAGAACGCAGGTCTCCAGCACACTGCCAGTTGTGTCAATTACCCCAACCTTACATCCAGCTTTGAATCCTGGATCGATCCCGACAATATTGTGGTCCTTGATTGGAGCCGTCATCAGCAGTCTCTTGAGATTGGAAGCAAACACAGCAATGGACTCTTTCTCTGCCCTAGACGTGAGATCAGACCTTACTTGGCGTGTGATCCATGGCTTTATAAACCTGCTGTAAGCGTGGTTGATGCTCTTTTTTATCAACTCATTTGGACGGGTCAGTGTCAAACAAAATCTGCAAGCAAAATCGAAACATAGATTTTTAATGGTTTGTGTATTAACACGGTGAAAAGTCATCATTATTTCAAAGACACTTTTGGATGATGGTCTGACAATTATTTCAATTTTTGACGTAAAAAGTAGTGAAAATAAACAGTGGTATGTAAATAAATAAAAAAGTAACTTATTGTCAGGTGCGTGCATAGCGTAGAGGCAAATACATGTCATAATTAATATTTTGCCCTTTTTCTTGAAAATAACACAAATGATATCAATTTACTTGCTAAAAATAACTCCAATTGAACCAAAAGTTTCAATTTAAAATAATTATTAACATTTAAAAATCTAGCAATAGAGTTCCTCCCAGCATGTTGATAGCTACGAGGGTGCACTGTAATAAGGGTGACCTGTTGTGCACAAAAAGAAAAAATCTTAACTTCAGGTTACATGCACATTTTATCAAATTTTGCCTATCTTTTGGATACATGTGCCTGTATAGAATGCTCGCATATTTAAGTTTATTGTAAGTATAATTTGTAACATTTTTCATGGAATCATTGACAGAATATAATGGTGTGTTTTACCTTTCAAGGTTATTATAAAACCAGTCTGGAATGTTTACTTTGACCGTCAGTGCTTTGACATTTTCTCCTCTGTTTAGGGCCAAGATCTGGTGAGACTTGAGGTAATCAACTCGCATATTAAAGTTAAAATACAGATGGTATTTGTCAGCATCACATTCCTTCCCATGACCGTGTTTTGATGTGCTAACACTTTTTTCAACAGACTTTTTTGTAGTAGTTTTAGCCTTGCAGCTTTCAATGTATATCTTAGTTTCAGTTTTCCTGAAAGAAACAAAAATAAAATGGTCTCCGCACATGAATTGACATAAGACTAACTTGTGACGAAGCATGGCCAGATTGCTAGGGAAACGGCAAACACATAATTCAACTTTGTGTGAAGTCTATAGAGTCTGAAACAAATTCCAAATTTTAAATTTCTTTGAGCGGGTTGAATTCACAGGGTTCTTGTGTTCTTAATTCAAATTTGAATGAAGCCCATTGAGACGGAACAAATTTACAAATTTTAAATTTCTTTCGGCAGGCTGTAGTCACAGGTTTAGGTAACTACAGTCCTTAGCAAACAAAAAAAACTACTGTTTGGCATTTTCCTTGGAAAACTCACGATTTTTTCCCCTGGATCCAAGCACTTTTATCAATTTGTATTTAAATACTTACAATTTCCTAATGTACTCTAAAACCTTGGCATCCTTGTAGATAATATCGGCTAACAGATGCATGAGATTTGTTTCGACTTCTTCAACAGTTTTTAAGCCATCTTTTGAGGGATTACAGAGCTGGCTGCTGGATACAAAGCCCCCGCTGTAAATAGTGAGCGCTGCATTTTCTAAGCCTAGCTTACGAGCTTGATCAGCTAATGTTCCCCGTCGAGTTTTGAGCGGTTCATACTGAAAAATACATACAAAATATTTATTTCAAAAACAATGTGACTTTTTATAAAAAACAGAAAGGCTAATTTTACTAACCAAAAGATCGAGTTCTCCCATACTTCTTGCACTGAGGACTGTGGATTCCAAATTTGGAGTAAGCTTCCCGCTTTTCTTGAGAGCCTTTAAAATGGTGAGAGCTCTTTTTTTCATCTGGCAAACGTGAGTGAAGCTTTCATAAAGATCTTGTAGCCTGAAATAATAAAAATACATCATCATCATCTCACCCTGCCCACTGCTGGAGCCTGGGCATAGGTTTCATCGTTTACCCTCTTACAATGTAAGTACCTATACTTGTGCAATTTGCAAGCAGCGGCTCCCTATGAGCCTTAGCATTACCTCCTTGAGTATAAAACATTGCGGAAATTGAAAATGTATGGAATAAACTATGGCACACCTAGTGATTACGATGGTGATTTAATTTGCATATATTTTTATGATTTACGCAATAACGGTGAGTTTTCGTAATGTTTTATAACGAGGTCCTGGTCATCAGGACTACCAGGGGACATGATGGAAATATATAAATAGCTGCTAACAACTTGATTTAGAGAAGATTGATGCATTAAAGCTTCGCAAAGTTGTGAACGGAGTCCACACAAAATTTCAAGTCTTTTTCGGTGTGGTAACGTCATAGTTCTAGGGGATTAGGGTGCTTGGCAGCCAAAAACCAAATTTAATCAAGGAATTAATTATTAATATTAATTAAATAACACACAGTTTTAATTCACTTTTATTTTATTTAAATTATGTCTAACGTTTTCGCCTAAAAAGGCATCCTCAGGACAATGACAATCAAAAATTAAAATTCTCTTCTTCTTCTTATCCTTTCAACATTAAATAGACAATATAATATTTAGGTATAAATGTAAAATCCAAAAAAAAAAAAAAAAACAAATATAAATGTTTAACCAAATCGTAAATTGTATAATAAAATTGTAAAATGTTAGGTATAAATTAAAGTCAAACTAATAAAATAAATATACATGTTTAACCAATATTGTAAACTGTATAGTAAAATTGTAAAATGTATAGTAAATTTGTAAGATGTTAGGTATAAATTTACAGTCAAATTAAATAAAATAAAAAAACACATATATAGTTGTCATTTAAAATTGTAAAGTCCATAATAAAATTGTAAATTGTATAATCAATTATAAAATTCAAAATAAAAATTGTCAGATGTATAAATTAACCTATAAATTGTATAATCCAAATTGCAAAAAAAAATTCTAATATAAATTGTTTAATGCATATATAAAATAAAAATAAAAAGCACAATAAGAGTCAAATTTTTTAACAAAAATAAATTATTAAAGTTAATTATTACTGTAACAATGGAGAGACATATGGAATCTGAACATTTATCAAGTTTGCATTCTTATTTTTATGGATTTCCAATGCTTCCAATGCCAAAAGTCTACTCACACTACACTCCGAATGCATTATCTCTACACTAGTAATGTCAAACGTATGACCTTCACCAATGCAATGATCTGCCATCTCAGAGTGCGCGGATAGACCCCTGAACGCTCTGGAATGCTCTTTAATTCTTGTTTGTATAGATCTCCCTGTCTCTCCAATATATACAGCATCACACTGATTACAATTAATTTTATATACCCCCCCCAATTTAAGTCTATCAATTTTGTCTTTATTGTTAAATAATCATTTATGTAAATTAAAGTTTGTATAGAAGGCCAAATTAAAATTATTTCTTAATATTTCCTGAATTTTATACGACAAATTATTATTAACAAATAGGCATTTTCGCCAGGAATCATTGTTGTTTTTAGTTATGATAGGATATATAAATTGTTTATAAAGGTCCTGGCGATCATATTTGTTAATAATTTGTGTAACTATATTTTCTTTATAACCATTATTAACAGCAATATCCATAATACAATTATATTCCTTATCATACTCATCTTTATCTAAAGGTAGCACTTTCATTCTATGTATTGTTACGAAATTAGGGTTCAATTGTCTTCAAATTAAAAATACACAGGTCTTCTTCAATAGTTATTTATTTTACACAGTTACAAAATTTATTTTCACACTACTTTCTCGATTATTCCATTGGTTTCGGTTCACTGATCAGATGGCTTCGATGTGTTTGTTAGTCGCTATGATACTGGCCCGCTCTGCAGGCCATTCGCACCTTTATACTCTTCAGAGCAGTATGATCCAGAACTAAAGTCGCCAGACGGTTCCAGAGTAATTATTACTTCTCGATGTTTCACGTACTACCTAGACACAACCAAAATCCTACCTACCAATGCAATACAGTATTCCTATAATTATAACAAATACCTACTTAGCCTAGAGAATTCTACACTTATACATAATTATCGATCTTACCTACCAATACTTTTGAGGATTCTTATAACTATCACTACCCATACTTATTTCAATATTTATATTTACATAACACTACCCCCCACCTAGACTGTTTCGTCCCGGAACAGTCTTGACTCTGTGTAGGTAGGGGCATGCTGATCCACGTCGACACCCTGTGGTCAGGAAGAAGTGGCAGTCCACGGATTTCTCCCCACTGGCTCTCGGCTGCGCTTGCTCGCAGCACACCATGATGCTGATGCCGACTCCCGAGAACACTGCTTCAATCATACTCCGGATTATCCGCCAGTCTCGATTAGCGCGGCCGCCACCCATCTTCGGTATTGCCAGACGCGCCTGCTGATCCTCCAACATGTAGTCACGCAGCTCAACAAGGCCGTCCCACAATGCCTTGTAGTCCTCTTCCAGGTTGCTGGAATCCGGGACAACCAGGCAGTATGCTTGTTGACGCCCCTTCGGTAGTCTCAGAGCTCTTCCTTGCGGGCTGCTCGAGGGTTGCGGTTCTCCGAATTTGTATCGGAAGACCCGTGCAATTCCTCTAGACATATCTAGATCTTCCGGTACGCTGCATGCCAGTGTGTGGTCCCTAGTGACCTCAAATAAGTCCTTGTGGACTTCTGTGGTCACTCCATGGCGAAACTTCTGCCCTGCCTTCGCGTTCTCCCAAAACGTCTCAAAGGCTGGTGATCTTTCGGATGCGACGCACTGTCGTACTTTTTGGGCTGGTTGGTCATCATTATCGCCTAGGTATGGTGAGAGGCGATTGTAGTGCACGACCCTTGGTTTTCCGTTTGGTCTCTTTTTTATGCGGTAGACCACATCGTTGATGCGCTCCAAGATCTCGTACGGCCCGTCCCAGGAACGCTGAAGTTTCGGACAGTATCCTTGGCGCCTCTTGGGGTCAAAAAGCCACACCCAGTCACCAGCTTTGTACCCCATGCTGTCAGCTCTGGTGTCATAGCGCTCCTTCATTTGATCGCTGGCTTCCCCGATGTTCATGCGGACCTGATCATGGATGTCATCCAGCCTCCTGCGAAGGTCTGTCACATAGTCTTCTCCGGCTAGGTCTTCACCTGGTTTGCAGCCAAATTTGAGATCACAAGGAAGTCGCATTTCTCGCCCAAACAGTATGCTGCTGGGAGTCTTCTTCGTCGTTTCCTGAACAGCCGACCGGTAAGCCAATAAGAACAAAGGCAGATGTCGGTCCCAGTCCCGCTGATGGCTGGACACTACTTTGGCTAAGTACCTCCCCACGGTACGGTTCATCCTTTCCACCATTCCATCAGACTGTGGATGTAGCGCAGTGGTCCTGGTCTTGTAGATCCCTAGCCGCTCACACATTTGCTGGAAGATAGCAGCTTCAAAGTTCCTTCCCTGATCAGAATGTAATTCCAGGGGTACGCCAAACCTGCTGATAAATTCGGTAACTAGAACTTCAGTCACGGTTACGGCCTCTTGGTTAGGGATTGAGTAAGCTTCCACCCACTTGCTGAAGTAATCCATCACCACCATGATGTACTTGTTACCCTTCTCAGTTGTAGGAAATGGGCCAGCTATGTCGATGGCAATTCTTTCAAAGGGGCTGCCAACATTGTACTGACGCATTGGTGCTCGCCTTTTCCTTTGCGGTCCATTGGCCGTTGCACAGGTTACACATTTTCGACACCAATCTTTGACGTTTTCGCTGCAGTTGATCCAGTAAAATCGCTCTTTCACTTTCTCCAGCGTCTTCTTAACGCCTAGATGTCCTCCAGAAGTTCCTCCATGCAGCAGTCCAAGGATTTCCGGTACTCGGCTCCTCGGAACGAGGGTTTGCTTTCTTCTAAGTGTGCCGTCTTCCTTCTCGATCTTTCGTTTCAGGAACCCTCCTTCTATCACTATGGATCCCCATTGAGCCCAATAAGCCTTGACAGTTGGTGATAAGGGGGCGAGTTTTTCCCAGGTTGGCCTTTCTCCTTCTCGCGCCCATTCCATCACATACTTCAAGTCCGGATCATTCAGTTGGTCTTGCGCCAATTTTTCATCTTGCCAGTCCTCATCTTCGGTGGTCGTCCTTTGGACAATTGCTACCTTGTCCTCCATCTTGCTGCAATGTTTGCAGTCACTGGCGCATGGTCGTCTGGATAATGCATCCGCATTTCGATGAAGCGTGCCAGGTCTATGTTCGGAGTCATAATCATACTCCTGGAGCCTTTCAATCCATCTAGCCACTTGCCCTTCTGGGTTTTTGAATTTCAGAAGCCAAACCAGTGCAGCATGATCAGTCCGTAGTGTGAATTTTCTCCCGTACAAGTATTTGCGGAAGTGTTCCACTGATTTTATCACGGCAAGAAGCTCTCGTCTGGTCACGCAATAATTTCGTTCTGGCTTGGAAAGCACTTTACTGAAGTAACCCAGAACAGTCTCATGCCCATCCTGTATTTGGGAAAGGACGCCTCCTATCCCCACATTACTAGCGTCGGTATCCAGGATGAACTTTCCATCTTTTCGTGGGTAGCTCAAGATGGGGGCACTTGTTAATCTTCCCTTAAGCTCTTCAAATGCTTGTGCGCAGGAATCACTCCAATGGAAGCGAGTGTTTTCTTCCGTAAGCTTGGTGAGCGGTTTTGCAATGTCCGCAAATCTTGGCACAAACCTCCTGTAATAAGTGCACAGCCCCAGGAAACTCCTAGTTTCATGTTTGTCCTTCAGCACGGGCCAGTCTCTTACTGCCTTGATTTTGGCAGGGTCAACTTCAACTCCACGTTGAGAAACTATGTGTCCCAGGTAATTTACTTGTTTCTTGAACAGGTTACACTTTTTCGGGTTGAGCTTCAGTCCAGCGTCTTGTAGTCGCCCGAAAACTTGCTCCAGATTTCTCAACTGATGGTTGAAGTCCTTTCCCAGGATGATTATGTCATCCAAGTATACCAGGCAGGTTTCCCATGATAGTCCTCGCAGCACATTCTCCATCAGCCTTTCAAACGTGGCGGGGGCATTGCATAAGCCAAATGGCATCACGGTGAACTGCCAAAGTCCAGATCCAGTCGAGAATGCAGTTTTCTCCTTATCTTTGGCATCCAATTCAACTTGCCAGTAGCCACTTTTCAGGTCCAATGTGGAAAAAATGGTGCATCCTGCCAATGTGTCCAAGGTGTCGTCAATCCTTGGCAGAGGGTAACTATCCTTTTTCGTAACATCGTTGAGCAGTCTGTAGTCCACACAAAATCTCGTGGTACCATCCTTCTTTTTCACCAGTACCACCGGGGATGTCCAAGGGCTACTTGATGGTTCTATGATGCCATCCTTGCTCATGTCTTTGATGATCTTGTCAGCTTCTTCCCGCTTTGCAAAGGGTAGTCTTCTTGGAGCCTGTTTTATTGGTCTCGCTTCTCCGGTGTCTATGCTATGTCGCACTACCTTGGTTCTTCCCAGACGGCCATTAGAGTCCTCGAAAATGTTCTGGTAGCGGCAGATCAAACTCCTCACTCTCCGTTTGTTTTCCTCGGTTAGACCTTGGGAAGCGTCGTGGACCAGGGCTTCCAATTGTGTTGACAATTTGTTTCCTTCGCATGACATGTTTGTCATCTGTTGCACAATGGAAGTTATCCTCTCACATCTGCCCAAAACAAAACCTTCATTCATTTTAACTGGGTAGCTGTTCACATTCATGATCTTGACAGGAATGGTCTCCTTTGCGCGAATCACTGTTCTTGCCACCATGACTCCTTTGTTAACATTGTCCATGTTCTCCGGTTCTATCATACAGATTTGGTCATTTGTACTACTGGAATCCAGGCGGGCACTCACTATCATCTCGGATCGCCCCTTCACTTCGGTATTCTTGGCTAGGATAACACGTGCAGCCAGTTCTTTCCGTCTTTGCAGGATGACTTCTTCATTTCCAATTTTAATGGACCCTTTCTTTAAATTTAAACTGCACCCAAATCTGTCCAGTATGTCCATTCCCAATATAACGTCTTCTTCAATGTTGGCCACCAACGTCCGATGATCAAAAGTGGTGCTGCCAATTTGGAAGGTGGCAATCGTCTCCCCATACACCTGTGCTGACTCTCCCGTGGCGGTGTGCAGAGACCACTTTGTTGGTGCAATCTGCTTACCTCGTGCCACTATGTCGCGTCTCAGAATTGTCCTGGTTGCTCCCGTGTCCACCAGTAGTTCACGAGTTACTCCATCTATTATGCCATTGATAAAAATGCTGCTGGCTTTTCCTCTCACGGTTGCGACAGTAGCAGCAGATTTCAGGGCCTCTCCAGCGTGGGTCAACGGTTGCCCCTTCCCATTAACCCTTTCTAGTTTTCCGCAGCCTGTTTTCTGGGTTTCTGAGGCTTGGGACACTTGGTGCTAAGGTGGCCCAGCTGTCCGCAGTTCCAGCAGCGTGGGTCTCGTCTTCGAGGTCTCAGACGTTCCAGCACTTTTTCAATTAGCTCCTCGGTTGTAGGTAGCTTGACCTCCTCTGCCTCGACTGCACGAACCCTGGCGTGGCCCCTGATGGACTGTTTGACAGCCTCAAACTCGAGAGCTTGGCTGAGCGCCTCGTTCAAAGCCTTGGGATGGGCCAGTTTTACGGCTTGTTGCGTCTCCCATTCCCGCAATCCATTTAGGAACTTGTCCACTGCCAAGCTCTCACAGATGTCGTCGGAGGCTGTCGGGTAAGCGTCTCGTACCAGGCGGGCGATGTCCATTTCAAACTCCTGGAGGCTCTCGTTGGGCTTCTGCACCCTTGTGTTCAGCTGCGACTTGTACAGCTGCTCCAGGCACTTGTGGCCATAGCGCATATCCAAGCGCTGCTTCAGCTGCCCAAAGTCACCACGGTTGTCCAGGGGTATGGCCTGCAGAACCCTGAGAGCGTCTCCTCGGAGCGACAGGCTGAGAACCGAAGCCTTCTTCTGCTGGCTCCAGGCTCCCATCATGGCAGCCGTCTCAAAGAGGGTCAAATACTCCTCCCACGACGTCTTCCCGTCGAAGGTCGGAAGGTTGTGCTTCGACAGCGAAGGGTCGTCATCCCCTCTAGTGACCCTGGTTGGAGTTGAGCATCCCTGGTCGGTCTCGTCGTGAAGGCCGTCTTTGGGGGATATTCTGGTGGACTCCATCTGGCACTTGTCAGCCAGCTCGGCACGCAGACGATCCTCCAGGCTTGCCACACGGGCCTCAATCTCCGACATTGCTCGCGAGCTTTCTGCCACTTTCTTCTCCAGCCCGGCTAGGTTGCTGGTCATCTTCTCCTCCAGCCCAGTCATCTTCTCCTCCAGCCCGGTCAGGTTGCTGGTCATCTTCTCCTCCATGGTTGCCAGGTCCTCCTTCAGGGTCTTGGCGTTGTCAGCCATCTTCTCCTCCAGGGTCTTGGCGTTGTCAGCCATCTCCGCCTTCAGGTCTTCCCTCAGGGTCTTGGAATTGTCAGCCATTTTCTCCTCCAGGGTCCTGGCGTTGTCAGCCATCTCAGTCTTCAGTCCTGTCAGGTTACTGTTGATGCTGATATTTAGCTCGTCCAAGGCGCGGTCCCCTCCAGACGCCATGACAAAATATGCCGGGTCTTCGCCTGACTGTTCCAAGGCCTCTATGAGGCGTGCTTGTAAGGCTGCCTTTCCTCCTGAGGTCTCCAGGTCCCTCTCCAGAAGCTCATTTTTAAGCTCAGTGACTTTGAGGTCCTTGACGTTCACTTTAGTTGCCATTTTTTTTTTCAAAATTTACGTCAAAACAAAAATATTTTCAAATTTATTTAATACAAGTTTTGAGTTTTATATATATAGCTGTTTTGAATACGTACTTTAGCAAAAATAATAATTTGTCTGATTACACTGATTGGTAGGTACTGTCTTTTAATATTTATTTTTAATTCACCAATATTTTTAACATAATAATGTCTGATAGTAGGGTCAGTGTGGCAACAGTGGATCATTTTTTTTCAAATGCACAGAATTATTGTTGTATAAATGCAATCAATTTACAACTTTTATCAAACGATTGATAAATTAAGTACCTACCACTTGTTCAAAGAGCTCCATCTTTTTTATCCAATAAATACAGAGATATTTTGCATTTAGTGAAAAATGGAAAATGATCCACTGTGTACCCTATGGTGTACACAGTGGATCAAACAATAAAAAGCCAGATTACTTCTATTTCAAAAAAACATATGTATAAGACAGAAATATTTTTTTCTGTTATACACCAATTTTAATCAAACGGTACAAAATAACACAAAATAAGTGGATGAAAATCCAGGAAAAAACCACATTGAAGAAGTAACAAGAATATTGACGGGCATTGCTGCGTCTTCCGAGGTAAACGCAACTATGCTACACATATAATGTAACTTCTTTCTGCGTTCTTCCCAAAGGGTCTCATGTGGCGAGTGGAATCTATTTAGATTTACAGGTAAGATGATCCACTATGTAACCTATGATGTTGATCCACTGTGTACCCTTTTGACAAATTTCTTTTAGGGCAGTAATTTATGTATTTCACTTTGAACAAAGTAATGAAGTAATGTTATAATGGAAGTAGGATTGTGGTTAATGAGGATAAATAAATAACTTCTAGCCGAACTTCAATACTTTAAAAATAAGAAGACAACAAAGCGAAGCTTAATTTTTACTTTTGACTGTCAGAAACACATTTTGTTACTCAGCAAAACCAAGCTGCATTGAAGTAGGACTCTGATTAGTCCAGACATGTTCAGACATGAGCACCATGCCAGGGTGTAAGCAATAGCCCTGTATAACTACTCATCTGGAAGAAACTGCCCTGATCCACTGTACCCACATGATCCACTGTTACCACATTGACCCTACATAATTATTTATTTCGTCTCAAGTCTTTCAAACACACAGGTAGGTACTTAATGTACATTCACACACTTGTAAACAAAGGATAGTTATTCAAAAACTTTTTCTCGATGAATCTGGAACGTTCTTTTGTAATATTTTTCAAGATTTTTTTTTTTTTTTTTTATTTTTTTTTAATCACACACAATAATAAAAAAACTATGGTCCAATTTGATGACTTTCTCAATGCGGTAAAATAGTCATTATGTTATGTCCAGAATTATGTTCCATATGATGTTCCAGAATTTATAAGCAACTTGCTTTTGCGTCTTTTCTTTTAACAAAAATTTATTTAAACACTTGTTTTCACAAAAGTCAGTTCACACAAAGTTCAATTTGAATAAAGTTCATTTTAACACTATTTAATTTATTTTATTTATTTTTAGACAGAAGATCTTAATTTTTCTTGACAATTCCGCACCTGACGCCAATTGTTACGAAATTAGGGTTCAATTGTCTTCAAATTAAAAATACACAGGTCTTCTTCAATAGTTATTTATTTTACACAGTTACAAAATTTATTTTCACACTACTTTCTCGATTATTCCATTGGTTTCGGTTCACTGATCAGATGGCTTCGATGTGTTTGTTAGTCGCTATGATACTGGCCCGCTCTGCAGGCCATTCGCACCTTTATACTCTTCAGAGCAGTATGATCCAGAACTAAAGTCGCCAGACGGTTCCAGAGTAATTATTACTTCTCGATGTTTCACGTACTACCTAGACACAACCAAAATCCTACCTACCAATGCAATACAGTATTCCTATAATTATAACAAATACCTACTTAGCCTAGAGAATTCTACACTTATACATAATTATCGATCTTACCTACCAATACTTTTGAGGATTCTTATAACTATAACTACCCATACTTATTTCAATATTTATATTTACATAACAGTATCATAGAATGAAAGGCTGACATTTTTTGTGAGAATGGATGATTAGATGATGCATGAATTACTGTGTCTGTATACGTAGGCTTCCTGAATATACCAAATTTAAACTTCTGATCTATGATTTGAATACTAATATCTAAAAAGTTTAAAATACCCCCCTGTTCAATTTCTAAAGTGAATTGTAAAGATTTATTAAAAGAATTCATGAAATTCAAAAATAGATCTAACTGTCTTTTGGAACCGGTCCAAATGCAAAAAATATCGTCCACATATCTATAATAACAAAAAACAAATTTTAATAGTTGATGATTTGAAGAAAATAACTTATATTCAAAAGAATCCTTTATTATAATGTCCTACTTGGTCGTCAATCGCTTCGACTTTCAAATTTTAAACATTCAAAATGTCTCGCCGCGAGAATCGAACCCGCATCTCCCGGGCGGAGTCGCCGAGCGACCCGGTGGGTTAGCCGATTACGCTAAACCGGCTGCTCGGCAGTGTGTGAAAATAAAATCTATTTAAACAATACAAACCTCATATTTTATGTATAGAAACTGTAATTATATAGAGGCGCTATCCTATTTTTAAACAAATATTTTGTACATACAAAACTATGTACATAAATTAGAACATAGAGGCGCTAAACATTAACTCAATTCATAACAAATATAATTTTTGACAAAAAAAAACTGATGAACATTATGTAGTTCGCGAAAATAACAGTAAACGATAATAAATATGCCTGGAAAAACGTTCTGAATATGTACAACAATTTTCTCACTACCCCGCAAGGGCGTCGTGGGCTAGCGGTAACGTCCGCGTCTTTGATGCAGAAAGACCCGGGTTCGGGCCTGGAGATGAAATGATTGTTTTTGTTTTTTCTTTTTTTGTTTTTTTTTCTTTGTCCATTTTTTTTAATAAATTTGAAAGGAATGCAATTCATCGATCTATTTTGCGTTCTCTAATAAATAACCAGTTTTTAGAAATACAGATCATGGCAGAAGAAGATTTTGCATATAATTTTTCAACAAAATTGTCAGTAATTATTTTTTCTCATCAAATATTTTCAAATACGTATAAGCTTTTTGAGAGATATACCTACTACCTAATACCTATATAATCTATTATCTATGTCGCACAATACATTACATTTGACATTCATATTAAATGCATTCCCACAAGTAGACAGGTATAAGTTCGCGTTTACACATGCCCCATGATGACTTAGAACATAATAACCTTATATCAAATTAACATTCGCCCTGCAACTCTTGCCGAACTTCCCTCAAAAATAGGTGAAATTTGCAAAGTGAACCATTTTTTACAGTATGGGTGGTCAGCCGCATACTAACCTATAAGTCAAGGAAATTATTTAGTTTAGGTCTATATAATTCGAGTTGCAAAGATATATTAAATTGAGATTCATATTAAATGCATTCCCACAAGCAGACCCGTTCCTATAAGTTCACGCCTGCAAATGCTAGATGTGGACTAACAACATAGAAACCCAATCTTTAATGAACATAAGACCTGCAACTCTTGGCGACCTTCCCTGACACAGGGGTGAAATTCGCAAAGTGAATCATTGTTTACAGGGTGGTCAGCCTCATGCCAACATATGATTCAACGAAAGTTGCAAAGGTATTGTACATTTAAGATTCATATTACATGCAGTCCTACAAGCAAGCACGATCGTGTTTACACTTACTGCATGTGCACAAAAAACAAACCTCACACGAACCGCCCTACGCCCTTCCCGGAAGCCAGGGTGGCATTGGCAAAAGTGAACTAGGTGTATAGAGCATGGGGTTCAGTTTCATACCAATCTATCAGATTTCCGATATATTTTTAATGGCATTCATATATCGATGTGCCTTCCTATATCGAATCGATATTTTCTAACAGTGTCGATTTACTTATTCTGATAAAATCTATAACCATTTACGGTGCATGATAATCCCGATGAATGACAGATCATAGGGTGGGCAAATGAGAATATAGAAATATTGATATTAAATCAAGATTTGCATACACTATTGATGTATCTATAACAGTATGTACAACCGTTTACAATGCGGGATAATCCCTGTGTCTTTTAATTTTTGAATGGTAAGCTTCCGTAAATTTTATTTTATCAAAGCCTACAAAATTTAAATTTTCTTTTACAAAAACTGCATGTTTTTATTTTACATGTTTTTTTAATATTACGAATTTTAACGTGAGTAAACTATGCGCAATATACACATTCTCCAAATGTTAAGGGGTTGGGCTGCGTAGCAGCCAGGGGCGTAGCCCCTAGTCCATATAAATATTACTTAAAAGAGGCGATAATTGATTACCCATAGGTAATGAATTTAAAATTTTATAAAATTTATCATTAAACATAAAATAATTTTGATTCATGCAAAGTCTCAGCAAATCCATAATTTGTTTCTTCTTTAAAGAATCAATACACTTATCATCCCATTTATGTTCCACAATATCAACCACTTTCGAAACAGGTACATTTGTAAATAATTTTTTAACATCAAACGATACTAGAAGTGGTTTTTTAGGTGGTATAACATTTATTAAATTAGTTGTTAATTCTAGAGAATTGTTTATACCGAACCACCGAACCACCGTTAACCACCGAACCCTGAAAAATAAAGGAATTAATTAATTTTGTAGTGTTAACTGCGTGATATCAATTGGTTTTTTCTAGCTCACATGTGTTGACTCCATTGAAAGTCAGTGGACAGAAAGAGTAGGAGATACATACTGTGCGAGGCTGCAGCACCGTTAAAGAAAGATATAAGTAAGTACATCTTGATGGTACCTAAATATATCGCACGCAAAAAACGCAAAAAAAACGCAACTAAGCTACACATATAGTGTAACTTCTTGCCGCGTTATCCCCGAAGGGGTCGCATGTGGCGAGTTGATCCTATTTATTTTTACAGGTAAGGGGGCCGGCCTTACGCCAACCACTTCAGTTGAAGTGGAGGTTTCCCAGCTCCCGAGAGTGCTGGTACTCATTTCTTGTGAAGGCTGAGTAAACCTTGCCGGTATTTTATTTTAGGGTTTGAATTAAACACCGAAACGGGAAATCATTTCTGACACCCTCGGTGGGATTCGAACCCGAGCTTTCGGCATGGAATGCAAGCACTCTACCACCTGAGCTATTGACCGGACTTTTAATAATAAAGAGCAATAACTCAAAAAACATGAATGTTGGGAAATCACGTTTGAAGTACAGACAACCAGTACAACTTGTATGGGATGAAAAAGGCGGCCGATGTTTTATCTCGGTCATATTCGTCCAAATTGAACGGCTGTCGCATTCTACCTATTCTTCTCGCATTGTTCTTGCGTTTTATTACAAAATCTCGATTTTCCCAATTTTTGAGTTATTTCTCTTTATTATTAAACGTGCGATATATCAACTTATTTATTACTTACGCTTCTGGTGTCATTTGTTCAACCATAGACTTCCGATACCTTGCGATGAAGGGCAATGTGTTTTCATCTTCTATGAGCCGGACAAAGTTATTACAGACTTGCTTGTTCACTCCGCTGACTTCATGCAGCATGTGCGCCGCATCCCAAATGTTAAAGTCCCCTGATGGAGTATCATCCTCATCATCATCAGAGCACAGATCAATGGCTGTCGCTCCTTCTATATCATCTTCAGCAGGCTCCTTACTTTTGCTTGTAGATTTCTTTGTGGTTGTTTTAGCTTTGCTGGTTGCCCTTTTCTTTGTATTTGTAGAAGTTGTTTTGACTGCAGTGGAAACTTTCAACTTCTTCGGTGAAGAACATTTAGAAACATTTCCAGACGCAGATTTTCTCTTTTTTGCAACTTTTTCCATCTTGTTTCTATTACTGCCGGCCTTTATGAGCAAGCAAGATGTTTTTGACACTCAACTTTTTGAAAACAAAAATTGAAAAAAAAAACTACAGCTCTTACAAGTTTAGTATCAGCATTAAAACTCATAAAAATGTGTTTGGATTTTTTTTTAGTAGAAAGTTTATTAATAATCTAATTCAAATTTCGAGTTCCTATCCAAACTCACAGAGTATTCCAAACTGTCAAAACTATCAGCTGGAAATGGGGATGAAGAAAATCTTGTTAAATTATCATTGAGGGAAATTATCCTACTAAAGTAGGGAAAATTGTGAGTTGGTTTCTGACACTTCAAAAAATAAACGAGATTTAAAAAAAAACAGCACATTATAACTGTCTCAATATAAATAAGAAAAAAATATAAATGAGTTTCCTCTTGGTTCTTCGATGATTTTATTATATAACTGCAAGTTTAAAAATATTTTTTCGGAGTTTTTCTTGTTGCTTTTTACAGAGTGTCAAACCGAACGCAATTAAAAATGTAACAAATCAAACAAATAAACAACATTGACGTCAATTGACGTGAAGAACTGCCAAAAGTGCACTCAGTGCAGTCGTTGAATAAAAATTAAAAAGCAATAAGTGCTTTAATACTTCAATAAAATTTAAATTGATTTGAGTCACGCGCATATTTAAATTTTGTTTGTGTAGCTGTTAACACACAACACGGCTCATCAACAAGACAAACCTAAATTCTTTATCAACATCGGTCAATATAAAAGAAACTGAATATAAAAAGATACAACAAAACCTTTTATACAGATCGATGTTGATCAGTTAATTACATTTGTTTTCTTTATAAGTAAAAGCCATAAATGAGCTGTTGTAGTGTAAAGTAGCTAGTCAGTAAGATGTATAAGGCAAGGAGTTTGGTTTTCGTTTTATTTTTGGTGGTTCGCAGCACCTTGGGACATAGTGAAGAGGAGACCACAGGTAGGCTTATAAACAGTTTTCACTTACTACCTTACTACCTAACTTAGTAAAGGTTCGTACTGATTATACGCAATAAGTTCTATACTTACACGGCCGGCTGTAGCTACTGGAGATTTGCTTTCTGGGATCTGTTGCCGTGGTTTACAGAAGCTGGGGCTTCCGAACGTTCCGCCTATGTCTACGATGGGTTTCTTCAGCGTAAAAATGAAGTGATTATGAAGATACTGTGATGACACAGTTTATTATACTTGACGTTTCGCTAGCATCAAAGCCAACGTTTCTATAATGTATGGTGCAAAGAGATATTAACATTCTAAATTCATATCAAATGCAAGCCCACAAACAGACACGTGTAAGTTAGTGCTTACAAATGCTGAATGTGTACTTACAAATTAAAATCAAAACCTCAAATTAATATAAGTACACCCTGCAACTTTTGCCGACCTTTCCTGAAACAGGGGTGACGTTGGCAAAGTGAACCATTTTTTACTGTATGAGTGGTCAGCCTCATACCAACCTATAAGTCAAGGAAAGTTTGATTCTAATATATTACTTTATATCCTCCATTTCTTTTGATGTGTTAGCATCATATTATAAACATAAGTCAGCTTAGAAAATACAACGCATCTCAATCCTATTTTGTTCAGAAAATAATTTGAATGGACATTTGCAGCAAAAGCCAAGAAAGCGACTGAAGCGTGGACAGGCAGATGGTTCCCTGAGAACAGAACAGCCGCCCCACCTGCTGCGGCGCCGCCCAAGAGGAACCCCATGGGAGTGCAAAACAAGTGCGACGATGGCAAGGTAAAGCTTTCATATCCTGTAGCTTTCTTCACATTGTATTTCGTCTTGTTTATTTGAAACTTCTGTTGGAAAAAACAGCAAGAGGTTCTGAAATGCTGGCAGCTAAGGTTTTTAAATTTGAACAGTTCATATTTAGGATATTTTGATTGTATTCCATAGATTTCTTTAAGTAATTTTTCATTGTGTTTTTAGTTTGTAAACTGATGTTGTTTTTTTTGTTCCTTGACTTATATTTTGGTATGAGGCTGACCATCTGTGCTGTAAAAAATGGTCCACTGCCAATGCAACTCCTGTTTCAGGGAAGGGCAGCAAAAGCTGCAAGGCTTATGTCTATTTGAGATTCAGGCTTTCATTTTTTTGTACCTGTGCGTAATGCATTACACATAATGCAACTTCTTACTGCATTGTTACCAAAGGAGTTGTATATGTCATATGGAACCTATTTATTTTTACATGTAAGGAAGCCAGCCTCACGCCAAATACTTCAGTTGAAGTGGAGGTTTCCCAGCTCCCGGGTGGACTGGTTTTCATTTCTAATGAAGGCTAAGAAAGCCTTGTGGTATTTTTATTTTGGGGTTGAAAGAAACACCTAAACGGTAAATCATTTCTGAGACATCATTGGTGGGCATTAAATCCTAGCTCTTGGCATAGAATGCAATCATTCTGTCAACTAAGCTGTCACCGGTTTTGAATTTTACGTAAATTTACAAAGAGTTGAAGTTTGTAGCTATCGAGGAGGACTACCACATAGGTGGAAGGATAGCTAGTCCCTCTTGCCAAGAGGAAGCCACTTCGGAAGCAACAGATCAATAATTTACAACAAGGGAAAGATGAAGATTCAGTTACAACTAAGAAACCTGACAGACTCTGCGATTTTTTTAATGATTTTGATATTTCCAGACTAACCTCTCAGTGGATTGGTTTGATGATCCGATCAACAACACCTGTCTTGACAATGCCTCTGACTTTACTCCGGCGTACAGCAGGAAGCCGTTAGTTGTCCTAGATGACATCCCACTTGAATATACTGTGAGTACACCAATTTTATGCAATGAAAAATTCTAAAATAGTAATAATACCATGCATTTATACTAAAAGGCTTCTCGGCTAATAGGTTGGTATGTGGCTACGGTCCCATGGTGTAAAAACTTCCTTCACTTTTGCCAATGCCACCCTGTTTAGGGAAAGGCGGCAGGAGTTGCAAGGTATATGTTCATGTGAAGTTTGGTTTGTCTTGTATGTACCTGCACGAACTTACATGTGCCTGCTTGTGGGTATGCATTAAATATGAGCCTTAAATATCAATATACCTTAGTAACTTACGATTATAGATTCTTTTTAGATTCGTTTCTTGAGTCAAAAATTGTAAATATTTTAATTCTAGAGTTATTATAAATATATCTTCAGTGCACCACAAACCTCAGGTACTAAATGCAACTAACCTGCACATGTAGTACAACTTTTTACCGCATTGTCCCTAAAGCCGTTGCGTGAGGTGTGTGGAATCTACTTTATTTTTATAACTTGGAGGACGGCCCTACAACAACCTTTTTAGTTGAAATGGAGTTTTCCAGCTCCCGAAGGGGCTGGTACTATTTTTTTCTTTTTATTTTGGGTTTGAAATAAACAGCAAAACAGGAAATTATTTCCGACATCTGCGGTGAGGATTGAACCCTCACTCTTGGCATGGAATGCAAACATTCTAGCAACTGAATGTGATGGTGATGATGAATCATACTTCAATGGAGAAAATATTGTTATTTTAAGAGTATTTTACTAACAAACACAAAACAAACATAATTTGCATTGCAAGATAGGATATGTATGAAATTCAGGCCAAAGGAAAAATATCCCGTCACTTTTATACATTTCTCTCTGGGATGAGTCAGCTTAAAGCAAACACATGCAAATGCCATTTATTGTTTCAAAACACACTTTTTTTGTTTAGAAAGTTGTTTCTTTGTTTGTACTAGTTAATTTGTGTTAATTAGTATGTAATTTGAATATGAAAGACATTAACGGCTTATTGTGTTTCAACAAATGCGAGTGTGGCCGCAAATCAAAAATGTTAAGTAATCATTTAATATTGCCTTATGCATATCAATGGCCAACAGTATTAATTTATTTATTTGTCTTTATTTGTTCATGAAAATTTTAATTTACAAAATGATATCATCCTTATTGAAGACTAAAAAAAAACGTCTGATGGGAATGAGTTTTTGAAATCAAGCTTGATTTTTGTTTAATTTTATAAATGACCAGATGTTATTGTTTTTTCGTGCTGGAAAAAGGTAATTAAGCCTAGCGTGAGACATGCCTAGATAAGGTTAAAGAAGGCAATGATGTATAATTATTGTAATAAATGTTTTTATCAGACCTGCTGAAAGTTTAAAAGAACAAAATTAAAAAAAATCCCAGTCACCTCTCCAATGCGTTGAATAAGAACTATTTTAGTAGAATCGTAGCTTAGCTCATTTGTCTTTTCCACTGCTGATTTTTATATTTGTAGTGTTTAATATGGAAATTTCGCAATTTTTTTTCTTGTCGATTCAAATTCCTTTTTATTTGCTTATCACAAAACTTCTTGAATTTTATTTTTATTTGTTTTTTTTCACAAAGTTACTTATGTTCAAAAAATGAAGTTTGAATTTACTTGCCAAAAAGCACTTTGGGTTGAATTTCCGTAGGTGATGTCATTTTCTTTATTCATCTTATAGCCATCGCAATACTAGCAGCGTTGTGGATACAAGAAAATGAAGTCACGGGACTGCAAATTCCGTTTCGCATATCCGTTTCGGAACTGGTCAAAATTTTCAAAGGTTATTTTTCAAATGTAAAAAAAAACGCAACTAAGCTACACATATAGTGTAACTTCTTGCCGCGTTATACCCAAAGGGGTCGCATGTGGCGAGTTGAACCTATTTATTTTTACAGGTAAGGGGGCCAGCCTTACGCCAACCACTTCAGTTGAAGTGGGGGTTTCCCAGCTCCCTTATAGTGTAGCTTAGTTGCGTTTACATACCTGAAATCCACTGGCACTTGTTGAATGTGACTTTCAGGTTTGATGTTCTCCTTGATGAAAAGCTCTTGTTTTATTTTTTCAGGCCATGCATGAATGCATGAATATTACAATAACCTACGAAGACTTGATACCAACATAGTAAGCATACCTTTTGACAATATTTTTTGCATTTTGTACAGCTTACCAAAATTTTTGCCAAAAAGTATAGGGGGCTGTCCATATATTACGTCATTCGCATTTAGGGGGGGGGTCTGGTCTGTGGATGATGGTAAATGATGTACGAGTCCCAGAAGTGACGTCGTTCTTGTAAATACCAATTTTTACACAATATCCAAAATAGTATGCAAGTAATGTAACATTATTAATTATTAAGCTCATCCATTATTACAGCAAGAGGGGGGAGGGGGGTCATTAGATATAGACTATAGGATGATTGCAGGGGGGGGGGGGGGTCAAAAATCAGCCAAAATCGATGACGTAATTTTATGATAATAAAATAATAAATATTTTTTAGGGGGTACAACAGCATTACCATTTGTACCAATATATTTCTTTATGAAGAAATAGGGAAGGGAGGAAAGAGATAGGGTACCTAATGCCTTCAATCTTGGGTCTGAAGCGACAGAAATCTATAATCTTTTACCGTTTGACTGTTGATGGCATGCTTATATGTATGATATACGCTCCTTGACTGATATAGATTGGTTTGAAGCTGACTCCCGTGCTGTAAAAGTTGGTTCACTTTTGCCAATGCCACCCCGGTTTCAGGGAAAGGCGGCAGGAGTTGCAGGGCTTTTGTTCATATGAGATTGGGTTTTTATGCTGTAAGTCCATATGCGGCATGTGTAATCGCAAACTTATACATGTCTGCTTATGGGAATGCATGAAATATGAATCGTAAATGTAATATATTTTTTCAACTTAGATTATTATTATTATCTACCTATTAGTCAAGGAAATGAATTTGTCTTTAATATTGTGTAGTGGTGATCACCGTCCCCTTTGGCCCAAGTGGGGAGAGTACAAGTTCCTCCCGATGCAGCGCTGGCTACATAACTTGGAGCACGGAGGGCTCGCCATGCTGTATCACCCGTGTGCCAACAAGCAGGAAGTCAGGAAGCTCAAGGCCCTCGTCACAGGCTGCCTGTACAGGCACATCATCACTCCTAACAATCTCCTGTCACCTGAGCGGGTAAGGACCTTGCAACTTGGGTCAGAGTACATGCTTCAGTATGAAAGCAATGCATATTTTCTGGGGAAAATAGATTTATGGATCGGACTGGCAAATATTCTTCAAAATACTCTCTCGCTGCATCAATATACTTGCAGAGACATGTTTGCCATGTCTGGAAGGCATCTTGAAAGTCAATTTGTATGTCTTTTAGGAAAGTTGTAACATACTTTTGGATGCTTTCCACGGTGTGCTCATGCTTTTCTTTCAGCTCTGTTTTCAGTCGAGGAAACATAAAAAAGTCACCCAGAGACAAGTCTAAACTGTAAGGGGGCTAGGAGACTACTGGAGTGTCGCTCCACGATCAATGTTTCCATCCACAGGCCACAATCAATGTTTTCCTTAGTCCTGACCACTGTTAGACATCCAGAAACGGGGTTCATCGATAATCTCCTCCCGGTCCTCTCAAACTGCTTGTGTCACCTGCCAACTTGTTATCTTAAAATGTAGTTATCTTGAAGGCTTCTTTAAGCGTCTGGAATGTTTTGGCTGCATTATTTCCAAGTGTCATGCAAACCTTGATGGTGTATTGCTGTTGGAGCTAACACGCCATTGTGCTTTTGTTCATAGTCGGAAATAAGCCCTCACGCAGAGGCATGTCTTTCCAATCAAACTGGCAACTGACTGTGTTGGAAGAACAAATCTGCCACCATATTTTCCAAGCGGTTTTACTGTGCTGCCATGGATAGTTGCGTCAAAATGAAATTATGCACTTTACTTTCATAATGAACTACGTATAATACATTTCTTCATAAGCAAAAAGAGGGTAGGTGCCAACAGGCTCTTCAGAATTGAAAGATAATTATAGGAGGCAGGTTGGAGAGGCCAAGACTCAGTTCAGGCTGTAGCACCAAAGAGTAGACATAGATAAAATACACTTATATTTTGGCATGTCTCGTGTCTCTTCCTATAATAGGGTTTTCTTGAGATGAGTTTTTTCTTCTTTGTGAATGACTTTTAGTGAATATAAAAAAAATACTTATTTGTTTATATTTTTTAGTATCTATTTACACAATGAAAGTCCATTTTTAATTATTTAAAAATTCTTAAAATTTTAAAATGTCATTCAGTGGCTTTTTAGTGTAGGAAAGTGCTTGCAATCCCACTTACTTAAATGAATAAGCAATATAGGTAAGCATTTTGTCATGACAACAGTATTAAAGTACTATTAGGGTGCAAGTCAAAACAACCTGACAGCGTTTTTTAGCTAACCTTCTTCTTCTTGATTTTGACCAGCTGATAAGTCTTTCCGGGTGACTTCTCTTGCAATGTTGACTCCCTGCTGTCTTTCCATGTTTTGTGAGGACATCAACCAGATGGTTTTGTTGTGCATGGCGATGTTGGAGTCTGGAGTGATCCAATGCATCAATATAAGTGTTGGTGTTTTTCCTTCAACATTTAGTATCTGTACTCACCTAGTGATGTATTTCTGTTACAGCCTTTGGCGTTGGTAGTTTGGGGAAGTCGACTAGAGATGTCAGCAGTTTCTAAAGAGGTGGTGGTAGACTTTATCAAGACGAGCGCCCTCAACGGTCCCGAGGACATTTACAAGAACGGACAGTACTCCCACGGTCTCGTTAAGCACGCTTTTGTTGTGTCTACCATCGCAGATAAAGTACTGTGTCCAAACTTATAACTCTACGTACATGTGTTGTCCAAATTTTCTTGATAGGTAAATTATTAAAAGTAGTTCTACAAACATTGGTGCTCAAATTATGTGTAGTGTTGCTTCCAGCAATAGTTTTGAACTTAAATTTAAAAATCTGTAAAAAATGTGATGATTATCACTGATTTTGTCATATCGTCATTTCATATGAAAGAGTGGCTTGATTCTTAGTACTTATTGTATGCATTTTACTTTCAGTTCTTACTAAATACTGACAGGAAGGAGATTGTTTTCTGTTTTTCTCTGTAAGGTCATAAGGTCAGACAGGGTTGTCTATTTGAAAGTAAATTGCTAATACCTCTTTCGAAATTGTGGAGAAAAGAATCCTGGATTTGAAAAAAACTATTTTTGGCATTTGTTCCCATAATGATATTTTTGTATTTGATCTTTTGTAAATATTTAGTGTGTTTCTCAAAGTAAACTAGATTTTCTACTGTAGGCGAAGTGTGAGGTTTGCCATAATATTGTGTGTAATCTCATATTTATAATAAAGGTTGTCTATAAATATTATTCTCTTGTATGAGTAGCACGTTGTCCATCATTCGGAGAAGGCTTCTCTCCTGCACAACCCAGAAGCACTTCCCCACTCATCGTGTATATTGCGTGAAGTCATCATATCTACCTTGTGCTTACTTTTATCAACTCCAACACTGTGATTATATTACTTCACGTTAATGGTTTCAGATTCTCACAGGAAAAGTTTGTGGCTTTCCAATGCTCAAAATGGATTCTTATTTTCAAACATTTACTCACTAAAAACATCCCGAAACATTCACTCGGTGTCACAGCAACTGGCCTTGTTTGGGTTTCTTGTTTGGGCCTCTTGGATTCTCTAGTAATGACCGAGCTTGCAGATATCCTAGCTCCTACAATAAAGTATCTCTGTATGATAAATCTTCTTAGTGTACCTCTTCCCGCTGTAGGTTGGGATTCCCATCACAATAGCAGCTGCTGTAAGTAGGGAATGAGCGTTCTAATGAAACCAGTCACATAAAAAGCTGAAGATTTTTTCCTATGTCGTGTTTTTTCAGATTCTTTCTTGCAGGTCACTTGGAATACAGAGTTTCTTGATTTTCATGTGACCGAAAAACTCCACTTCTAAAAAAAAAGAAAAAAACATATATTTCAACGCTGATTTCAAACTATGTCAAATGATTTTGAATAGTTAACACTTGCCTCAATACAATTTGTGGAATGTGTTGTGTGGAGGGCAAAGAAATAAAACGCCATTGGTAGAGAGATATAGGCAGAAAACACCGTTTATTAGATTATTAATTAATAATGAGAGAATGTTTTGAAGTATTCTTACTACATACACAATATAATTTCCTATAAAAATCAACTATTTCACACTGCAGTGTTTTCTTCAATCTCATTGTATGGGTAATGTCAGATACCACAATGTCAACATCCTTAGACTTATGAATATTTAACGTTTACAGAGAATAGTTGTATGTATGGTGAGGGCAGGTGGGGGTGGGGGTACGCTGACACATCCTCGCTCCTCCACACAGAGAGCATCCAGCACCTTCCTCCCAGCCCACAGCGGGCCACAACTGTCTTTCAACAACTTATCTTCTATTGATGCAATAAAATGCTACAAAATTGACACATAAGAACCTGGACTAGACTATAATGTTACTTATAATATTAAATATGTAACGTCTTGTTGCCAGAGCATTCATCTGTTCCACATGCAGATGCGTAATGTAGATTAGCCAGACGTGAGAGTGCTGCTTTCCTAGGCTATCTTAGTATTGTTGATGATCCAACATGAAGGCAATGGTGTTTGAGAAATGAATACAAGGAATGTAGGTGTGCCGAGTACAAACCATAGGAATATTATTTCATTGAACTATTATTATTAATGTATAATTGATTTTAGTACATAACTTTAGACTAAGTTTATATATTAATACATAAATCAGGAGAGATCTTTGAAAGCTGACTAGAACATTTTATGTTAATTTATGTACAAACCTAAAAAACTAGATTCCTAATAAATTTTCTTTTCGGATTAAGTAACAATTTAATCAATTTTGTACAGGAATTAATACAACATTAAAGTAAAATAAATAGCCCAATTGAATAAGTGAGTAAGCCTAATAATGGGTTTGTGCATGTAGACTCACACAGTCCCGCGGGTAAAGTGTGTGTGTGTGTGTGTGTGTAAGTGTTACGGTAGTCTACGGGTACAAGCACGACGCCTGCCCTCGGGAAGACGGGACACGGCGAGACCAAAATTGACATGGCAACATAGGCAAATGTTTATTCCTCCGACATTCCATACAACACTCCATCACCATTTGTACGCACATTCACAATTATCCTTAAAACTATATATTATAAAGGCATCTATTAGAAGTCTACATTTATGTTCAAAATGTTCAACACTTCTATGCGATTGCTTTTAGCATTTGCTTATAATATGTGAAACACACACGGAGAATCAAAACTGGACATTCTACAACTTGAAGCAGACAACACAGAAATTAAGACAAAATATGCCAAGGTTGCTTGGTGGAGTATTCAGACAGTGCCTCGGTCTGCTGAGGTAAATAACATTAATGAATCCATTACAGACAAAGTTAGGCCGATCCTCCTCTGTCTCTGGGGCTCTCTGACCGACTGCCAGGGGCAGGAGGAGACGCATGGGGCCTTACAACTATACTTATGCTTGTAGAATATTTCATGTACTCAATATATCATATAATATAATGTTTAGCCGAACACTCGAGTCGTAAGTACTAAGTAGTACGGAATATTATTATAACAGGTTATTAAATTGTAAAGAGCAGGTTAATATTATGACCACAATTACATCTAAAAGAATAATTTATTTTATGTATACATTCTTTTGAAATACACCAAGAATTAAGCCAAATACATAAATAGAATCCTGCTTGGAGTAGCCGCACTAGTGCCCTGTTGCTTCCACCTGAGAGTGTAGATGGCGCCGGACGCCAGCTGGGAGGCATTGGGGGAAGAAGACAACCAGGGCACTTCCTTCTTCAATTACCTTCGCTTCAGAGAATGTTTTCAAAAATTCATCTAACTATAACAACTACCTCTTTATACTGTACAGCTTACAAAATTCTCAAAATATTTAAATAAATACAATATACAATGTCTCTTTGAAACAACTATTTACTCAATTATAATCGATCGCTATAAAAAATTATGAAGTAAATATTAAAATTCACATTCACTGTAACCGTTATATAATAATATATATATATATTATAAATGTATATAATTAAATTAACAAAACAACAACTGCTATATATCACACGTTTGAAGATAATAATATTTTACAAATCGTCATTTCAGTAAAATTATTGCTAATGCAAGTTTTTAATTTTATTAAATTACGGCGATGATATTTGACAATACAGGTGGAGTTGCAAGAGTCAGCTTGCTATGCCGCGGGATGCACATTCATATTGAACAGTTGAACATTAAACATGGAGCACTTTAACAATATGCTGATGACATGTCCATGGTGCAAACCAGAATACCACTAACAATGGAACAAGTGTGGTATCACATCTATAAACAATATCATATGAGTTAGACATTATATCGTAGATTACTATTGTAGGAGAGGTATAGCCTGCTATTGCATATCAAGTGCTGCTCTAACATTTACATTTTATAATGTTTTCTAAATCCAGACTTAATTGAAGATATGTAGAACCAGGAGTGCTTCAGGTTGAAAACAAACAGAGGGGGTGACAGGAGTAATACCAGGTGGAGCT
The DNA here is from genome assembly GCA_951799405.1 of Agapetus fuscipes. NCBI lineage: Eukaryota > Metazoa > Arthropoda > Insecta > Trichoptera > Glossosomatidae > Agapetus > Agapetus fuscipes. The sequence goes on from OX637333.1 coordinate 5,891,787, forward strand.
TAGCTATACAAGTGCAGTCATGTCTACACCTGGCTTATGACATGGTCAAGTCTAGACAACGTAGCTCATGTTGGTTGAACTAGACCAGGGTATGCAGTCTTGTTTGACCTTATCAGTTGATAAACAAGTGATCCAATATGTCCCCATGTGAACAGCTAATCAGACAGGCAAATGTACTCCGTACAAAAGTGCTCCATACAAATTTTATGCAGTTCACATGCGGTCATGTTGGATCACTTGTCTATTGACCAATATTCTCCTCACAATTTGTATGAAGCACTTATCCAATCAGCTTGTTTACCAACCAATAAGATCCATCAATATGATGAGACTGCTTATCTACACGGGGCTTAACTTCAACAAATGCGGGTATCTCTAGACCTGTCTCGGGTTAACTGTAGACATGGCATAACTGATGTTTTTACTATGACAGATGAAGGTTATTTTTATCAAATGAGCACTTTCGAGCTCATAACTAGTCGATTGTAGACATAATGACTACCAGATGGAGCGTATTTCAAATATTGTCATGTTCAGACCTGGCTCATGGTGTGTGTACAGAGTTGTAGACATGACAAACTGATGTCCAAACTAAACCAGATGGAACATAGTTTTACTAAATGTGTCATATCTAGACCTGATTAATGGAATGAGTCGGAACAATACCTCGTGGATGGTTATCTTTACCAAATGCGGTCAAATCTAGATCACTTACATGATTGTAATGTGACCGAATAAAGAACTATGCCAGGCAGAGTGTAGCAATACCAAATGTGCTCATTGCTAGCATTGGTTCATGATACGGTCAGGTTCAGAGATGACTTCATTGACTTTTAGGGTTGATTAGCAATACCAAATGTAGTAAATGCTAGCCATTATTTAGGACACGGTCAGGTTCAGACATAACTTGACCAGCTGATGTTTAAACTTAACAAGATGGAGGGGCCATACCAAATGTGGTCATTCATAGCTTTGGTTCACAACAACATCAGGTTCAAATGTGACTTAACCGACTGACGTTTAGGGTAGAGCTTAGCAACACCAAATGCAGTAAATGCTGGCCTTGGTTCCTAGCATGGTTAGGTTCAGACATGACTCAACCGACTGACATTTAAACTTAACAAGATGGAGCTTAGCAATACCAAATGTGGTCATTGCTAGCCTTGGTTCATGACATGGTTAGGTTTAGACATGGCTGATGTTTACACTTTACCAAGTGGAGCCTAGCTATACCAAACTTGGAGCTTTGCAGGATACAAAATAAGTGGTCATGACTAAGCCTGGCTGGTGACATGACCAACTGTCATTTGACCTTGAGCAGGTGCAGCTGGGGCTGGACAACACAACACCAAGTGTGCTGCTACTCGAGCAGCGACAATACCAAGCTGAACAATACCCACAAGATAACCTCATAGTGGCCGTGTAAGCAATGCCAATCAAAATCAGAAAAACAATTACACCCAACTCTTTTCTTTAAAAGATTTCACAAAAAATTAGAATACTTCTTGAAGTATTTGCCGATAGCATCTTCGGATGTACAACTTTCTCATCATTAAAAGTAAAAAAAAAAATTGTGTTCATAACGCTACCTTCTCATAGTGCATTTTTACAGAAATGTTTTTTCTATTATTTGCCCAACAGGGCAATATTGACAGGACAACAGGTTTATTACTTGAAAATCTGTCACAGGCTACCTAAAATCACAGGCCTTTCTTTATAACCCATGGTAGTTTTTGGTTCCCTGGACTATAACCTGTCCAGGATGTATGTACCATAAGAATTCAAAGCACATATGGACACTCATACAAAAGTATGTTCTTTTATCAGTAATATAAGGTCTTTGTGTGAAGTTCAGTGTAACGACACAACAAAACAACTAACTCAAGTATGAGATATTACATAAATTTCCTTTGATTGGGTAAACAGAAAAATGTATGAACACTAAATCACTCACTAGGGGTGTTGTATATTCCTGTATATTTTTTTTTACAACATGAAAGGGAATTTACTTAATCTTTTATACTTGGAATAAAGAAATTCTAGGTGTAAGTATATGAGGGAGAAGAAAAGAGTTGTGTGTATAACAAGATGGGTGAAGTAGTTTGGGCATTGTCGCAGGTTGGGGCTGCAGCTCAAGTGGGCGAGGGGGAGCCAGGCGCCCGGGTGGTGGGGGTGGAGGTGTCCAGCGAGTGAGGTCGGTGACAGACAAACAACACGGGGGCGCCGCAGTGCCTACAACACAAACCCAGCGTCAAATCACTACCAACAACACGCCACTCAGCAGCATAATCACACCCACAGTGGAGTCACAACAATTTTTTTTGGCAGGGTGACGTCACAATACCTATAATCTAAGTTGCAAAGATATATTAACATTATGGATTTGTTATATTTAAAAATTGGTGGTATGGCAAAAAAATTGCCCACAAGCAGACACATGTTAGTTAAGCTTTTACAATATGTCCCATGTGTATTACAAAATAAAAACTCAAATCTCAATTGCAAATATACCCGGCAACTTATGAAGACCTTCCCTGAAACTGGGGTGACTTCGGCAAAGTGAACCATCTTTCCATCCAAACAGTATGGGTGGTCATAAAAAAGTACATTTAAGCTCAACAATAGGGCTTAATCAAAAATGTATGGAAACTAAGATGATCACCGGAGGTATTGTTTTAGTTTCCAGCACTTCTTGATAAAACGCTTCCGTTGAATTTAAATTTAACTTGGAGTACATTTCTTAGTGACAAGGGTCCTTAGCAATCAAAAATTATATTTTTGTTAGCTATTTCCTAAGCACCCTGGCTGGGTGATGTCACTATTTTTTCATTGATGTTTTGTGCCAGCTCCATACTGAGGACCAGTATTGTCAACACCCTCAGCATCAAGCTGCACTCAAATTGAATTAAAATGTTTTTAATTTTCATGCAGTTCGAATGGAATCTGCTGCTTCCGAATGTTTTAATCCTGGCCCTGTGCTAGTTATACAAAGTCAGTTGTAAACTAAGCTCTCACTCGTTTATTAACTCTGGATTTTATTGACAGGGAAGAAAGCATATTATGTACCAGACATTGTCAACCAAAACATTACAAAAATTATATAATTTATTTTCCTCAAATATTTTTACAAATTCCGAATTTTGTAAATTGAATAAGTGAGCGAGACCTAAGTCTACGGCTGACTCTGAATCATACTGGGTGTGATTATTTGGTATAATTTGTAAAAAGCAGTTAACCATTATAAAGAACCTAAACAAATGTTTATGAAAACGTATTTTAATAAATGATTCATGAAGCTAAAAAAGGCATAATTTTCATCAAATTTAGAGCCCAATGTCATAAAGTTCTGTCTCCTTCATAAACGAGACTAATATTCATCATGATATTTGAAATCTTAAACAAAACAATTATTTTTTGAAGTTTTAAAAGTAATTTTCCTGTGCCTTTTCACTCAGTCCAATTTCGGCTATCCGCTAATATTTACAAGGTTGAAAAGTGTATGGAATTGCCGGGGAAGTCACGCCAGAGAATGTAAAAGCTAACGTATATGCTCTTACACTTCTAGGCAGATCCCTAAAATCTGGTTCTGGACCTGATTGTGTAAAAAGACACTATGTAGATCAATCTTTGTAACTGTTTTTTACAAATAAAATCATTATCAATGCATGTATTCTGAGACATACTTCATGGATTTTCAAATTATTATTGAAAAAATAGTGAGAACAAATATCTAGAAATGAATGGATACTTTCATAAGTAACATATATTAATTACTGTAATATTGCTTCTGTCTTAGAATCAACGCATGAACATTTAAAAACAAAAACAAATCAGTTATACTTGAGTGGATTGTCGACATTCTGCATAAGTGGGAAAAGAAAGTGTCTTATTTTTAATCATTTGTTAATTCTAGCCTAAGGATTTTTTTCATTATCGTGAAATTTGTTACATGCAGTATCACATGTGAGTTTCATTGTACGAACCTTACTAATGTCGCATGCTTGCTCGAAATTTGATTTCAATTTAAAACAAAGGGAGATTCATCATAATTGCACGGTGACAAGGATGCTTTGTGATAATTTTGAGAGTAACTCATATAAGATTATCTTGATGTTGATAGGGTGTAGGTGATTATTAGGTGATTTTTAATTTGCATGATTTCATTGTAATTATAGATCTGCATCAAAAAACTCAGTGTTTATGTAAATATATCTTTGGTAAGAATCACCAAGTGATAAGTAAATGTAAAGTTATTTGTTTTATGACTTATGTGAAAAAAGTGTTAGTGTTCATTTATCAATTTTATCTATAAGGGAGTATAGTCAAAGGGAAAAGCTAGCTAACTATTGTTTTAGGGGCTTTAATTTACTTATATTTGAAATGCTAATTTTTAAAATTTATTTATACAAAAATAGCTAATTTACTATTCCACAAGTATAAAATTTGATGTTTAGAATAAACCATAGCATTTTACCAAAAATATATGTTAACTAAAACACCCACGACAGGTACTGTTTTAGTTATGTTAATGTTTTGGTAGTCGCTAGGGTTTAGTTTAATCATAAAATTTTATACTGGGTTACTTGGTATAATTACGAGGGATTTCTTAAACTTGGGGTTTAAAATTAATTTGTTACGATCAAGACAACATTTTGCCATTTTGGACTAGGGTACTCGTTGGTTGTTACGACATTGCCGGGGGGGGCGGGGTGAAGCTTTCAAAGTGCTCACTAGAAGTGAGAAAATACAAAACTCATCCGTCGGCGACCAAACCTTGTCAGTTCAAATCCCAAAGTACCCGACGAGGGTGGACGCAAGGACCACCGCCAGAATGGTCAGGCAAACCAATATCATGATTTTCTTCTAACAAAACAAAACAGAAAGTATTAGTGGCAGGATCAGGTAGAGTTTTGGGGGGGTTACCTTGGTGTTGGGTCGGCGGGGCGTCTAGAGGAAAAAGCTGGACACGTAGCTGGCGGCCATGATCCCCAGGATAGTCAGGCAGATAAGGATCATTATCTTCTTCTGCGAGAATAACATCACTCATGTATCACAATCCCCGCTTGCTCCTTGCACCCAAGGCTCCACCACAAACTCACAGCAGTGCATGCATTATGGCAACACATCGCAATACACAGTATTGTGTACAGAACAGTACATACATGTGATGAAAGAATACTTTTCCTTTGGAGATTATCTATGTAACAATATTTTTCCTGTTCTATAACTGAAGAATACCCAGGTTTGAATAAAATGTTGGGAATATAATTGATTTTGTACACAAAGTCAATACATATATAGTTAGGTTTAATTGTCAATACATATATGCTCGAAATCAATCAGAGTTTTGGAAACTAAAACACACACTAGAGGCGTAGTTTTGATTTCTATACATTTTTGGTAAAACCCTAAGGTTGAATTTCATCACAAAGCTTTATACTTGGGTTACTAAATGATAAATTATTAGAAGTTACAGAATAGGATTTATTGTACAAAGTTATGCAACGTTCAGTTCATTTTCAGTGATAAAAACCTGTAATCTCTGTAAAATTCAATACAATTTTATCTTCCTGTCATTGTTCTGGATTGTAGTCTACGAATTATGTTTTGCCTTTGTCGGAAATGGGATATTGTAAAAACAAAAAGGATGTAAAAAAAATAACAAAAATTTTAACAAAATAAATATAATTGTGAAAAAAAATTATTTACAATAAATCAGGAATTTGAAATAAAGTGTGTCTGGTGATGTAAGATGCTAAATGTGTATATAGTGGAGGAGTGACAGATTAACATGATAATTCTATACATTTTGTCATCTACCAACAAAAATAAGTAGTATATTCTATGTTCTCCTATAAATTATAGTTTATTTCCAATTCGGAAATAGAGTCACAATTTACCATAAACTTGATTTAAATAAAAAAAATAGGGAAAATGGAATTTTATTCGCTAACAAAATTTGTATTGCAAGATAACTTTAGATTTGAGTTACAAGTATAAAACTAAAGGCTTTCTATCTTTAAAGTTAGATCAAAATATGGAAACACATTTTCTTATGATTTTCATATATTTATCACATCTTCAAAAAAATGATTGCCGCCTTTGATTGTATACAAATATGACTCAAGTCAGGGAAGTACTATTTGGTTTGAAAGATGCTACAGTTTCTAGTATTTTTAGGCAGTAAAACAAAAAAAATTAACTTATATAAAGTAAAAAGCATTGGCAAAGTAGTAGGAACTTTCTACAAAACAAAAAGTAGTATTTTTAATGTTAACTAGGAAAAAGCAGACAATACTGAAAAGAGTTTCTATTAAACTTAAGGTACTTATTATAAAAATGTGATGGTATTGATGAAAAGCACCTTTCCTAGCTGAAAGTCTCATCACCACGGCAAAACCTGTCAATCCTAGATGGCCGCAAGTGAACAGCTGATTAGTCTTCATACAAATATTACCAAAATTTGGTAGGTAAGAATGACCGTGGTGATGAGACTTCCAGCCCTGGGTGCAGCACACCTCAAGCATCCTTGTTGCTTTGTGCATGTTATTACATGAAGCATTCATTTAACAAAAAAGCTGTCAATTATATAGAAATTTAAACAATTCATCTTCAAAATAAAAAATATCTTAACTTAGTATTTACTGGCAGCTTATTGTGAACATGGCTGCAGGTGCATTTTCTTTCAATTAAACTAAATTAACTTAAGGATAAATTTAAAAGATTTCAATTAATAAATTGAGTATTCAAAGCAAATGACAACCATCAAATCGATTAGTTGGAGATATGATTTCTCAAAAGCCAAGTAAAAACTTTATTATCATGTAACACAATTTTCAATATGGTTATTTAGAGAATTGTTGTTTATTTGATCTCTGAAAAAAAAATGATTTTAATGTCATAGACAGTATTTTTTTAGAATACAATTTCATAAGAGCAAATAAAAATTGAAATGAAATAGAAATACAATTTAAGGGTATACAATTAACATTTTCATGAATTTGATGCCTTAGGGCTTAGAGAGACATTGCTTGAGGGCTCCATTACAATTATGGAACAATTTTTGAAAAAATGTTTTTTAAAATTAATTACAAAATTTATTCTTGCTCTGACAAAGGACGATTGTGTGGCATCACAATTTTTTCTTTCCATTGCTTTCATCACAAAAAATGTTCATTTTGGTTTCAAGCAAAAAAAAGATTTTTGTGCGAAACTGCCGGTAACTAGAAAACGGTGATGGAATTTTCTTAGATGCCAAAGTTGTAATTTAATGCGTTGCAATGTCTCACTCGGTATATATTAAAAAAATCATAGGGATATTGTATGTAGAAGTACAAAAAAAACAAATAAATAGGCATTTATTATTCTAGCTAAGAAAATACCTAAGAATATTAACAAACAATAGACTCTTACAGAAGTTCCTTAGTATGTACACCTCGGGGACTAACAGATCTGCTGCATTTACATGCATACCACACTGACAGGGAGAATAGTAGCTGGCATTCCTCCACACACTCGCAGTACTAGCAAGCTGGCAACTGTAACATTGCTAATACTGACAGGAGCTTGACAAGAAAATAAACTATTTTATCTGTAAATTTTAGTAGATTTTGATGAACTTAAGGAAAAATTACATTGACAAAAATGAGGCAAGCAGATGTCCGTCTTGTATGAGACTGCCGTCCTTAGCAACCAATAAAAAATATTTGTATGCCTTTACCCTAGCAATCTAGTCGGGTGACGACACAATATTGTCTATGCCAATTCACGTGACGCCTCCTCATTTTAAGAATTATCAGACATTAAATTCTTCTAAATCATAGACGAACGTGAATGCTCTCTTCACATAAGCAGTGCAGACAAAAATAAAGGAGTTTTATGATTCAAATTTCTTAAGTTGTGAATCATTTAAGCACTGTGTAATCACCGCCATGTATTGTGAAAATTAAAGATTCAGTGTATGCTGTCGTCAAATTTTTGTATTTGATTGTGATGATATCAATTTGGTATTTCAAAAAGTCACACGTGCACTGAAACAATGTCTTTTTTACAAATGCGAAGGAAACGTATATTATTTATTATTTGATAAAACATGCCAGCTTTTACAACCCGCCCTGTGCATAGAATTAAATTATTCTGTATAAAGATTAAGCTAATGATTATTCCTCTTAGCTCACACACAATATTCTGTATTATTAACTACACAAATATAGATATAGATTATTATATTATTGAACAACATTGAGACCTTAACGTTTAATAATTTTTACATAAACACGTTTCTGAAACCCGCGGGTCTGTCTGCCCATCTCAATCCCGATGGTGACATGAGACAATCTTATACACAATCAACAGTTATTCATAATTATTATATTCATTATTGATTTTTAATTTGAAGTTGATTAAAGACGTGTAGTCTGACCATTCAATAACATAATTTCAGCACCATGTTGAAATTTTTTCCAATTTGAGCACACTTCATCAAGAGTTTTGTCAGCTTTGATTTGATCAAGAGTTTTGTCAGCTTAGTCCGGTTGATAGCTCAGGTGGTAAAGTGCTTGCATTGCATGCCGAAAGCTCGGGTTCGAATCCCACCGAGGGTGTCAGAAATGATTTCCCATTTCGGTGTTTATTTCAAACCCCAAAATAAAATACCGGCAAGGTTTACTCAGCCTTCACAAGAAATGAGTACCAGCACTCTCGGGAGCTGGGAAACTTCCACTTCAACTGAAGTGGTTGGCGTAAGGCTGGCCCCCTTACCTGTAAAAATAAATAGGTTCAACTCGCCACATGCGACCCCTTCGGAGATAACACGGCAAGAAGTTACACTATATGTGTAGCTTAGTTGTGTTTTGCGTTGCGTTGATGATAAAAAGTCTATCATGAGTTTTACCTTATGTTTCATGTTTTTAAAATACTAAGGTCGAAACAACTACACTTTTGATCTATGCAATGATACAACATAGAGAACAATCTTCATGCCTTTTTCGGGAGCTACATAGATAGCAACAAGACAAAAATAACAAAAGTTCTTGCACTGGTCCTTTGAAGTCCATCAAAAACCAACAAAACCTGGATCGCTGGGTAGTGCAAGTAGCAGGAGCAGCAGTGGGAGGAACGTGTTTACATTATGCCTTGCTCACTGCCCTGCTCACTTCCCATAATAAGGCTGAATGTAAACGGGGTACATTAGTTAACATAAAATATTATGTTATTGAATGGTGAAATACAGCTATAATTATTATTATTGATTATTTGCAGTATTTTTTTTTAATATAAGAAATTGTGACAAACCCAAGAGTAAAGTAACATGGAGAAACAATAGAATAGATTAGGTGATTATCAATAAGAAATAATGTAATTTGTTCTAAATAAGTATTACAATGATATGTAAATAATCACCCGTCGTGAACCTAAGTGAAATGGGCTACTTGCAATTTACAGGAAAAATGTAATCCAAAAGTATATTAGTGCACCAATAAAGATATTTATGAATTTGTTATGTGGATAATATTATAAAGACTGACACAACTTGGAGCTATCATTGAACAGGTGTGGCTCATCAGAGCTGATAGTTCTGCACGTTTCACTCATATCTTTAACGGGCTTATTCAGTGATGATGAAAAACAGAAGTCTGTCAAAGACATGTATGAATTGCAATGAACCACAGAACCAATCCTGCAAAATGCCATTAAATGCCAACTGCCGGATGGGAAAGCCTAAAAGTACTATTTTCATCTATTGTTCACAAAACATTAGATGAGCTTATTAAGTCTTCACAACAGATGGAAAACAACATCGGATTGATTTTAATATATGTGTATCCAGTGCCTGGTTACCACAAATTTAAGAAGTCTGAGTAAAATCAGATACCTCTGAAACGAATCATAGAATATACGTGCAGCTAGCCCATTGTCAAAAATATTGTAAAAAGAAAGCTGTACGCATTTAAGGTATGCTGTGTTTAGCACCAAAAGGATCTATCACAATAAACAAAACAATCTACAAGAAATATCATCTACTAATCACAAAGTAACGGAGAAAGGATGTAACATTAGGATTACTTTAATAATTATTTTATTTATTATCTGTCGACTTATTGCAGAACATTTTTGTGTGGGACATTTCAGTGTTGTAAATTTGCAAAATCATAAAAATATTTACAGATTTTTTAGGTTATAAGAAATGATTTAACTGATATGATAGAGGAATACAAAGCCACTAAATGCATACAATATGTTTATTGTCTTCACAATCACTTTATCTTTTGTCGACATCGGATGATGACAAAATGTTTTATGAACACATGATCATCAAATGTATTGTGAACAGATGATCATCAATGTTGCATGATCAGACTGTCACCAATGTTTCATGAACAGAAGATCAAAAAATGTTTTATGAACAGATGATCGCAAAAAGTTTCACGACCAGATGATCACAACATGTTTCATGGACATCAGATGTCATTTTGTGACCATTAGAGAGAAACTTCACATTTTGCGGGCATTAGATGATCACTATGTTTTGTGGGCATTAGATGATCACTATATTTTGTGGACATTAGACAATCATTTCATATTTTGTGATGAAGTATCCTATAAATTAGATGGCGGCATTTCAAATAAAACTCAAGCAAAGTACCAAACGCTATTGCAGATTACTCTCAATGTGTCTTTTATATTTTCTAGGAAAGCTTTGGTTGCTCTCATGCAGGAAGCAGAGTGACAGTGTGTTCTAGGTTTTGTTCATCAATTATTTACTTTACATACGTTTTACATAATAACTACAAAAGCTCTCTCTGATTGTATCATTCAAAAGTTGCCATATTCTCTAATGTATCTGAAATATCATCAAATGCAGTGCCATACATTCATTTCAATCTGAAGTCCATATTGGCATTGTATAGTTGCATACTTTATTGATTGATTGAATATAGATTATTGCATTGAAATAAGGCAATTTTTGAAATGATTATAAAAGATAAAAATTAAGCATATTCATTGGCGTCTTTCAATCACTATCACCAAAAATATTAGGAGTACGGCTCAATAGTCAATTTATCTTCCCATTTTGGAAAAATTTAGTAGACCCAATTTCTTACTTTTAAAACATAAGACATTTTTAATGAGCTAAAGAAAACTGTTTACTTACCAGATTTTTTTTTAAGTATTGGTGGCTCTTGGCATATTGATTCAAATCCAAGCACTTGCATTCAAGAACCATGCTATGAGAACTCATAGCGCTATACGTTTATATCAGCGTGTCTTTCTTACAGACAAAATAATCAATTGTAGGCTTATTACAATATTTGTTGTTTTCTTGAGAAGATAATGTTTTTATACATTTTTTTCTCAGCGGACAAATGTCACAGGTCTATGTCCTTAGCAAACAATAACAAAATATTACTTAGTCATTTTCTTGGCAACACGGTAATATTTTTTCCCATGGAATTCATTTTCTTTTACTTCCCAGTAAATGGAGATGAAACTGACTCGGCACAAAATCCATAATTATATTTGTCATGGCGGGCAAATGTTACAAGTTTATGTGACTAGGTCCTTAGCAACCAATAACAAAACATAAGTAAGGTTTTTTCCTAGTTGTTAGTCGGCAGGGTGGCATGACATTGTTTTTGTTTTCTATGTGATATGTGCGGACTCCCATTGGTGATATGTGACAGAAAGAAGACGTATTTATCTACACGTTATATATAATGGTAATAGTTATTGGAGACGGGTGAAGATTACATTTTGTTGGACAATAAGAACATTAACAATGCTAGGGTGAAGGGTGACGAGCTTGTATGCGATGTGGCGAGCTCGCCGCGCTGGGACATTGGCATTCACAAGTCAAGCGGCGCCTTTCAACTTAATGTGGAAGCCAAGACGATGATTAAAATAACCAGGGTAACTGATAGGCAGATTATGATGAAGATTTTTTTCTGAAATCAAAAATTGTAATGAAAAAAAAATTGCTACAAAACAGCTGCAACTAAATAATGATGGTTCTTGTTCAAATGATATTGTGCAATGAATGATGTCTTTGCTTGGGAGAGTCCTAAGAGAGTATCTTAATTATTTTCATTTATATTTCAAAGCTTTACTGAGCCTTCACAAGAAATGAGAACCAGTCGCCTCGGGAGCTGGGACACCCCCACTTCAACTGAAGTGGTTGTCATAAGAGCTCCCCCCTTACCTGTAAAAATAAATAGATCCCACTCACCACATGCAACCCCTTTGCGGACAACACAGTATGAAGTTTCTCTTTATGTGCAGGTTTGTTAAGTTGCATTCATTGGTATGAGGCTGAACATCCATTATGTAAAAATGAATCCACTTTAGCCAATGATACCCTTGTTTCAGTGAAATGCAGAAAGTGTTGAATAAATTATGTTCATTTGAGTTTTTGGCTTTGTTTTGTTAACGTGCAGCATGTGCTATGGGGGAACTTACACGTGTTTGCTTGTGGGGCATGCATGAATATGAGTCTTGAATATTTGTTTGCCATATCCCTAGCAACCCAGGCGTGTGATTTTGTCTAAATCAATCATGTGCAGAGCTCATTTACAGTTGATACTCTCCTAGGATTTAGCAACCTATTGCATGATAATTGCACTATCTAGATCAATGCTAAAATACTGTTACTTCAAAACAAAATGCTAAAATCTTTTTATCATGAAAAAAGCAGTAAAAAGATTTCTCTCAGTTTCTTAGCAACAGACATAGCGCTGCCTTAATTCTTGTTTGCCGTATAGACCTTTAAGCTAATTTAACATGAACAATGTTTGCATGTGTACTGGACCAATGTTTCTTACGAAAACAGGAAATTGATTTAAAAAATATTTAAAACCACTCTCACATTATCGAGTTTTACGTTTTTTCTTAGCTCATATTGTGTAGAATTTGATTCTTAACCCATTCGCGGACACACGAAATGTGAAGTAGGCTAGAAAAAAACACACTTATTTCATCATCTCAAATTGTATTTTTATTATAAAATTTTTATCTATTTTTTTGACATCCAGGGACGAAACGGCTATTGTCGTGTTCTTTGGATTTCTGTAGGGACGCACGGATGCTACATGTATGCAAGTTCTATCAGAAATAGCCGTTTCGTCCCTAGTGATAACGTTTTATCACGACGGCTATTACCGTTTCGTCCAGTCCTAGACAAGCTCATAGAGCGGCTATAACCGTTTCGTCCGCGAACGGGTTAAGACAACTGCTTTAAAAAGCCATATTTGACAAAATTGGTCTATACGGCAAACAAGAACTGGGGGAGCGATGGGGCAAAGATTAAAACAAGCTTCAGCAACAAGCTAACACTTTGAAGCGATGATCGGTCAACAGTTTCGTATTTAATGCCAAGGACTCGGAATCATAAGGTTGTGGGTTCAATTCCTGGCGGAACATAAAAAAATTTCATCTAATTTTCAAAATGTACTCTTCACTAGTTTGAAAAATACGTAGTTTTACAAAAGACCTTTCACCAAAGGTTTATTCAGCCTTACAGATGGTGTTTGATCGTGTAATTGTCATTTTCTATAGTGGCGACCAAGCTTGCAGATTATTGAAGTGTGATTCACACACAGACAGTGGTCACAAATCATCCTAATATTTATTGAATTTTTAAAGAATGTTTTTCTTTATTTCAGTGTTAACTTGATGCGTCAGAATATCTTGAATACTAGGTTATAATTTTAGGCAGTACAGTATTTTACGGACCAAAACACTTATTTCTTGAAAAAAATTACCTTATGAAAATGTCTAGCGTTTGATGACAATTTTCAGAGGTTTTCAAGGTTAGTTTGATGTTATAACATGAGTCATATAGAATCAAAAGCGGCAATCTAGGATTTAAAAAAAAGAAGATAAATAAGTATATGAAAACCCAGAAAGTCCTTTTTTCATCATTTCCATATATTAATGTAATCCTTGAAAAAAATCAAGCATTTCCGTCTATGATTCTAAAAACAGCTCACAAGAGTTTTGTAATCTGAACTTTCAATTTATTAATAAATATGTGTGTCTTATAGTCCGTAAAATATTTAAAAATGGATGCACTAAATATAACTAAGTTCTATGAAGTACAATAATGGATCTAGAAACTAATTGAAGTATTTTTTGGTTAATTTAGAGAAATAATTTTAAACTACATATATTGACATTATTTACTGAAGGCCACACCAAGCATTGAAGAAGAAGAACATAAAAACAGTCAAAATGCAGTAGACACACATAAAACATTACTTAATCCATCCCTTATGTTCTTACAAATGTTTTTTTTCCAGTCACTTTAATATATGTTTTAAAATGAATGATGCCAACTTGAAGGTAAATAATGTACCTTGGATATTTTCTAAGTGAATTTGTTTTTTTAACCAATTGAAAATATTATGTGTTAATCGTAAAAATATACTATAAAAAACAATTCAAACAATGGACATTTTAAAAGAGTCAGTTATTAGTTCATGTTGGTATTTCTACAATTTGTCAAGAATAAATTTAATGGGATTAACAAAACATTATTTTGGTGTGATGTTTTTTTTTCTTACTTTTCATGTTCATCACATGTTTTCCTTATTTTTTGTGCATTTAATCATGTATTTTTTTCAGAGCTTCTCATTCTGTTTACTTATGTAACTAATATTAAAAAAAAAAAAATGAAACTCTCTGATTGGGTCTCAATATACGACAATGAGTACCCATAAATATCAAAATGGTTACCGATATTCACCACTAGTGGCACGAGAAGAAGAAGAATTGCAACAGCAGAGAAACGGCTTTGTAGGGAAGAGTTGTTTGAGAATTTGAGTCAGACTCGGAGTGCGTTACCTTTCTCGCTTTCACTTGGTAATCCAAGGCTATTTCAAGTTGCTTCTGGGCGTCCACCAGATAATCCGTAGCCTGGGACACGTGGAACTCCACCCTGTTCACCAGCTCACCCTGTGGGGAGGGGAAGGGAAGCACGAGGAGGCCCAGGACGAGGAGGGTACTGGTGTATGTCACATATTAAGATTCCAGCAAGCAGTTCCGTTAATGTCGAAAACGAAGTCCAAAGAAAGGTTTTTTTTGTCGTTCATGAATCATTGTTTAATCAATCAATTTAGTTGTTATGAAGAGGAAAGGATGGAGACGTAGCTACGAGGTGAACAGAGGTGAGATGGGGAAGAACATAAGCTTTGTCCACGACATGTAGAACATTTGTTTACAGACAGATAACATATATATGCACACAGATCACATTAGTTTATGTTAGACAGGAGGTGTTAGTACAGAAAGCACCAGGTTACAAGTAAACAATAAATATCCAGAGATGACAAAGGCAAAATATAAACACCATAGTAGTTAAGTTTAGTAAAGTAGGGTGTAGACTGTACAGGCCACAGGAGCAGAGACAGGAAGTAGAACATACAAGTCAAGTTAATAAAGATTACATCAATATATTCAGCCGTTGTTAGAAGTATCCCCGTGTACACATAATAACCATACATTTAGAAATTAGATGAGGTAAAGCTGGGAGGTAAATAAATAAGATAAATGGAAGGAATGAAAACAAATCAAACAAAATGCATTAATCAATTAGAAATTAAAATAATGTAAAGTGCATCGCATAACAAAATTGAAGGTTAAAGTAATGTAAAGTGCATTTGAGTAAAAATTGAAGCGAGGTTGCGTGTTTGGTGGGGGAGAGTGGGAGGGGACGGTTGTTGTTGAGGATGAACAAAAAACAAACAGCTGATTAGTGTATTGCAGGAGTGTGGGGTGCTGTGACTCACCCGCCTCGCCTTGCTCTGGTACTTCAGGGCCTTCTTGGTCTCCTGCGTGGCTGTCTGCACATAGTCTACAGCGTGCTCCACGTGGTACTCTATGCGGTCTATCATCTCTCCCTGGGCCACCCACAACCACACATGTTATAGCAGGGCATTCAGAAAATACCTAATTCCACTCTAATCTAATCGGTTGCAAAGATATGCACCATTGGGGATTCACATTAAATCGACAGTTAAAAGGTAATAAGGCATACGGGACATAAACTAAATTGTTCAGGAGAGCAGTTAAAAGTTTGAGATTGCAGAAAAATGGCATAGCTTTTTAATTTTTTATCATATCGTTAAAATCAAAACAGCTCTGAAATAAATAAAAATATTGGCATTCCTATTAATGTGGCTTTACGATGTTTTACAATTTTTTATACCACAAGCGCCTTTAGGACAAAAAAGGCCAAAATCTTGTCGGTTACACCATGGGTCGGCAACCTGCGGCCCGCGGGCCGCATGCGGCCCTTGAGGCGTCTTGGTGCGGCCCGCAACGCACGTGCCGGAAAACTACAAATCGATTTTCAGTAAATGACAAAGTAAAAGCGTTTATCAAGAAATTTTAAATTATAAAAATAAGCGTATTGAATGAGAACCTGAAAGAATCGTGGGATTTCCAAATTGAATTGGCGGGAATTCTAAAATATGATTTTTTTTTGGGGGGTAGAATTAATAGTGACTTTGGGGGTAATTTTCATTTGTAGTTCGCACGTCAATTGATTAATATTTACGATGCATGACTTACAAGAGGGTCCCACGGGCTGCGGCAGGGGAGGGGGGGGGGG
This sequence comes from Agapetus fuscipes, assembly GCA_951799405.1. NCBI lineage: Eukaryota > Metazoa > Arthropoda > Insecta > Trichoptera > Glossosomatidae > Agapetus > Agapetus fuscipes. The sequence goes on from OX637333.1 coordinate 5,908,393, forward strand.
GGTGCTAGTCAGCATTTGCTGAAATGCTGACCATTAGATCGCCACTGCCCAAGTGCGGCCCGCACTAAATCCCATGTAAAATATTTGGCCCTTTTACAACAAAAGGTTGCCGACCCCTGGGTTACACCAAAACTATACTTCGAAAACGCAGTTGTTTGCTTGGGCATAAACAACAACAAAAAAATCATCGTAGAGCTATGGGAGTTAGGGCATTAGAAAGAGCGGAAAATTTTAAGTAGGATAGCATTCATAACTCATTTTTGACCAAAACGTTGCTTATGCCCAATTTCCTCTTAACTGTCGATATGCTTATTGATTTGTTAGAATCTTTGCCTGGATCAAATATTGTGAGAATCAGCTTAGACAGAAGCTTACGTTTTTGTTAAACTGACACAGTTTTCCCAAATCAGCCAAATCCAGCATTGGCTGGTTTCAATTACAAGCCCACATAGTGAGATTGAGCAGTTCCAGGAAGCAACTGTGAAAGGATAGTGTATCCAGAATGAACTATGAAAGACTCAAACATATCAAAGCTAATGAATTGTCAATTGGTCAACGTCCAGCTGGGAGATCTCCTAAAAGATGAAAAGATAGCTGAACCGCCTCATCTTAAAATCCATGAGCCGATACTAAGTTTTCTTGGGAAAAACAAATCTAAATCAAGAAAATGAAGTAGAAATGACCGGTTCATAGTCCAGTGGTAACACTTCGGACTCGTAAATGGAAGGTTGTGGGTTTGAATCATGGCGGAGCACAAAAAAGATACAATGCAATGCAACTAAGCTACACATCTAGTGTAACTTCTTGCCGCGTTATCCCCGAAGAGGTCGCATGTGGCGAGTTGAACCTATTTATTTTTACAGGTAAGGGGGCCGGCCTTACGCCAACCACTTCAGTTGAAGTGGAGGTTTCCCAGCTCCCGAGAGTGCTGGTACTCATTTCTTGTGAAGGCTGAGTAAACCTTGCCGGTATTTTATTTTGGGGTTTGAAATAAACACCGAAACGGGAAATCATTTCTGACACCCTTGGTGGGATTCGAACCCGAGCTTTCGGCATGGAATGCAAGCACTCTACCACCTGAGCTATCGACCGGACTAATACCATTTATATTTTTAAATTTGCTCTTCGCCGGGTTGAAAATTTCCACGGAATTACCAAGAACCGGTCACTAAAGGTCCATCCAGCCTTACAGCAACTGAGTCTGGCTTGAGTATTGGCGCTTTGTAGCGATGACCAAGCTTGTAAACATGTCTGCGGCACTACAACAAGTGTCATAAACCCATAGAGATATAATATACATAGAGAGAGCCTTTCCAAGTGCGAACAGTAAGCACTTTTTGCTTCGAAGTGCGAACAAGTCTCATTGGTCCAAACCCGATCACGTGATCGCAACCTACAGGCGCGCGGGGGGGGCGGTCCCATTTTTTGACAGTTGACTTGTATTTCAATTATCTTTGTAAAAATGATGAATTGTTGTGTTAAAACTTGTAAAAATGACACAAGGAAGAAAACAAAGCAGAATAGCAACATTACATTCCACCGGTGAGTACAAAATTTGGCCAAGTCGAACGATTTAAAATGTTTAGTTGCGGGGGTGAAGAGGGAGAGTTACCGCCTCGCCTCTACCCGCCTGGCGTACACCGCTCAGCTAGTGATGCGGTGTGCGAAGCGCATATCGATATTCGTGTTATCGATATGCGCTTCACATTTCGTTCATATTACAATTCAATGAGAATGATAACAATTTTGCTAAATTTTACAATTATATGGAATTTCGCCCCCTCAGTATTTTCAAAAAGTGGAATTTTATTTTACTACTTGGGCTCTATGACTGAAACCGGTCACAGTTTTTCACAAACCGAAAACAGTCACATACCGGGCACCAAATCGCACGCTTAATAATAAAGAGAAATAACTCAAAAATTGAGAATATCGAGATTTTGTAATAAAACGCTAGAACAATGCAAGAAGAATAGGTAGAATGCGACAGCCGTTCAATTTGGACGAATATGACCGAGATAAAACATCGGTCGCCTTTTTTATCCCATACAAGTTGTACTGGTTGTCTGAACTTCAAACGTGATTTACCAACATTCTAATTTTTTGAGTTATTGCTCTTTATTATTAAGCGTGCGAAATATTCAAAGCCGCGTATGTTTTATTTCTAATTGTTTTGTACTTAAATGTCTTTTACAGATTTGTGTTTTGTTATAATAATAATAATATTAGAATGATTTATTTAATGAGCGCTGTTTTTGTGTGTATCACACCTCAAGAGCCCTCTGCAAGCTTGGTCGTCACTGTAGAAAGCGCCAATTCTCAAGCAAGACCCAGTTGTTGTAAGGTTGGATGGACCTTTCAGTGACCGGTCTTTGGTAAAGGTGTATGAATTTTTCAACTCAGCGAAGAGCACATTCGAAATATAAATGGTATTTTTTTGTGCTCCGCCGGGATCCGAATCCACAACCTTCCATTTACGAGTTCAAGTGATGCCACTGGACTACGGACCGGTCTAAGTTATATTATTGTATTGTGTTTATATTGTATTAAAATGTGTTAAAATCTTTCACAAATAATAAACATGTAAATATGGTACACAGGAGACTTTTGTTAGATGCATTAAAGCCAATTTACCTCAAATATAAGGAAAAACAAAAATGGTCATGTAGTAGTCAATCTACGAAACAAAGTCTTTCTACCACTTCAAATTTCAGTAAAACCTTAATCCCCATACAAATGATTCGTATAAACCTAAATCTAAGGCTTTTATTGCAACTTTTGTTTATTTTACGATACTAGATTAAAATTTTGATTTAAAGTATCGATAGCACATTTTGTTGCGCGCACATCACTACAGCTGCATATATCTATAATGAAGTAGCTATAGAACATCTGCTTACACCGGGCGCTATGGAATACGTCACACACTCGCTCTCTATAGTAATTATTACTCTATGCATAAACCCCTACGGTGTTATTGTTAGACATTTTCGTCGCCCTTTGAACCCAGGTTTTGCTTAATTTTGATTCTTGAACATTTCTGAAGTAGTAAGGCTTGCGTCTCGAGCTCAACGCCCGCCCAAATCTAACCTCCAAATGTATGCGAAGTTAGGCCTAGACAAAACCCCCTCGGAGACGGTTTTGTGGTACAATCGATTTTGACAACTGCCGTATTTAATATTAAATAGTAAATATTTGCTTTATTACTGTTTTGTTTTGCGATTTGTTTTTGTCATTTTGGTCAAATTGACAGAATTCAGCACTTTTTTGCTAATCAATCGCTTTTTGAGGCACAAAACACACAAAATTAAAAAGCAAAAGAAATCATTTGACAGATTGCATCATGGCTCGCGGCAAATTTCTCAATATGAAAAATTTGCCGCAAAACTAAAGTTATGTATATAGTTTAAAATAAGTGAAGAGGATATTTAACACTCTACGAACACATATGAGACACTTTTTCCATCTGAAATAAAATATTTACTTGCATTTCGGCAGACATCTGATCTGTGTACAAACAAAACAGTCAGCCGTCCGCCATTGTGACGTCATCGATATTTGTGTGGTCGTCCCAAACGCATATTCCCTACATTTGGTTTATTTTTCCCGATCCACAAAAAATATACGGATTTATTTGGCTAATCAATTGTTTTCAAAGTTGTTTTAATTATAAATTGCACAACAAATTTATAAACTGATTATTTGCTTTTATTTTTCATCTTTTTTTTGCGTTATTGTCAATGGTTATTGTTTTAATAATTATTTAAAAACGACTGAAAATTCCCTATTCTTTAAATAATATTTATAAAGTGACATCTCCAGAACAGATTTTTTTTTTAAATACGACATTGAACGGACGTAATTTCAGCCGTCCAAAATTGGTCGCAGGCTCAACTGTTCCTACGTTACACTATGAACGAGAATCAATATTTCAAATTTGGTCTAGTCCGGCGTTGTACCCAGATTAAGTAGTCGCCAGTTAGGCCGATGGCGAAATATGACAAGTTAGAATAACACCGTTAGAGTCTCTGAAATCTAGGGTGTCTCCCGCACAGGATTTCTTAAAAATAAAAAAAAGTAGAAGGTATGGGCTGGTGTGGACCTGACTCTCGACGAGCATGGCCATGTCCATGAACATGCCGTGCAGCTCCCTGATGGAGTTCTCCAGCTTGATGATGTCGGCGTGCCGCGCCTCTATGTCGGCCAGCGTCTGCTTGGCCTGCTGGGTCTCCATGATGATCTGGAAACCAATAAATACTACTTTCAATGATGTGATTGCAATGAGGAGGCTAAAAAGGCAGGAAGGAGTTTGAAAAGGCAATATGGACATTCAAAGGCAATGAGAAGACATACAAGGCAAGAAGATTTTAACGTCAATAAGGAGATTGAAAGGAAGTGAGTGGCAGCTGGAGCGAGATGTGACCCAAGGTGGATGTGTGACACATCGCTGTGAGGTGCGGCGCGGCAATATGGCAAACTATTAATGCACGTGGCTGTGCCAGGAAGACGGAATAACAATGGAGCTTTCACCCCTTCTCCGTGGATTTCCTGCCATCAAAGGCACCCGCCTTGTGAACCGGAGCCTGGTGCGGAGGAGTTTTCACCTTGGGGCTCTACCTGTAGAGGTGTTGTTAGCCTTGTGGACTGCCGCCTTCGGGGACGGAGCCCCGAGCCGTGATCATTGCCTCTTGAGCTTTGTTTAAGCTCACCCCATTGCCATATTGATTATAGCGAGACTCCAGTCAACGAAAGTTATTTAAGAAAGCACATTTTTGGGGACTAAGTGCAGGTCTGGCCATTTCCTTCTTTCCCATTTCAATTCCCCATACTGCGTTAATAAACCCTGATTTACAGCCTCAAATTATGTTTTAATTATGCAACCTTTTCCAAGATAGAATAAGCAATACCACTAGAAAGAATTCCCACACCCTGAGTGGTGATGATGATGATGGCTAGCCAGGAGTAAGTATCCTAGGTACATGTAGGCAATATAGCAGTAATGGAATCTGGCAAATTGTTGTGAGTATGTGGAGAGGCAGTTACTGACCCCCTGCGTGAAGACGGCGGGGTTGCCCTGCTCCAGCATCTCCTCCAGCTCCTCGTTGGTGGTGGTGCGGCCCGTGATCTCCAGCTGCCGCTGTATCCTGCCCTTGCAACGCTCCCTGTAGTCCGTCTGCGTGCGGTTGTACTCGCTCATCACCTCCACGAACTTCCTGCTCAGCGTGGAGTGCTGCGTCTTCCTTATCCGCAAGTCCGCCGATGACTTGTTGGTCTGTTCCTCTTGGTCAATGTTTTGTTCTATGACTGTTGACACACAAATAAAATAAATTAGACTGAAAAATCAGTTTCTATTCATAACCTCTATCAAATATTGAGGAAGACTTGGTTTTTGTTTGTTATTAGACTTCCTTTATTTTTCTTTTTACAATTTCACAGTGTACAAGGTTACAGACTCTCAATGACTCTGGCCAGCAGGCCGACAATCATTAGAGAACTTCCGGCCAACAGGCCGACCATCATTGAGACAAATTCACAGGTTTTTATTAAATTTACATTCCTCAAATCTTATGATTAAATTCGGAGCGGCCGGTGTATTGCCGAATGCCGGCCAATCAGCCTATAATAATAATAATAATAACAGGCTGATTTATTTTAAATTACACATGATAAGAGAGCGCCGTTTTTGTGTGTGTCACACCTCAAGGGCCCTCTCCGATCATGGATAAGACTTTCTAAACAAGTGTGCCTTGAGTGCTCCTCGAAATACACCCACAGATTTGGAGTTCTTCACTCCGGGTGGCAGTCTGTTCCACTCCACCGGCCCCGCAACACGGAAAGCGCGGTCTCCGAAGTTTGTACGAATCTGAAGGCGCGGCTGAACCAAATTGACTACTCCATCAGGGTTAAGTTTTGTCAAGGAGTTCGACGGGAGGCGAAATCTAGGGCCTTTGTAAGTCGAGTGTGGCGTATCACTATATACATGCTGATGGTCTGATGAACGAAAACATAAAAGTGTTTTTTTTTTAAATATTTCTCTAGTAAGTCCCGATTCTACAAACAGAAAATGCCTGATCCCGTAAAATCTATATAAAGTATAAAGACCATTTAGCAGGGTAAAAACACCTTCATAAATGCAATTGGACAACAACAGATGGATCTTGCTAGGTTGATTTTTTAAAACAAAAAAGTATCTGTGCAGCTTACCTTTTAATTTCGCTCTCACTTTGTTTGCTGTTTTCTTGATATCAGCCATTAGATCTTCTAACTCTTGTTTTGTTTCTGGAAAAATAAAAATACAAAATTTATTGTTGTTGCCTCTTATATCCAGATCACACTAGAATCTGAAAATCTATTTTATAAAAATGAATTGTCGTTCATTGGTAACAGCTTAAATCAACAGTGGCTGAACCATTTTGACTGTTTCTCACTTGTAATTTAGGAAAGTTTACGGGGTACAAAAAGTTGGCATAGAAAATAACATTAGATAATCAACAAGATAAGATATTTGAAAATGCAATAAGATTTCAAAAATTAGATAAATAAGATCATGAAAACAAGATAAAATAATAACAAATGAAACAAGGTAATAAAGAAATGAGATAAGATAATTAAAAATGAGATCAGATAATAAAAAATGAGATAAATCAGATAATATAAATATACTGTTATGTAAATATAAATATTGAAATAAGTATGGATAGTAATAGTTATAAGAATCCTCAAAAGTATTGGTAGGTAAGATTGATAATTATGTATAAGTGTAGAATTCTCTAGGCTAAGTAGGTATTTGTTATAATTATAGGAATACTGTATTACATTTGTAAGTAGGATTTTGGTTGTGTCTAGGTAGTACGTGAATCATCGAGAAGTAATAATTGCTCTGGAACCGTCTAGCGACTTTAGGTCTAGATCATACTACTCTAAAGAGTATAAAGGGTGGGAATGGCCTGCAGAGCGCCAGTATCATAGAGACTTACAAACACATCGAAGTCATCTGATCAGTGAACCAAAACCAAGTGGAATAATCGAGAAAGTAGTGTGAAAATAAATTTTGTAACTGTGTAAAATAAATAACTATTGAAAGAAGACCTGTGTATTTTTAATTTGAAGACAATTGAACCCTAATTTCGTAACAATTGGCGTCAGGTGCGGAATTGTCAAGAAAAATTAAGATCTTCTGTCTAAAAATAAATTAAATAGTGTAAAAATGAACTTTATTCAAATTGAACTTTGTGTGAACTGACTTTTGTGAAAACAAGTGTTTAAATAAATTTTTGTTAAAAGAAAAGACGCAAAAGCAAGTTGCTTATAAATTCTGGAACATCATATGGAACATAATCCTGGACATAACATAATGACTATTTTACCGCATTGAGAAAGTCATCAAATTGGACCATAGTTTTTTTATTATTGTGTGTGATTAAAAAAATAAAATAAATAAATAAAAATCTTGAAAAATATTACAAAAGAACGTTCCAGATTCATCGAGAAAAAGTTTTTGAATAACTATCCTTTGTTTACAAGTGTGTACATTAAGTACCTACCTGTGTGTTTGAAAGACTTGAGACGAAATAAATAATTATGTACTATCAGACATTATTATGTAAAAAAATATTGGTGAATTAAAAATAAATATTAAAAGACAGTACCTACCAATCAGTGTAATCAGATAAATTATTATTTTTGCTAAAGTACGTATTCAAAACAGCTATATATATAAAACTCAAAACTTGTATTAAATAAATTTGAAAATATTTTTGTTTTGACGTAAATTTTGAAAAAAAAACGAAAGTGAACGTCAAGGACCTCAAAGTCACTGAGCTTAAAAATGAGCTTCTGGAGAGGGACCTGGAGACCTCAGGAGGAAAGGCAGCCTTACAAGCACGCCTCATAGAGGCCTTGGAACAGTCAGGCGAAGACCCGGCATATTTTGTCATGGCGTCTGGAGGGGACCGCGCCTTGGACGAGCTAAATATCAGCATCAACAGTAACCTGACAGGACTGAAGACTGAGATGGCTGACAACGCCAAGACCCTAGAGGAGAAAATGGCCAGCAACTTGACGGACCTGAAGGCTGAGATCGCTGAAAACACCAAGACCCTGGAGGAGAAGATGACCGGGCTGGAGGAGAAGATGGCCGACAGCGCCAGGACCCTGAAGGGAGAAATAGAGGTGAAGCTGACTGGTTTTGAGGAAACAGTTGCGGAAATGAAAACCCGCATTTCCACCCTGGAGGACCGTCTGCGTGCCGAGCTGGCTGACAAGTGCCAGATGGAGTCCACCAGGATATCCCCCAAAGGCCTTCACGACGAGATCGACCAGGGATGCTCAACTCCAACCAGGGTCACAAGAGGGGATGATGACCCTTCCCTAGCAAAGCACAACCTCCCAACCTTCGACGGGAAGACGTCGTGGGAGGAATACTTGACCCTCTTTGAGACGGCTGCCATGATGGGAGCCTGGAGCCAGCAGAAGAAGGCTTCGGTTCTCAGCCTGTCGCTCCGAGGAGACGCTCTCAGGGTTCTGCAGGCCATACCCCTGGACAACCGTGGTGACTTTGGGCAGCTGAAGCAGCGCTTGGATATGCGCTATGGCCACAAGTGCCTGGAGCAGCTGTACAAGTCGCAGCTGAACACAAGGGTGCAGAAGCCCAACGAGAGCCTCCAGGAGTTTGAAATGGACATCGCCCGCCTGGTACGAGACGCTTACCCGACAGCCTCCGACGACATCTGTGAGAGCTTGGCAGTGGACAAGTTCCTAAATGGATTGCGGGAATGGGAGACGCAACAAGCCGTAAAACTGGCCCATCCCAAGGCTTTGAACGAGGCGCTCAGCCAAGCTCTCGAGTTTGAGGCTGTCAAACAGTCCATCAGGGGCCACGCCAGGGTTCGTGCAGTCGAGGCAGAGGAGGTCAAGCTACCTACAACCGAGGAGCTAATTGAAAAAGTGCTGGAACGTCTGAGACCTCGAAGACGAGACCCACGCTGCTGGAACTGCGGACAGCTGGGCCACCTTAGCACCAAGTGTCCCAAGCCTCAGAAACCCAGAAAACAGGCTGCGGAAAACTAGAAAGGGTTAATGGGAAGGGGCAACCGTTGACCCACGCTGGAGAGGCCCTGAAATCTGCTGCTACTGTCGCAACCGTGAGAGGAAAAGCCAGCAGCATTTTTATCAATGGCATAATAGATGGAGTAACTCGTGAACTACTGGTGGACACGGGAGCAACCAGGACAATTCTGAGACGCGACATAGTGGCACGAGGTAAGCAGATTGCACCAACAAAGTGGTCTCTACACACCGCCACGGGAGAGTCAGCACAGGTGTATGGGGAGACGATTGCCACCTTCCAAATTGGCAGCACCACTTTTGATCATCGGACGTTGGTGGCCAACATTGAAGAAGACGTTATATTGGGAATGGACATACTGGACAGATTTGGGTGCAGTTTAAATTTAAAGAAAGGGTCCATTAAAATTGGAAATGAAGAAGTCATCCTGCAAAGACGGAAAGAACTGGCTGCACGTGTTATCCTAGCCAAGAATACCGAAGTGAAGGGGCGATCCGAGATGATAGTGAGTGCCCGCCTGGATTCCAGTAGTACACATGACCAAATCTGTATGATAGAACCGGAGAACATGGACAATGTTAACAAAGGAGTCATGGTGGCAAGAACAGTGATTCGCGCAAAGGAGACCATTCCTGTCAAGATCATGAATGTGAACAGCTACCCAGTTAAAATGAATGAAGGTTTTGTTTTGGGCAGATGTGAGAGGATAACTTCCATTGTGCAACAGATGACAAACATGTCATGCGAAGGAAACAAATTGTCAACACAATTGGAAGCCCTGGTCCACGACGCTTCCCAAGGTCTAACCGAGGAAAACAAACGGAGAGTGAGGAGTTTGATCTGCCGCTACCAGAACATTTTCGAGGACTCTAATGGCCGTCTGGGAAGAACCAAGGTAGTGCGACATAGCATAGACACCGGAGAAGCGAGACCAATAAAACAGGCTCCAAGAAGACTACCCTTTGCAAAGCGGGAAGAAGCTGACAAGATCATCAAAGACATGAGCAAGGATGGCATCATAGAACCATCAAGTAGCCCTTGGACATCCCCGGTGGTACTGGTGAAAAAGAAGGATGGTACCACGAGATTTTGTGTGGACTACAGACTGCTCAACGATGTTACGAAAAAGGATAGTTACCCTCTGCCAAGGATTGACGACACCTTGGACACATTGGCAGGATGCACCATTTTTTCCACATTGGACCTGAAAAGTGGCTACTGGCAAGTTGAATTGGATGCCAAAGATAAGGAGAAAACTGCATTCTCGACTGGATCTGGACTTTGGCAGTTCACCGTGATGCCATTTGGCTTATGCAATGCCCCCGCCACGTTTGAAAGGCTGATGGAGAATGTGCTGCGAGGACTATCATGGGAAACCTGCCTGGTATACTTGGATGACATAATCATCCTGGGAAAGGACTTCAACCATCAGTTGAGAAATCTGGAGCAAGTTTTCGGGCGAGTACAAGACGCTGGACTGAAGCTCAACCCGAAAAAGTGTAACCTGTTCAAGAAACAAGTAAATTACCTGGGACACATAGTTTCTCAACGTGGAGTTGAAGTTGACCCTGCCAAAATCAAGGCAGTAAGAGACTGGCCCGTGCTGAAGGACAAACATGAAACTAGGAGTTTCCTGGGGCTGTGCACTTATTACAGGAGGTTTGTGCCAAGATTTGCGGACATTGCAAAACCGCTCACCAAGCTTACGGAAGAAAACACTCGCTTCCATTGGAGTGATTCCTGCGCACAAGCATTTGAAGAGCTTAAGGGAAGATTAACAAGTGCCCCCATCTTGAGCTACCCACGAAAAGATGGAAAGTTCATCCTGGATACCGACGCTAGTAATGTGGGGATAGGAGGCGTCCTTTCCCAAATACAGGATGGGCATGAGACTGTTCTGGGTTACTTCAGTAAAGTGCTTTCCAAGCCAGAACGAAATTATTGCGTGACCAGACGAGAGCTTCTTGCCGTGATAAAATCAGTGGAACACTTCCGCAAATACTTGTACGGGAGAAAATTCACACTACGGACTGATCATGCTGCACTGGTTTGGCTTCTGAAATTCAAAAACCCAGAAGGGCAAGTGGCTAGATGGATTGAAAGGCTCCAGGAGTATGATTATGACTCCGAACATAGACCTGGCACGCTTCATCGAAATGCGGATGCATTATCCAGACGACCATGCGCCAGTGACTGCAAACATTGCAGCAAGATGGAGGACAAGGTAGCAATTGTCCAAAGGACGACCACCGAAGATGAGGACTGGCAAGATGAAAAATTGGCGCAAGACCAACTGAATGATCCGGACTTGAAGTATGTGATGGAATGGGCGCGAGAAGGAGAAAGGCCAACCTGGGAAAAACTCGCCCCCTTATCACCAACTGTCAAGGCTTATTGGGCTCAATGGGGATCCATAGTGATAGAAGGAGGGTTTCTGAAACGAAAGATCGAGAAGGAAGACGGCACACTTAGAAGAAAGCAAACCCTCGTTCCGAGGAGCCGAGTACCGGAAATCCTTGGACTGCTGCATGGAGGAACTTCTGGAGGACATCTAGGCGTTAAGAAGACGCTGGAGAAAGTGAAAGAGCGATTTTACTGGATCAACTGCAGCGAAGACGTCAAAGATTGGTGTCGAAAATGTGTAACCTGTGCAACGGCCAATGGACCGCAAAGGAAAAGGCGAGCACCAATGCGTCAGTACAATGTTGGCAGCCCCTTTGAAAGAATTGCCATCGACATAGCTGGCCCATTTCCTACAACTGAGAAGGGTAACAAGTACATCATGGTGGTGATGGATTACTTCAGCAAGTGGGTGGAGGCTTACTCAATCCCTAACCAAGAGGCCGTAACCGTGACTGAAGTTCTAGTTACCGAATTTATCAGCAGGTTTGGCGTACCCCTGGAATTACATTCTGATCAGGGAAGGAACTTTGAAGCTGCTATCTTCCAGCAAATGTGTGAGCGGCTAGGGATCTACAAGACCAGGACCACTGCGCTACATCCACAGTCTGATGGAATGGTGGAAAGGATGAACCGTACCGTGGGGAGGTACTTAGCCAAAGTAGTGTCCAGCCATCAGCGGGACTGGGACCGACATCTGCCTTTGTTCTTATTGGCTTACCGGTCGGCTGTTCAGGAAACGACGAAGAAGACTCCCAGCAGCATACTGTTTGGGCGAGAAATGCGACTTCCTTGTGATCTCAAATTTGGCTGCAAACCAGGTGAAGACCTAGCCGGAGAAGACTATGTGACAGACCTTCGCAGGAGGCTGGATGACATCCATGATCAGGTCCGCATGAACATCGGGGAAGCCAGCGATCAAATGAAGGAGCGCTATGACACCAGAGCTGACAGCATGGGGTACAAAGCTGGTGACTGGGTGTGGCTTTTTGACCCCAAGAGGCGCCAAGGATACTGTCCGAAACTTCAGCGTTCCTGGGACGGGCCGTACGAGATCTTGGAGCGCATCAACGATGTGGTCTACCGCATAAAAAAGAGACCAAACGGAAAACCAAGGGTCGTGCACTACAATCGCCTCTCACCATACCTAGGCGATAATGATGACCAACCAGCCCAAAAAGTACGACAGTGCGTCGCATCCGAAAGATCACCAGCCTTTGAGACGTTTTGGGAGAACGCGAAGGCAGGGCAGAAGTTTCGCCATGGAGTGACCACAGAAGTCCACAAGGACTTATTTGAGGTCACTAGGGACCACACACTGGCATGCAGTGTACCGGAAGATCTAGATATGTCTAGAGGAATTGCACGGGTCTTCCGATACAAATTCGGAGAACCGCAACCCTCGAGCAGCCCGCAAGGAAGAGCTCTGAGACTACCGAAGGGGCGTCGACAAGCATACTGCCTGGTTGTCCCGGATTCCAGCAACCTGGAAGAGGACTACAGGGCATTGTGGGACGGCCTTGTTGAGCTGCGTGACTACATGTTGGAGGATCAGCAGGCGCGTCTGGCAATACCGAAGATGGGTGGCGGCCGCGCTAATCGAGACTGGCGGATAATCCGGAGTATGATTGAAGCAGTGTTCTCGGGAGTCGGCATCAGCGTCATGGTGTGCTGCGAGCAAGCGCAGCCGAGAGCCAGTGGGGAGAAATCCGTGGACTGCCACTTCTTCCTGACCACAGGGTGTCGACGTGGATCAGCATGCCCCTACCTACACAGAGTCAAGACTGTTCCGGGACGAAACAGTCTAGGTGGGGGGTAGTGTTATGTAAATATAAATATTGAAATAAGTATGGATAGTAATAGTTATAAGAATCCTCAAAAGTATTGGTAGGTAAGATCGATAATTATGTATAAGTGTAGAATTCTCTAGGCTAAGTAGGTATTTGTTATAATTATAGGAATACTGTATTACATTTGTAAGTAGGATTTTGGTTGTGTCTAGGTAGTACGTGAATCATCGAGAAGTAATAATTGCTCTGGAACCGTCTAGCGACTTTAGGTCTAGATCATACTACTCTAAAGAGTATAAAGGGTGGGAATGGCCTGCAGAGCGCCAGTATCATAGAGACTTACAAACACATCGAAGTCATCTGATCAGTGAACCAAAACCAAGTGGAATAATCGAGAAAGTAGTGTGAAAATAAATTTTGTAACTGTGTAAAATAAATAACTATTGAAAGAAGACCTGTGTATTTTTAATTTGAAGACAATTGAACCCTAATTTCGTAACAATACATTTATTTTTTAGGTCCAACCTTTTCGCCTAAGAATACATCTTCACGAGTAACAACAAATTCAAATACAAAAAACCTGTTCTTAAAAATTAAATATTTAATTTGAATTTGATCCTTTTTTCTTTTTTGTATAGATTTCTTTGTAAGGTTTTGTTCTTTTTTATATTTAAATGTAATTTATTATTCATATTCCTTGACTTATAGGTTGGTATGAGGCTGACCACCCATACTGTAAAAAATGGTTCACTTTGCAAATGTCACCCCTGTTTCAGGGAAGGTCGGCAAAAGTTGTGGGGCTTATGTTCATTTGAGGTTTGGATTTTATTTGTAAGTACACATTCAGCATTTGTAAGCGCGAACTACACTTGTTGGTTTGTGGGCATACATCTGAGAGCTTTAAATGAATATATCCTTGCAACTTAGATTATAGATTTATTATTATAGATATCCTATGTTCTGAGTGACTAGTTATTTTTTTAATGAATTAATAATTTAAATTTCCAAATTGTTCTTTAAAAGCAAGAAACATACTCTGGAATAATGATTTGCTTTAATGCAATGTTCCAGGATATAACCATCAATTCACAGTTATAAACATTATTATAGAACAAGATTTCTTCCTTTCAACGAAATACTCCAACATTAATATAATCACACGTTCATCATAATCTATCAGCATCTGACATTGCAAACTTTAATCTGCAATATTTAATGAGAGGCCCAGCTGGTTTAGTGGGTCATGCCACCATTACGGATACAGGACAGTGGGTTATGGGAAGCTGCTCACTACTAAGCACTATGTGTGGAGTAGCGGCTAATTGCCTGGGGCCAAGACTCGCGCATGATTTATGAGGACACAGGGGAATGAACATCCAACAAGGAAGAAAAAAGAGACCATTTTTAATTTTCAGTTTATAAGGCGACAAGGAGCATATAAAATTGCACATTTTGAAATATTAATTATGGTCACTACTAATATAATATATAGAATTTAATTAAATGTACGTTCCCTTTGGACTACTAAACTCGATTGATTTTTATATTTTTTTCAAGAAACGTGAACAACGAATGGTTCCTCTGAAGTTTGATGTTGATCGGATTACATAAAAAAAAAACAGCTGGCCACGTCGTCACGTAAGGCTGGCTCCCTTACCTGTGGAAAAAACTGATTTTACATGCCTAAATGGCGAAGTGAAACTCGCCGGGTAATGCTACGGGTAATATTTTGGTAATTTTTGAAGTAACAAAATAATGTTGTTTTTTTAAAGAAAAACCTAGATATTTAAGAATTTCTAGCACACAGATAAGTCGTATGTATATTTTGCAATGCATATTCTTTTTTCAAAATGAAAAGTTTCGTAAATACCTCTAGAATACACCCTTTAATTCCGACATATAAAAGAATAAAAAGATTAAGTTTGAGCGATTTATTCTTTTTAATTCAAGTACAATGATAAATACAAAATATGAAGAATTAGTGGGAAAAGACAGTATTTTTTCCTTATTACAGAAAATACTTGTCACTTTGTAGGACTTAAATGCAATCCTCGGTAACAAGGTCTGCAAAAAAATAGGTACAGATGTTATAGGCTCGTAGAACTACACCTCAAGCATAAAACTTCACGTTCCAACTCAACCGTAGCGTTCTATCAAAATACTATGGAAACTAAAACGCTCAGTAGAGGCGCTGTTTCAGTTTTTATACATTTATGTTAGTTTTATACTTGGGGTACTGTACCAACGCGCCCATCTTTGCCAGTGTTATAAAAAGTAATTCAGGAAACGATGAGAACAGAAAAATGGGCCTGGTAGAGGAAGCAGAGGAGAAAAAGTTTATCCCATATCAGTGTCGCCGCTCCGAGATGGAAAACACACCCATTGTGGGAGGGAGAAGCAAAGATAATGATATCCTCTCTCTCACTCATACAACGTAAACGAGAAGTCGGCAGCTAACAGGTTAACTGTCAGTGACGAGATACTTCGGTAAAAAATCGTGTCTGCTACGCCAGCGACGAGATAACCCGTTAAAACATATTGTATGTTTTGCAAGAAATGAGATCATCCGTAGCGCCTGTTGGGTCAAAGAAATCTCATCATTAAAGCATGCTACGCCAAAGACAAGATAACGCGTAAAAAAACATGCCTGCTGCAAAATGGACGAGATAAATCGTTTAAAATTATGTATGTTGTGCCACAGATTAGATCGTTCGTATCGCTTGCTAGGCAAGAGAAAATATATTACATCATTAAAGCATGCTCCGCCAGGGACAAGATAATGCGTTAACAAATTGTGCCGGTTACAACAGAGACGAGATTACTCGTCCAAGAAATCAAAGACTTCTTCGATAGACGAGATAACTTGTAATGTAGCGTGTTCTACGCCGGAGACGAGAAATCTGGTTTGCATACAATTCAGTCTTTTGTCAACTTGACAAATAACATTATGTTATACGTGTTTTATCGCAATAATTTATGACAATACCTCACACGATTCAATATATTTTCTTTAGAAATAAAATTCATTATTTTAAATCGAAACTGATACGTACAAATCTTCTCCAAGAGGGGAGTAGGCAAACCCTCGCAAGGGACTACAGGCCGGGGATGGCTGAACACAGCAGTCGATAGAAAGGCATGAAGAAGATAAGAGGAGGCCTACGTCCATGAGTGGACTGAGAAGAGGCTGAGCAAGAAGATGAAGAAGTACTGATATATACCTACACAAGAACTTGATTGTTTTGAAATACAAAACAAAAACGTTGTATTCAAATCTTAGGCCTATTTTACACACAACGCCTTCTGCCCGGTTTGTCTATGTTTTCTTTTCTATTGGATGCCGGATTGAAAGCCTATTAGCGTATGGGAATGCATGAAATCTTTCACCCATATATCCGGTAATACATAGACAAAGCGGGCAGAATGCGTTGTCTGAAATGATACAAATGAAATATCTCGTAGAGGCGTAGCTCGCAAGATGAGGTATCACGCGTCAGGCGTAGCAGTCCAAACTTTCCGACAGGATATCTCGCCTCTGGCGGTGAACGGGTGAAATAAAACTTTTGGGCGGGAAAATGGCGGAGAGGATAAAAATGAATTGCTGCGGTGGCAGCCGTAGCGGCGGTGAAACAATTTTAAATTCTTAAAATATGTACGGCGGATAAATTTGGAAATGTATTATTGGAATTGAATTTCATACCGAGACGGGATTTTATTATAAGCGGAGTGCTTTCGATTATAATATTCTCTGCTCGTTTCCAGTGAAATAAACGTTTCTGAAAAGTATGAATTTCATTCAGGATTAACTTCGTTCTCGTAAAAATTGCACGAGTATTTTTTTTCTATACTTTTTCTCAAACATTTTTCTCGGGGAGCCAAGGTCACACTTCGGTCACATATTGGTTGCAACAAAATATTTGTATGCGTTTTCCCTAGTCTCCCAGCCGTGTGACGTCATAATTTTATCTATGTCAAGAGCCCTCTGTGAGCTTGTTCGTCGCTGTAGAAACCGCCAATTCTCAAGCAAGACCCAATTGCTGTAAGGCTGGGATGGACCTTTAGTAACCGGTCTTTGGTAAAGATATATTAATTTTTCACCCAGCGAAGAGCATATTTGAAAACATAAATGGTATATATTTTGTGCTCTGCCGGAATTCGAACCCACAACCTTCCATTTACGAGTCAGAAGTGTTAACCACTAGACCACGGTCCGGTTTGTATATTATATAATCATACAAATCCACGTTTCCTGATCTCAATCCCTCATTAATATTAGACGTGAGTAGGTGTTTTTGTGGTCATTAGCTGCGTGTGTCATTAAGGATTAGGAGCTCAATCCCGTGACCCCCGAGGAGAGTAATCAGCTGTAAGCTGATCAGGACATCCCGCCAAAAAGAAAGACAAGAAATGTGAGTTACACACTTACTTACAGAAATACATATGAGGCGTAGAAGACGCGCGATGAATGATTACTTCTTATATGTGGTATTGGATTGGAAGAAAAGAACCTATACACAAAGGAACAAGTTATAATGAAAGAAAAAATATTATTAATAATCTAAATATGTAAGTTACATAGGATATACTCGTATTTGAATAAAATGTTAGCCTGCAAGCAGACTCTTGTGTAAGTTTGCACGTACACATTACGCAGGTGGGAAAAATGATTTAAGAAAGTTAAAAGTAAGAACAGTGAAATATGACAGAGGAGTTGTGCACAGAGGATTTGATGAATATAATAAAGTATCAATATAATAAAGTACCAGCGGAAATCAAGCAAACTAGTGACGTAATCAAATTTAAGGAGAAAGCTGTAAGGTTCCTACTTGCACAGCGCCTCTGACATAACATAACTGTTTTTGTTTTGACTTGATATGTAATTGTTTAAATTATCATTATTTTGCTACAATAATAAAAAAAACTACAAAATAAAAATAAACAAATCTCAAGCGACTGTTGCGGCCCTTTTCTAAAAACAGGGGTGACATAAGCAAAATCTCCTCAAATATAAATTATTAGCAAGCAGGTTCAGGTTGAAAGGACTAATGACATGCACTGAAAGAAAACTGGTTTCACATTATTTAGAAAAACTGTAACCCTATCCAGCAGCTATTTACCCAGAGGTGGCCAATACCTTCGCAGATGCGCTTCCGCTATGTTCTGTTCTTGCATACTTCCTTCACCTCCTTAACGTTCATCACTCTCTTCTCTTGTTCTCACCCTAATTCATTCTACAGCTGTATACGTTGTACATTGGTTAGCTGTAGGTTGCCCGAATAACACTTTCATCGATTCAGCATAAAAGTGTCGGTCATTACCTCTCTGTTACTTTGTCAGCGTTTCGCCAGAGTCTCTTCATTTCTTGCTATCCAGGCACATTTCTTTTAATTCATTAATAAGCAACACCTTTCCTATACATTGTCATCTTTTACAATATTAACTCTGTATATCCCAATCCCAATAATATATGCATTTCGGAAATAGCAATGTTTATAAGCCAGCATCCATTAATTCTGCGCTAGTTGTGTACACAAATGATAATTTGCAATCAGCGTGTACGGCAGGTAGCGCAAGATTTGTTTGCATTTTACAGATATGCGCAGAGCACCTGGCTACGGTCCCCAGAGCGTATTTATTACTGAAAAATAACGCGTACGGGAAATTTATCCCTACCTACATGCATATAAAAACAAGATGGGAAAAGCGTTTACATGATGTTCCTCCATAAATTGTAACAATGATTGATTCATTTGCTCAATACACGGTTTGATACTATTTACATTTTCATTGTAGGTATATAAGCCTCACGGAAGACCTTTTTGAGGTTTCTTACTTTCGTTCATATGTGTTCCCACACCGATTTAATCTTTTCCTGTTCAAAACCGATATTAGTCATCACTTCCTTTCAGTGTCTCAAAACAAAGGCAACACAGCACTACGCAGCTAACAACCCTGCTTCAAAGGATCAGGACATCAACCGCCACATCACAAACACCTCTGCGGGACTGCAACAAGTGTCATAGACCTCTAGATTATCTGAAATGTAGGGAGTCTGCCGCATATGATTCCTTAAACAATTAAAGTAGAGAACGATCGTACTTTATAATAAACACCGAAACGGGAAATCATTTCTGATAACGTATGAAATTCAAACCTTGAACCGAATTTATCTTTACATGTCACGAGGGCCAATAGAATACTCTAGCATCTTCCACAATATGGGCAGTAAGCCTGTACCCTTAGTACGAGTTGCAAAACTTGAGTAATGTAAAGTTTACGGCAATTATTAAAGAGTGATTTCCCCTAAAATCTGCCATTTTCGTTTGTTTGAACTTGATTTTCTTCATCACTATAACTCTTTTGCTAAGACCACAAAGTGTAAGAAACAAAAATGGCAGATTTTGGGAGAAATCACGCTTTAATATTTTCCGTAAACCTTACTCTTCTCTAGTTTTGCAACTCGTGCTAAGGGTACTGATGTCAGCTTACTGTTTGATGCTGTAAATTAAGTTAATGTCGGTCGTTTTAAATTTTCTGGAAAGAAAAGATCGTCATATTTTCAGTATGCCATCAAAAAATAAAAGTAATTACGAGGTTGAACAAATAATTTTAAAACAGCTTATGGTAAGTAGGTTGTACTACGGCTTAGGGCGGTGATAACCAAGGGGGAGGAATTGAGATATTGTGGGAGGATGGGAGGGGGTGGGGGGGTGTCAGGAAGACAAACGATGCCGCGCCATAGATTAAGGGATGTAACACAAAGCCGGCGGAGCAGTGACAACCTGAGGAGACACGGTTCTCATCCCCGATCAATTATTAACTTGAAACTTCATGCTTTTTTTCAGTTAAGACACAGAAAAGATAATGTCGGCGCTATGGACAAGAGAGTCAAAACGGTAATTTATTTAAGTATAAGGAATATAACACCGCTAGGTCGATTCCCGTTGGGCCCCTTGACGACCCTAGTTCAACAGATGCCCTCGAGTAATAATTAATTAATAATTCATTAAAATAAAAACGATGAAAAATTCAGTGATAAGGGGTCTGGCTTTTGGTTAGTTAATTGCATTTATCTTCACAAATTTATTTAAAAAAAAAAGTTCTAGAATATAATCACACAGTTTGTAATACGACAGATAATCTTTAATTTGTTTTTATGCTCGGGTCAATATCTCAGTTGGTAGAATGCTTGCATTTCATGCCAGAGAGCTAAGGGTTTGATCCCCT
Source organism: Agapetus fuscipes (assembly GCA_951799405.1). NCBI lineage: Eukaryota > Metazoa > Arthropoda > Insecta > Trichoptera > Glossosomatidae > Agapetus > Agapetus fuscipes. Next base: position 5,928,877 of record OX637333.1, read on the forward strand.
CCAAGGTGACATAAATTATTTCACGTGGCCTTTGGCGTGCCGAGTCCTTTCCCTCACTATCTCTCCTTGAATAAGATACCGATATTTTTAATTTCTCATAACCTGTCAACAGCATGACTTTTCTCTTTTTGACGATTGGCAGGGTTCTCTACTGGTATTCATTCATCGTTAATGACCCGATCACGCCATGAGATCCGAAACCTTTCCCGATTAGTTCTTTTTAAGGCATCGGCCAAAGTACCTATTTACTCTGAAATGGGTTTGTCTCCATGCAGTGCACGCGGCTGCTCTTAGGGCACTTCCCAAGTAGATATATTTATGATTGTAATGGTACGTATGGTCGAGTGACGCGTAAATGCAAATATCTGTCTGTGACAGGCTGCGACTACCGGTGCACTGTGAGCATCTGTACATTCTAGTATAGCATGTCCTATGTAGGAACCTGTACGAGTATAGGATATCACAATATGTATGTAAATATGTTGAACGTCAGGTATGTCAAACTCACATGACGTAGCGTGCCATGATTGACTTGTTTTGTATGTATGTAAAGACTTAGGGCTAAAAATTTCCTTCAAATGAAAAGCATGGGGGAGGAAGAAACGCACTCGATATAAAAAAATGGCCAACTGGGTAACCCCCTTTTTCACACGATTCGGTCCGGTGCCGGATCGAAAGTCGTAGTGTGCGGGGATGTATGCTAGCTTTCACACGATCCGGCGTGGTTTGTCCTTCGATCCTATGTATTCCGCGACCGGATCTGGACCGAAACTGGGCCGTAAGAAAAGGGTCTGTATTTTTAATCGATTAATCACAATAATAAGCATTAGCCAAAAGCCGTCGTGGGTCGGATTGATTATGTATTTATTACAATCAATGTAAAACATTGAACGGTCTCTGCGGGTCGTAATCCATACATTGGCGGGCCGCACGTTTTCATGCCTGTAGTAGGAAATACGAGGAGCTATGTGACGTCACATTTAGTGTAGAATGTAGATAGATGCATGGCGCATGTATGGAAGGTGCACATGACGGCAGAACGGAAATAAATAAGCAGGGAGAACCCAATGTGTGAACGTGACTTCCAATATCATCTGAACTGAATGTGATGCGATGATGTAGGAGGGCGGGAAGAATCTAACATTCAGATGAATTTGTCTTTTGCAGTTTGTAAGCCTGAGTGAAATGAGATCCGTAGAAGAAACCAACCTAAGGTTTTTGTCATGTGGATGGGGCACATATGTAGGTCGTAGAACCAACAACCGATGGAGAAGAAAGGCTTTATTTTGTACTATGTTGGAGGCCGCAAAGGACTGAAGGTTTCTTCAAATGAAAATCGTCGACAGAAGAGTGAGGGGTTAAAAATGTTTGTGGGTGGAGCGGGGTAGAAAAGTCATCGATTTCTGATTGATATTATGTTTTAAAAAGTCACTGCAATGCCACACATTTCACCAAGGGTAGCCAGAGCCACTGTAGAATTTCATCTAAGTCTTTCTGTCTTTGAATCGTTTTTTATTTAAATTTAAACGTATCGTTTATCTCCCATTCCATAACTATACCTATCCTGATGCTCGGTATAGTCTCCTCATTTGGTCTTCCTATTTCCGCTGAAAACACAGTCCCTTAATAATTAATGCATGACTATGGCTGTGAAATATGAGCTCCGACTTGCAATGGTAGATCGTTTTCTACAAGTAATAATCATAGATGCATTCGCAGCGCATTTGCATATTATCCCGTTCACATCGCTCTGCACGGGAAACCCGGAAGCTCCCTAGTACTGGGGCGCGGCTGACAGACGCTGCACATCCTATACCAGCACCTCAACTATAAATCTGTCCGTTAAACTTAACCCAAATTTATATTGGAAACTGAAACAAACACCAGAATTTTTTTTTTAGTATCCATATATAATTGTTGCTAATACGCTGTGAAAAATACTATATAATGCGGACTGGCTCGCATTTCTTGCGCAAGCTGAGTAAACCTCGAGTATTTTATTCTGGGTTTTAAATAAACCAAAAAACGGAAAATTATTCTTGCCAGCCTTGGTGCGGATCAAACCTGTGGGGATTGAATGCAAGCGATCTTCCAACGACTAAGGAACCCCCGAAGGGATCGTATGTGGCGTTTGAAACTTATTTATTTGTACAAGTAAAGAAGCTGGCCTCGTGCCAAAGACTTCACTAAAAGTAAGGGTTTCAAAGCTCCCGAAGCAACTGGTTCTCATTTCTTGTGAATGCTTAGCATAGGTTGCAGATATTGTTATTTTACGTTTGAAATAAACACCAAAATGGGAAACCATTTCTGTCACCCTCGGTGGGAATTGTGCCCTAGCTTTCGGCATGGAATGCGAGCATTCTAAAAACTGAGTTTTCAACTGGACGTTATAAATGCTTGCAGCAATCAGAAAAAAATATCATTTCATCTATCGCGATGATTGAGCATACAGATGTACACGGCTTAAAAATAATTTAGATGACAGATTAAGGAAGGCGCTGTTATGACTTAGCAGCCTTACAACTCCTAAATCAATCAATATTTTACAGACCCCGATTAAGACCACTGGAGGCCCTGTTGCGGGGAAAGTCATGGGAACCCCCAACTTCCTTCTCGCCCCCCCTCTTCATCTCCTACCATAAAAACACATAATAATTGCGAACTAAAACCTATCTGAGTCCTGAATACAGAATCTGTCCCACCTTTTATTTTCTTTGAAGTATATTTTTTAAAACGTCTTGGAGGCCCCCACCGTTTGAACCACCCTTAATCCGGACCTGGTAGGAATAATACAATTTTGTCCAACAAAAAACTTACAATTGTGGCAATTCATCTGACATCACATTAAAAATTAAACTATCAAATGTGACGTTTTACAAGATGGCGACGTTAGTTCCGATTTTCACCGCGTTCAGTTTAAACCGCGTCGATCCTAAAGTAGATGTTGATACCAGGGGTTCAGGTGACAGAATGGAGTAGGTAGTGCTTGCTGTTATGGCGGCCGTGCGAGCAAAATGACTCGTCATGTGAAATGAAATGTGATGCAGCGGATAGCCCGTTACACAATCATATTAAAATGCAATGTTCACACACTTGGAAATGCGCTACGCTTGCAATGTGCTGCGCTGAATCTGAACAAAAATGTGCTACGCTGTGCTTACGCAGAAACAAGGAATGGGTGCTGGTTTTAATGAATATTTAAAAGTAAAAAGAGAAGAGGCTTTTCTCTGATTAATAGAATATTCATTTGTTTTTTATTGAAATACATTCATAACACACTTTTTTTTTCTTAAATATATTACATTTCTGATTATATTTTTGTATCGAGATATCTCACAAAAAAGAGACAAGCTCTTGTGTGTGGTGAGGGGTAATTAACCATAAAAAGTAATTAATGAATAATTCTTAACTTTGTAAACAAATAAATCTAAACATTATAAAATTTAAAACAATAAATTATGTGTGAAATAAACCCCTTCACGTCGAGTCTGGCAAGGTTAGTCCGCCATCCCATCTACCGCGTTCCTGTTTCTTCTTAGTAATTGCCTCTCCATACTTTGCTACTTTTGGATTTTTCCATATTGATAAACTATACCTTCGCATGATCTGTTTTACAACATCGGATGTAGGAGTACATTGGATCTATTTGAGATTGGGGACGAAATAACTATAATCATTTGTACAATGAGGGCTTTCAAATGGTAATAATATTTGGATAATGAAAATCGAATTGTCACACTACTTACCTTTATAAGATAAGATATTCAGGGCAGGGTGATAAAATATAACTGCCTTCGAAGTCAATTGGTTGAAACGACCACTCCTGATCCAAAGATGCCGAAGAAAATCGTCAATATAAATTGCAAAGATATATTACATTTAAGATTCATATTAGATTCATTCTCATAAGCAGACGCGTATAAGTTCGCGCCCACACATGCCGCATGTGTACTTACAACATAAAAACCCTATCTCAAATTAATATAAGCCCTGCAACTCTTGCTGACCTTTCCTCAAGCAGGGGTGGTATAGGCAAAGTGAACCATTTTTTACAGTATGGGGGGTCTACCTCATACCAACCTATTAGTCAAAACAACGCTGAAATACCTACGCGTGTGCTACAGCATCAAAAGAAGTGGCAATAAGAGAATAAGAAGAATCCAAGAAACAGCTTCGTCGCTCCCTCATTTCTTGGAATCAAAAACCAATTTATTATTAAAAACCATAGTATGTTGTGTCTTCAATGAGGAACCTGTAACCCCTAGATAGCGAGTTCCTACAGTGAATGAATAGGCGTGCTCTCGCCAAGTTTGTCTGAAGGTAGGGATGAATTAAATAGTTCCCGTGGACAAACAGATGGTTATCAACACGTCTGACAAACGTGGTAACTTTTTGCGAAATGCCGAAAAAAAGCTGAACACAGCAGCCGATTGAAAGGCATGAATAAGAATGAAGGAGGCCTCCGTGCAGGAGTGGAATAAGGGCTGAGGAAGAAGAAGAGGAGCTACGTTTGAAGCGTTGTATTTTATTTTTTAATCAAAGAATTTTCCTGAGAAAAACTTTCAAACTTTAATAAGCAAATTGTGGTTTGTCGCAGGGACGCAGATTACACAATGGCTGTATCTATTGTTACATAACGTGTAAAGTCGTTTAACGGTGTGGGTCTGTCCGGACAGGAGATTAGCATCGCCCGCCGGCCCGGGAAATGGGAAAACTTCCAAACCATATTAAAAGATGACGCTTCACAGTTGCAATTTATCGTAGGGGATTAAAGGGAGGGTGAGGGGGGGGGGGGAAGGAGGCCCTGTAATAATGGTGGATAGAGCATTAAAGCTGAAAGATTATGGCTGTGATATTAAGTTAACAAGGATAGCAATGAATTGAAGTGTTTGAGGATGAGTTTCAACGTATTAAGAACAGTTTTGATTCTAGTCCATAGATCAATAGACTCGGCACAATTGAACTTGAAGTTGAATTTTTCTTGTAAATACACAACCATGATATAGAAATAAAATGTGTCTCACAGTTATTGTGGACTAACTGCTAAGAATTTAACATTAAAAAATGTTAACATACCTACCAAGATGTATTCGCATTCTTGTCTATGGTGGTTTTTGCTGTCAACTTTATGTCAGTGTTTTTTGACAGCTGCCCAATTTCCGTCTCTCTCTCTCTAGAACCTGTGTGCAAGCAACATGTCCGCCTGCGTTCATCCAATTTAATGTAAAGTAATCCAGTGCTAATTGTGACTTAATGTGTTGAATAAATATTATGAACAATAGTGCAACAGTGTTGCAGACATTCTTTAGAGGTTTTGTCTAAAACCCAGAGCCTAAACAACAGAATGGCTAAATTCAGCCATTTTGGTACTTCGCGTCGGATGAATTCGGCCACTAACATTGACAATAGAAAAGGGAAATTAAGTTATTGCGTTGACGGTTACAAAGCCAGTGAGATCGACATTAAAAAGTTAAGTAACCTCGTGGTTTCAGGGTTACTCCGTTGTTGAAATCAAACAAGTATTTCGTGCCTATAATATAGAAGAATATACAGTTGAAACAGACAACATTTTCCTGATTTGCCTGCGAGGTGGATGTTGCAAGACTTTCCAGGAAATCCCCGAGGTGTACGTCGCATTGTTATGTGATGTCGGAAGTCAGCAGCTCTCAAAATTTACTGTGCTACGGAAATAAAAAAGTGACATCAGCACTGTAAAAATCGTATGGAGCGCTTAAAAAACCCATTTTCCTTTGAGGATGTATCGAACAGGTAATGGATAATTTTAAATTCGAATTCAGATTTGAGACATTTTGTATACATAATAATAATCTAAGTTACAAAGATATATTAACATTTAAAACTCAAATCAAATGCATGCCCATAAACAGACAAGTTCGCGCTTTAAAATGCTGAATGTGTACTTACAAATTAAAACCCAAACCTCAAATGAACACAAACTCTGCAACTTTTGCCAACCTTTTCCCTGAAACAGGGGTGACATTGGCAAAGTGAACCATATTTTACATTATGGGTGATCAGCATCAGCAGGGCCGGACATGTGGCACGTGCAGAGGACTACAGGATCATCAGAACTGTCTTGGATGGTGCCCCCTCAGGTGTTAGACCAGTCGGACGTCCCAGGATGCGGTGGGCAGACAACGTTGAAGCCGACGCCGAAGTCCTGGGAGTAAGGGGACCATGGAGGGAAGCAGCACAAGACAGAGAGTGCTGGATGATTGTGGTGCGGGAGGCTCTGAGCCTTCAAGGCTTATGAGCCGAAGAAAGTAAGTAAGTAAAGTGATCAGCATCATACCAATCTGTAAGTCAAGGAATCCGTAATAATAAATAGGTCCCGAATTGCCACATGCGACCGCTTCGGGGATAACGCAGGCAAGAAGTTACACTACATGTGTAGCTTAGTTCTTCGTCTTCTTCGTGTCAGCTTCACACCGTATTGGCCCAGTAACGAGCAATGTCTACAGCTCTTTGGTTTCCCGCAAAGAGATCATCCATGGAGCAGCTTGTCGGACAGGAGGGACAACACCGCAGGTGCTCCATTGTTTGCTGAGCTCCACACTCACATAGTGTAGAGTCCTCCCGTTCCAGAAATCCCCAGGTCAACATGTTGGCCCGGGCTCTTCCAACATTGGTCCTCAATCTGTTCATAGATTGAGGACCAGTAGTAGTACCAGTACATGTAGCTTAGTTGCGTTGCGTTTATTATAATATTATTGCGATTATAGTCGCGCTTCCTATGTTGAGGATTGGTGTGGTGGCGGCGCGTGCTCGCGGTTTGCAGGCGACAATCTCGCCGCAGCTCTGGTTCGCAGTGGGTATGTGGGTCACGGCGCGCCCGCACGCGACACGTGAATATGCTTTTCCAATAACGACGCGCTAGCGCTCTCATGTTCGGCGCGACGGGATGAAGCGCGCTACTTGATAATCACGATGCTATCGGAACTATTTAAAGCTGATGGCAGCCGAGCCGGCGCTAATACGACGACTTCGAAATTAAATGAAAGCCTCGGAAAATCAAATTTGCCCAACTAATGACTTTTTGTACCATTTAGTTCAAAAATTTTCGAAACAGTATACTCGTATACCTTGTAATTTGTAATAGAGTCGGAACGGATAGATGGATATATGGAGGCGGAACAGATAGATGGATATTATGGAGTCGGAACGAATAGATAGATATATGGAGGCGGAACGGATAGATGGATATAATGGAGTCGGAACGAATAGATGGATATATGGAGGCGGAACGGATAGATGGATATTATGGATTCAGAACGAATAGATGGATATACAGGTATAAAATGATTTTTATTAATGGATTAGATAATGATATATTTTTAGCATGGTTGTTCGAATTTTAAATTATTATCACACGCTATCTAACTAGGGTCCTTTGCAACTAAAAACAAATTATTACTAAGCCATTGCCCTAGGAACTCGGTCCTGTGATGTCACAATTTTTTTGACGTTTTGAAATGTGCAAATTTCAATCGCAAAATTAAGAAATGGTGAGATAAAAATGAAGACATAAGGGACATGGATGCGTCTCATAATTTAATAATGCTCATGAGAGCACATAAATAACATTAAAGGTCACTTTGACCCACAATTACTTTACAACTTAAAAGGTAAACAATTAGTTTATTATGTTAAAGTCTGTTTTGTGGAGCTATGACCATGATTTATTTATTTATTTATTAAGAGGTGCAATACAGACAATTGGTACATATAAACAATAAAAAATAAATAATAATAAGCAACAGTAACACAAATAACCAATTATCCAAACTATGCACACTACATCAATAGACACAAGCATACATCTTCACACAAACATCACGCAGGCAATCACAGCTATACAACACTAGAAGCATACACAGCATTCACACAATTACAATATTTCTTTAAAATAAATCTAATACACACATAAATTTGTCACTTGCCCCCAAACAATTAAAAAAAAAAAGAACAAAAAAAATAAAACAAAAATAAAATAAAAAATAAAAATAGAAAGTGAAAATGAAAAATAAAAAATAGAAAATAGAAAAATAGCCCGATACTCAACCCACCCCAGAAACAATATCAGATCCAAAAATAAGTAAACGTATTTGTTTTTTGAATTTATATTTAGTGGTCTCAAATAGTTCACACTGCGAAAAGCTCTTATTATAAACATCACACATTCTATAGGTTGGATTTCTCGAACCTGCAAAGGTATTGGTTTTATGGAGATAAAATGGAAAACAAGACCTAGTGAGATTAGGTAATCTAAAATTGATTTTATTTAAAATATTGGGCGCGTCAAACTCAGATACACACACCTTTCTGAGATTACAAACATCTATCAAAGTTCTTCTTGATTCAAGTTTAGGTAGTGTTTCAAATAAAGTACTATTGGGGAGTCTTTTCTTCATCAATTTAATAAAACGTGTTTGAGTTCTTTCAATCTGATCAATATATTTCCTAAAATGTGGATTCCATAATATAAAATGTGGATGTGGATGATGTGTACCTACGAGTATTTTAGTTTTAAACAAGTTGTCTAGCTGCAATTTACTTTCAAAGACTTTTGTTATAGGAGCTGTTAGTGAAATCGAGCTCCTACCTGCGTCCTTTTCATTCAGCATAAAGTCGCTATGTTAACGTTGAAAATACCGGGCCTTAGTGAATGATTTATTTTACGTACAATTTTTCTACTTTCACATTTTCACAAATTCAGCATTTGTTTCACCTCAAGTATATTTCGTCTTGCTCACGACGATGACGTGAGCATGTCGAGGGTACTTGAGGGGAAATGGATGCTTAATTGGTGAAAATACCAAAGGAACATCCAGCCTTACAGCAACTGGGTCTTGCTTGAGTATTGGAGCTTTGTAGCGACGACCAAGCTCGTACACCTGCGGCACTACAACAAGTGTCATAGACCCCTCGAGTCTCTAGAATCTAGGGAGTCTTCCGCACAGGATTTCTTACAAAAAATAATCGATGGTGAGGAACTTACGCGATACTAGGGGTAAATATCATATTTTCCAGGATGGTGAGTAAAAACAAATATTATGTAGTAAAAAAAGTAATATTATGTAGTAATGTAAAAGTGGGTCTATTTTACTTACTATGATCGGAGAGGGCCCTTGAGGTGTGACACACACAAAAACGGCGCTCTCTTATCATGTGCAATTAAAAATAAATAAGCCTGATATATATATATATATACTAAGAAGTAACAGGGTGTAAATAAGTCTTCAGGAGGTTGGTCGGTTTTCTGTTGCCGACATTATTGTGTTTGACAGGTTAAATGCGACTTGACAAATAGCCTTTAAAGAACAGACCGCTCGTCTAAGTGGAAACGTCGATGACTGAAAGACGAACCTAATTGGGTCAATTTATCCTGGCTACGATTATAACATGGCTATTGTAGATGATACTCGTATATTACTTCCTTTCTGTCGTCAAATGGAGCCCAGTAAGATTTTCTATGATAGATAATAGTATCTTGATTCTAGCTTAAAATACTGAAATTAGAGCAATTTCGTAGTAAAACCTCGTGGTAACTGAAGTGAATTCATTTTTTAAATATGTACGCATCTAAAAACAATTAAATTTCAGCAATTTTTCAATCTTATCAATCATACAAACTTATTAAATTAAATTGAATATCTACTATTTTATTTAGTACCTACACTTTTACAACTCTAGTTAACATTGATGTCATTTTTTTTTCAGACAAAATATCTTTCCTCATCTAAACCGACAAATTCAGAGTAAACTATTACAGACAAAGAAGCATTGCAACGAAATTCGACGAATAGACTCTAACTGTAATCTTTCTTGTTATCTTAAGTGTAAGTTAAAGGGGTTTTTTTTCAAATTTGTGTGTAGTTTTTGTACAACAAATTTTTTATTTCTGTCATTTTGAATACATTGCTTTTTTAACTCGCAGTAGGAACCATAATTTTAGTCCGTTTTTAATATATTCCTGCTGTATCCTTGCGCGCGGCATATTGGACGAGCAAAAAGACAATTCTCGTGAAATGTGACCAAAGTTTTTTTTTGTGTGTGAAATATGAGCTATCGAGGGTCTACGGTTTTTTCTTCCGGAGAACTTTGCCCTGTCCTCGAGAAGCAGGGTGGCCCTAGGGGGGGGGGGGTGTAGAGGGGTGGGAGAAGGGTGGCTTAGTCCCCCTGAAGTCACGTACATATCTTGGAAAACTCGGAATCGGAGATTCCAAATTGTGAATACCGATTGGGACGCATCTCCACATGATAACCTTTGGCCTTTTTTGTGTGAATAAAATAAATTCAGTGGAATATTTTGTATCAGACAGGATTTTTAGGTAGATAAAAAAAACTGTTTAAAATACATACATGTATGCATTTACGAAATTCAGTTGAATATTCTGTGTTGGGACTTCATAAAATCACGAGACAACATAAACGAAATAAAAAAAACGTCCCAGATAATAAAAATAAGTTGGAAATGAACCTACAATCTAAGTTGCAGTGACACATTAACACTTGGACCGGTCCGTAGTCCGTAGTGGCAACACTTCGGACTCGTAAATGGAAGGTTGTGGATTCGGATCCCGGCGGAGCACAAATATACCATTTATATTTCGAATGTGCTCTTCGCTGAGTTGAAAAATTCATAAACCTTTACCAAAGACCGGTCACTGAAAGGTCCAGCCAAACTTAAACACAATTAAAAATAAACAAATTTGCTTTGTTTAAAACAAAAACCGTATACTTAATCTAATTTTTATATTTGAGGGATATAGAAGCAAAGGCAGCAATCCTCGAAAATTTGACAAAATGATGTGATTATGTGATTAAATTTTAACAAAAAAGTGACTAAACAAATCAAAGTGCATTTTCAAAATGGAAAAAGTCGATTGACCCTCGTACATTTAATAAAATAATAAAAACTGTGAATTCATTCAAACATATATCATCACTCATCATAATATAACATGGTTCTTGCATTTTTTCACGGTTTAATATTTTTACGTAATCCAAGAACAAGAAACATTTACACTGGCGTAATGAGAATATCTTCAATAACAAGTATGGAACAGGGAGCCATAAGGAGGCGGAGCAAAGTCTTGGGTCAGATTCTTAATCCACTTAAGGCGGGCCGGAGGCGCTCCATCATCCAGGATTACAAGCCTGGCAAGGGAGGACAACTCGCTGCCTTAGTTCTTGTTTATCGTATACGCCATTGAGAAAATTTTACATGAGCAATGTTTGCATGTGTACTGGACCAATGTGTCTTATGAAAACAAGAAATTTATTTAAAAAATATTTAAAAGAACTCTCACATTATCGAGTTTTACGTTTTTTTTTAGCTAAGATTGTGTAGAATTTGATTCATAAGACAACTGCATGAAAAAGTCATACTTGACAAGATTGGCGTATACGATAAACAAGAACTGGGGGAGCGAACTGTCCTAACGATAAAACATGACGACTAAACTCAAACAAAAAAATATGAAAGCAAAAATAGCACCTCTAGTGAGTTTACAGTGCAACATCTCACCGCGTTATGAACCTATTTATTTAAACAGGTAAGGGAACCATTTCGGTTGGTTGGGGCTGGTTCTCGTTTCTTGAGAAGGTTGAGTGAACCATGTTTTTGGGTTTGAAATAAACACCGAAGCGTAAATCATTTCTGACACCCTCACCGTAATCGAACCCTAGCCCTCGGCACGGAATGCAAGCATTCTACCAACCGAGATAACGACCGGACTTTTTGCGAGCTTGCTCAAGAAAGCGCCAATTTTAAACACAAGACCCGATTGCTGTAAGGCTGGTCCACTTTGTGTCATTGGTAATGAATTTTTCAACTCAGCGAAGAGCATTTCTGATTTTTTTTTCGTGCTGCCGGAAATCTAACTCACAAACTTTTCGATTTTGAGTCCGTAGCGCTAACCACCAGACTACGGAACGGATCTTCTTTCTTTCTAACCAAACTATTTCTCAGTAAAACTCTGTGGTTGAGTTTACGCGTATTATTTTATACTTTGGGAAAATCGGCCTAGGTGACGAGAGGCGGTAATCCCTTCGGTACGCAATCTTGAGAAACGACACAATTTGTAGTTGCAGACAGACGCTGGCTAAGCCTAAGATGAATCACTTGTACATCGGGATGAGACGTCTGACAATAATGAATTAATTTTACAGGATCTCAGATTAAGGAGACCGCAAGAAATCCTGGTCATTTTTTTGACTGCGGTCTGAATTTAGGCTGGCAGTTTGTCAAATAGGAAAGAAAACTCTAATAGCCATCAGAAGTAAAAACGTTTTCTGTGTCTTCTGTCATTTCGTATGTAAACTCTCTCTCTTTTGTACCGACCTCCAAATAAGAAGGTTGGATTGTGGTGTGTGTAAATTCTGAAGAATATATGACGTGTTAAAAAAACAGCGACTTTGATTTCTGCGTCTTGTAGTCCTCTCCGGTGTTTCTCCTTTATCCTGATTTCCAATCCCCGTCCGGATTCCTACGAGACTCCAATAACAAGATACTGTTCTAGTACCTACGTAGCTTTGAATTCGAGGGCGGCATACTCGTGTGTGATTTTCTTCTAGCAACAGCATGGTCTCTACTCTATAAATAAATAAAAACGTTTCTTAGGACATGGAAAAGTTATAAATGTGATTTGGTAGAACGCTAATTCTCTTATGCTAGTGCACGAAAATAAAAAAGCTCAACACGTCTTTCAAAGAAAAATACTTCTTTAATTTGCAATGAATGTTTTTTGTAGAACTCTTAAAAACTAAAATAAACAAGGATCAATAATATTTACTTTTGACATGTAATTCTCAATATTACGAGTAAGGATTGCACTGTACAAAAAGTAAACGTCAAGATCTGTGTTTTTATTAAAAAAAATTCTACGTCTAAGAATACTATGGATTAAATAACCTAACATCTCAAGCGATTTTTCACGTCCAAAATACCTACTTTATACAAATTTAGCAGGTAAAATTTGCATGCCAATTGAAATGCATGTTTGGTAATTATTTAGTGATTACAGCATGTCTGGCTATCGTGCTGTGGAACATGAGGTGGCTGTTGAGGAGGCCATATTGGTATGTGAGGTTTGCGGAAGGCGCCGCCCTGTCTGCGCCGCCCCCGCCCGCCTAAGCGAGGGGGCGCCGAGGGGTCTGAGAAGGCAGAGGGTAAACTGACCGCCTAACTGAAGGCAGGCCTAAGCAAGGCAGTGTAACGGGGTTTATAATGATGATACTATATTAATCGTTCAATGTTTTTTTTCCATTGTAATTCATGTTGAAAAAGTAAAACGAGTTTTTCATCCTGGGTGAAATTTAAACTGGAGTTTCGGATGTTTGACATATTTGCAACAAAAAAATAGCTTTTTAAAATATTTATGTAGTTTTCGGATATTAGACGAATCGTTGTGAGAGAACTTATATTCTTCTTAACGTTTTGTTTTTGTGGCGTAGCCAACGTCATCAGGTGGCATCCTTTCTGCACGACAGTTGAAGATGATCAGTTCATTCTCAATCATGTGGTTAAAGTCAATGATCAATGTAACTTCGTTACTATCAGTGGTTTGAGATGATAACCAGTGGACTATTAGTCATGACTACAGACTACGAAGCGACAGTAGGGAATTAAAAAACTACCCAACGTGCATCGGCTACCTCCTTGGTGTATTTCAATGGCATACTGTTTTTTCCGAAACGTGTTTCGTTTCGATTCCAGTAAAAACAGATATCCTCATTTTTAAGAAAATTTATTGCATGCAGCTAGCTTTGGGTATAAATCAAAGTAGGTGGGTCGAGCCTTTTGTGAATTTTAGTTATTTTGTGGAACCCAAAAATAATTTCCTATATGATATTTATAGATTTACCAAGAAAAATAATTTTGGTCCCATATAATACCTATAGTAGGTGGACTTGGAATAATTGTTATTTTTGTGAGAAATAAAGATGAAAAGGGACGGGAGTACGATATTGTTTTGCTTTCTTACTACTGCATTCACAAACCATGCTATGACAGCTCATAATGCTATGCGTGATTTATTTACTTTATATATAGACAAACATATTATTTCCTGGCAGAAATAGGTTTTACAATGTCAATTAATAATTCATAATTTTATTTAATAAATTGTGTAATGTCAGCGGCTAAGGCTAATTCTTTAACAATTTAATTTTTCATTATAATTTTTTATTTCTGTTTTTTTTTTGCATTTACCGATTGTTTTTTTTAATTTAAACCCGACGGGATTCGAACCGGAATGGTGTGATGGAGCAAATCCAGGAGGCGATTTGGGAGAAATAAGATCTCCAGAATGAGCCATAAAAGACTAGCATATGTTAACGCCCAGCTGAAAGACATCCTAAAATGTGGAAAGATAGCTGGACGTTATCATCTCAGGATCCATGAGACGATATGAAGTTTTTTTTTTTACAGATAAAAAGATCTAAATCAAGGAAAGGAAGGAGAAGTCGACGCATAGCATTCAGAAGATGCACAGTATTGTTTGTAAATAAGGGTGATAAAATAGGAGGAATAATTGGAAATGGCAGGATATAATAAGATCTGTGTGTTATATTATTATTTTTCTATCTTCTCGGAAAACGATGAAAAAGATATCACGAAGTTGATGTGTTTGTTTGTCGACTTATCAATGAGTCATGAAATATTAGGGCTGGCAGGATGAAAGAATTCCATTGTTACTTTATTATGATGTTTTTTCTATGGTGATACCCTGAGATTTATTTTTAGCAGGAAAAATAATCACAGCATGTTGTGGGTGGAGATACGTAGGCAGATGAAAGGTTTTATTTTTGCTTTATAAAAGTCAAATAATTATTTTATATTTTTAATTGCAGATCTGATGTATCTCGTTCGTCATTTAAGGTTTTTTAATGTGGGCGGATTCAGTTGTTGCGTAAAGAAATATACTCGGAAGAGACTGACATTCGACGTGGTAAGAATTGATTCAACTATTGTAAATGTCATCTATTTTAGGATAAGGTCACTGAAGTTGCAAGATATTCATTTGCGATCCGAAATTTCTTCTAGTAGGTACTTATTTTCTAATAATTGCAAAAAAACATATCTGTACCTACATACATGCAAAGATTTAAAGAGTAGACTGACATGATATTTAACATCCTCAACTTAAGATTATACAAATTTGGTTATTTGATAGGTGACCTACAGATGATAATGACATAATATAATGCTGATGACATAAAAATGTTGTATTAAAATTGATCGATGGGTTTTTCAATACGCAAAATAATGACAAATTAGTACATTTTGATGGTAAAGAAACAAAAAAAATGTATGAAAAACCTTACGCAAGCAAATTTCTGATTTTGGCAAATGCAGTAATTAAAAAAAATATTCGCAGATGACATGACAAATTTCTGTCACATACAGAAAAATCAATAGGAAGCGCCGTGTCAAGGGGACATAAATAATGCAAAAACTGTCCAACAAATCACTACAGGGAAGTGAAGTCGCCATCTGTCCGCTGGTGAAATGTGGGTCTTCCACGAGCGCAAAGTCCAGAGTATAGAAATCTACGGATTAACGCTAACATAGCTTTAACCATAAAAATGTATGGATGCCACTGAAAGCGCTGTTTTAGTTTCCATACATTTTTGGGGAAACAATATACTTGAGTCTGAACGTAGAGTTGTACACTTGGGGTACAGACTGTGAAATGCGTTTTGGGCGGTAAATGAAAAAGGAATTTCCCGAGGGAGGGCGCTCTATTTCTGGGATGGGAGATGCCTGTACCCCGAGTATAGAAATTTATCTTGAAACTCAATCCTAGTGTTTTCCAAAAATCTGTATGGAAACTGTACTAATTACTAGAGGTCCTGTTTTAATTTCAATACTCTTTTTGAGTAATAACGCAAAGCTTTATTTATACTTGGGGTAGTGGACGCCATGACAACTAAACTGAATAACAATGTGTTGTCGGGGACATCGAGGCATGGAAAATAGGACGCGCTACATTGAAATCCTTCATTTGGAATAATTCCATACAATGTGTGTTGAAGAAATACATAAATATAAGCGGTTACAGCTAATATGTGCTTTTGAAGCTTCTACGCTTTAAACCAGCAAAATTTTGCAAACAAAATTATTTATTTTAATACGTAGAACAAGGTCGTGTAGACGTTTTTTACGTATGTAATGAAATAAGAAAGCGATGTCGAGTCATTTAAAAAAATATATATTTAGATTTTCGGGATAATGAAATACCTATAATCTATAATCTAAGTTGCAAGGATATGTTCATTTAAAGCTCTCAGATGTAGGTATGCCCACAAACCAACAATGTGTAGTTCGCGCTTACAAATGCTGAATGTGTACTTACAAATAAAATCCAAACCTCAAATTAACATCAGCCCCACAACTTTTGCCGACCTTCCCTGACACAGGGGTGACATTGGCAAAGTGAACCATTTTTTACAGTATGGGTGGTCAGCCTCATACCAACCTATAAGTCAAGGGATACGAATAATAAATACCACTGATGCTAAATAAGTTTCTCAATATCATATCCAATGAAGTCCGCGCATTTTTAAATATTTTAATTCAGAACTCAAGGTATTATGAAGCACTTCCTGAAGCTTGGAATGTAAATAAAAAATACTAGAAAAAATATGAAGAAAAAACATGGCAAAGCTCGAGTCTGAAAGGGAACGTGTTATTCTGTAAAATTTGTAAAAACCTCGCGAGCAAAACCGATGATTTACAGTGATTCCCCACAAAGCGCAACCACTCACCTCGCGGAGCAAACAAACAGGGACGCAGAGCGCCAACTTCGCTCCTTGAAAAATAATTTTGTGTATCAATGAAATTTATGGATGTTGCCTTGTGAGATTTACGAGGCCGCTTCGCTTTTCCTCTTTACGGGAAGTCAAGCCACCCTCCCGCCTCCCTGGTACTGAGGGTCTGTAGGTAGATGAGGACGCCTCATCCCCTCGCTGTTCTTGGGCCCAGGAAAGCGGCTCGACCGCAGGAAGAAGGCTATTAATCATTTCCTTTCATTTCACATTTGATATTATTGGTGAGAATGTAATGTACATACGAGATACCTCAATATAAGACGCAGAAATCCTTTCTCGTATTAAACTCGTCTATCTATTATATATATTTGGTTTATTTCTTTTCAGTGCCGTTTTCATTAAAATTTCATCACAAGGTATTGTATTCCTGGGTATGACTTTGTAAATAGGTGCATCTTCAGCTTCCTCCTGAAGTTTGCCCTGTCTCTTTCCTTCTTAACCTCAACCGACAACTCGTTCCAAGCCATTGGCCTCAGAGAATGCAAATGAATGAAATTTAATAGAGTGCTAAGAACTCTTCACTGCCTTGAAAGCAACGATTTTTAACAATATTGTCTAATTCCTATATTTGATGCTGAAATGGGCATATCAATATTTCATAAAAACATGTAAAACTTCAACAATTTGACCGGTCCGTAGCTCAGTGGTAACACTGCGGACTCTGAATGGGAAGGTTGAGGGTTCGAATCCCGGCGGAGAACAAAAAATATACCATTTATACTTTCAAATTTGCTCTTCGCTGGGTTGAAAAATTCATAAACCTTTACCAATGACCGGTCACCAAAGGTCCATCCAGCCTTACAGCAACTGGGTCTTGCTTGAGTATTGGCGCTTTGTAGCGACGACCAAGCTCGTACACCTCTGCGGCACTACAACAAGTGTCATAGACCCCTAGAGTCTCTAGAATCTAGAAAGTCTCCCGCACAGGATTTCTTAAAAAAAAAAACCGTAAGAAATTATACGTTGAACAATATTACCGTTCCTGAACTAATAGGTTGAATGAAATGGGCTTGTTAATGTCACACCTTGTTTAAGAAACAGCCGGCATGAGTTGCACGGTTCATTTGATGTTTGGGTGTCATTTTGTAAGTACACAGCATGTGTAAGCACTAACATACGCGTGTTTGCTTGTGAGCATGCATTTAATGCGAATCCCCCGAGAGACAGGAGAAGGGTTGGAAGGTTAAGGTTAAGGTGAGAGGACGAGGTGGGGAGGGATGTGGCGTGGCTACTGAAGGTGCCTAAAGAGGACGGCGGATGAGAACAAAGGCGAATAGAGGCTCGCGATAGCAGATGATAAGGCTCAATGTAGGGCCAATGAAAAAGAAGAACGAAATTGCGCTTTCACGACCTTTGTAGATTCTTTTTAGGAAATCCAGTGCGGGAGACCCCCTAGATTTCAGAGATTTTAGGGGTCTTTGACACTTGTTGTAGTGCCTCAGAGGTGTTGTTTACGAGCTTGGTCGTCGCTACAAAGCGTCAATACTCAAGCAAGACCCAGTTGATGTAAGTCTGGATGGACCTTTAGTGACCGGTCTTTGGTACAGGTTTTATAATTTTTTCAACCCTGCGTAGAGCATATTTGAAAATATAAATGTTATATTGTTTACGCTCCGCCGGGATTCGAACCCACAACTTTCCATTTACGAGTGCGAAGTGTTGCCACTGGACTACAGACCGGTCAAGATTGTGTTGAGTGTAGTCAACAGGCTTCTCTGGTCGCAAACTAAGCTTGTTGTATTGGGAGGTTCCAGAGTATTATCATAATGCAAGTGATATTATAACAAGGGCTGCGGGGCTATTGAGGAAACCCTTTCCCTCCCCTCCCCTCGCCCAACATAAAGTGGACGTAATGTCAGGCTTGAAGGAAGGATTGATGGCTGCCTATCATGCTGGAGCCGCAATATGAATACATCACGTGCGACAGGATATGAAAACACCTCATGTAAAGGAAAAACGCACGCAAATGCGTAGCCAAACTGCAGGGCAAACATGCGACTTTCCAGAAGCGGGAGTAGAGTTCGATTTCCTCATCTTCCTTGACTAATAGGTTGATATTAGAATCACTACCCATAGTGTAAAAGTGTTTCAGGCAAGGTCGACAAGACCTGCGGAGTTTGCGTGCTGGAATTAGCGCAAACTAACACGTCAAGGAAGGAAAAAAAAAGGAAATTTCTTGACTCATAGGTTGGTATGAGGCTAACCACCCATACTGTAAAAAGTGGTTCACTTTGCCAATGTCACCCCTGTTTCAGGGAAGGTCGGCAAGAGTTGCAGGGCTTATGTTCATTTGAGATTGGGTTTTTTATATTGTAGGTCCACATGCTGCATGTGTGAGCGTGAAATTATGCGTGTCTGCTTGTGGGAATGCATTTAATATGAATCTTAAATGATACATATCGCTGCCCTAGTTCAATACTCAGACATCTTACACAAAGCTAGTTTCGAGAAAATCGAAAAAGAAGGTTTGTAATCGCTATGATAATTACAGTTAACTTTGTTTTAAAGTCACTAACGCAACAATGTGTAGCTTAGTTGCGTTAAGTGACTTTAAAACAAAGTTAACTGTAATTATCATAGCGATTACAAACCTTCTTTTTCGATTTTCTCGAAACTAGCTTTGTGTAAGATGTCTGAGTATTGAACTAGGGCAGCGATATCTTTGCAACTTAGATTTAAAACACGTGTATGCTTGTGAGCATTCTTTTTATATGAATCATAAATGTTAATGTATCTTTGCAACTTAGCTTATGGATTAAAGATGATATTATGGGTCGTAAATTTATCAGGCTGGTTTATTTAAAAAAAAAAACATGATAAGGCAGCGCCGTTTTTGTGTGTGTCAAACCTCAAAGGCTCTCTCCCATCAAGGATAAGATTTTTTTTAAAAGGTGTGTCTTGAGTGCTCTATGAATCAAACCCACAGACGTCGGATGTATGTATTCATCCATCCCATATGCATGCGACAGAAGAACCCACAGCACATAGAAGCAGAGAAAAAGCTATATTTTTTACAGAAAGGATGCCTCCTGAAGACTTTAGCTTCGGCGCCAACGAAACGTCTAGAATAATGTTAGTTCTTTTACAATCATTCGTCTAATATAATTAAATTTTATTTGTCTAATACGTCAAACGACCGAAATTCAAGTTCAAAATTTACCTTAACACTGAGACAGAAAAATCCAAGAGAAGCACTTTTCTTATTACTGTTAGGTACGCACGGCTAGTTAGGAGTGGATACTTTTCATATTGAATATTGATGACTTACATGCTCCCTTTCGATGTGGCATTGTATTCCATCTTGCAGGTATCAGTATACAGCTGTGTACTTACCTAGAACAAGGGGAAAAGCAATACGTTAGCGGAGTGAAATATGATTTGGATATTTGTGACAATTTGATAGGTTATAAATAAAATCCGCCCTCGATAAATTTTCTTTTATATCCCACAAACTGTCCCTCGTTTATTGTGGTCCTAGTGCTGGAAATAAATCTTTTATGATTCAGTAAACCCTAACAAAGCTTTACAGAGAATTTGGTTCCCTAAGCTCTCACCCACTTTTATATGAGTGTTGCTCTAAATTTGATATTATTGTGAAAAAAATGGTACTACGGTCGTTAGACATTTTAGTATGTTATTTTGTTTAACCGAAGCATTTTATTTCCTGTGCTATACATTTCATGAATCTACAATCGCCGATCTCGAGCAACAACTTCTGACAACTGTCAGAAGTGTTCGTGCCTCGTGAGCTGGTAAAGACTCAGACAAAACGTCGAGAATTCAACCTTTTCCGCAATCCCGGTTCAAAAAAAATAAAGTGCCTTTTGACCACATAAAACAACTTTCAAATGTTTTTTCTTTCAAAATTTTATTTAAAATTTCACCTGGAAAGTGAGACTATGGACGGGTAATATAAAAAGTGGCATAGCGTCAAGATGTATTGCGTCTTGTCTTGTCTTGTATCCTGCCGCCATTCCTCTAGGGGTGGCCGGTACCTCCACACAAGTGCCTCCACTTGACTCTGTCCTTGCATACTTCTTTCATCTCATCTAGTTTCATCACTCTTTTCATGCACGCTCTTCTCTTGTTTCCACTATGTAGATTCCATTCATTCGCAATCTCACTTATCTGATCAATCCATTCTTTCCTAGGTCTTCCCTTTCCACGCTTACCTATTACTTTCTACTCCTTTCTATCCACCTTTTTTGTCAGTCAGTCTTCATTTATCCTTTCAATATGTCCAAACCATCGCATCACACTTCTTTGAACGTTCACTTTCACGCTTTCTTTTACACCGCAGTCATTCAGAAGCCATTCGTTTCTCATTCTATCTTTAATGTTTTTCCTGTCATACTTCTCAAATGAGCCATTTCTACGGTGCATACTTTATTTACTTCTCTTTCATTCACCGTCCACGACTCGCTTCCATACATCAGGGTCGGCAACAATGTACAATTTGAAGAAATCAGTTACTTTCGGTTATCTTCATACGTAGTTTTGAAAAATACATATTTTTTACATTTGAGTATTTCTGAAAAAGACTGTTCTAACATATTCGTTTTTTTTTTTCAATGTCTACATTTCGCACGTTTAATAATAAAGAGAAATAACTCGAAAATTGGGAAAATCGAGATTTTGTAATAAAAAGCAAGAACAATGCGAGAAGAATAGGTAGAATGCGACAGCCGTTCAATTTGGATGAAGATGACCGAGATAAGCATCGGCCGCCTTTTTCATCCCATACAAGTTGTACTGGCTGTCTGAACTTCAAACGTGATTTCCCAACATTCATGTTTTTTGAGTTATTGCTCTTTATTATTAAACGTGCGATTTATTGAGAAAAGTTTCCCTTGAGGTGAATTTTATTTTATTTTTCCAGGTTCGATTTCAACAGCAGGTAATATTAATCCACAAATGGATATCAGTTGGACGTTAATGCTTCTACTTTTCAAAACAATGCAACGTCTTGGATATCAATAACTCCTCTGCAAGTGCAGCACGCCGATACTGGAATGTTCTACCGCTTGTATAATATCTGTGATTATAGAAAATTTAAAAGGAAACGACTGCAATCTTTTTACATTCTAGTTAAATTGAAAAACAGCAATGGAATTTCACTTTGGTGTGAGATGTCTATTTTTTCGTATATTATTTTTATAGCGGCTTTCTGGCATTTTCACATTGTGTTTTTCAGGCAGATTGGTAAGCTACAATAAGCTATGTAAGTACTCATAAACTGTCTGTCTACAAGAGAATGTATGGTGTTTTTCAGGCAGATTGGTAAGCTATACCTAATAAGCTAAGTACCGATAAATTGTGTTTCTACAAGAGAATGTATGGTGTTTTTCAGGCAGATTGGTAAGCTATACCTAATAAGCTAAGTACCGATAAATTGTGTTTCTACAATATAATGTATGGTGTTTTTCAGGCAGATTGGTAAGCTATACCTAATAAGCTAAGTACCGATAAATTGTGTTTCTACAAGAGAATGTATGGTGTTTTTCAGGCAGATTGGTAAGCTATACCTAATAAGCTAAGTACCGATAAATTGTGTTTCTACAAGAGAATGTATGGTGTTTTTCAGGCAGATTGGTAAGCTATACCTAATAAGCTAAGTACCGATAAATTGTGTTTCTACAATATAATGTATGGTGTTTTTCAGGCAGATTGGTAAGCTATACCTAATAAGCTAAGTACCGATAAATTGTGTTTCTACAAGAGAATGTATGGTGTTTTTCAGGCAGATTGGTAAGCTATACCTAATAAGCTAAGTACCGATAAATTGTGTTTCTACAAGAGAATGTATGGTGTTTTTTTTTTATCAATTACAAATAATCATTTGCTCTAATTGTAAATGTGTCACTATTCCGCTAAAGGTGTCAAAGCCTCTTCAGATGAGTATAATTCCATGTAAATTGTGTCGTTAGACTGGATAAATCACTCTTATGGGTTTTGAGATTTAAAAACACTATTTTTTACCTGTCAGGAATCGAACTGGGTACCGTTAGATCAGTAATCTTAAATGATATGAACAAAACTACGCCAGACGTAAATTTAACTATTGTGGAACAATTCTGAATCTATTGTATTAAAAACCAAAGGATTTTCCGGACGTCGAAATTCTGTCGATTCCTATAGCAAAGGTCCCTAAGCGATAAATTTAATAACTACTGTCTGGGGAGGCAGTTGCGTCTAAAGAAACTTTCAATATTATGGAGTTTTTCTAAAACCTTTTACGAGTATATTGCTCTAGCAAGGTACATCCACTATAACTTCACAAAAAATATCATTACATACGATAAGGTTGGAAGTTCAATATTAACAGGTCTTAGTTTTTATTTCCCATCTGTCTCTTTCCTGAAGGTTGTGACCAGTGTGGAAGTAGTGTTTAAGCAGAGATGAAAATAATATGTAATGCTTAAAGATTTTAAATTACGATTACGGTCGTTAGACATTTTTTGAAATGAAAAAGAAACGGATGTTACTGACCGTGTGTAAAGAGAAGAACGATTTTCTCTACGTTTCGTCGGAGTCATATCCGACGTCTTCAGGAGACGTGTGTCTTCTACAAGGAAGAAACACGAACTGTTGAATTATTGTTGTTTGCTCGAGAATTATTTTTAAACAGTGTGTGTTTCTTCCTTGTAGAAGACACACGTCTCCTGAAGACGTCGGATATGACTCCGACGAAACGTAGAGAAAATCGTTCTTCTCTTTGCACACGGTCAGTAACATCCGTTTTTTTTCATTCCAAAAAATATGTAATGCCTTTGCCAAAGATAGGTCATCATACAGCCACTGGCTCTCTCTTGTAATTGGCGCTTTCTATAGTGACGAGCAAGCTCGCAGAGGGCTTGAGGTGTGATTCGCACAAAAACAGCGCTCACTCAATAAATCATCCGACTTTTTACTGATTACCAAAACTTTATTCATTATTGAAGTATATTTTTTTTGCTTCTTTATACGTTTTAAATAAATTGTTGGTGTATCGTAGAGCCTTAAAACAAGGTAATTTCTGCATGATAAAGAAAAATTATGCTGGCTTGTTTTAAAGGGCAACATTAATGGAGAGATATATAAAAGGAGATGACCGTAAAAATATTGTTGAGGAGAAAAATAGAGAAATGTGAGAGTGATGATGAAATGGGTTGGCGGGAAAATATCACAAATAAAGTTGGCGGGAAGTAAGAGACGCTTCACACAGCAACAGTACACAATAGACAATGAAGAAATGTGTGTTTCTGAGTATGCGAGTACACGCTTTGATTCTACTGTCCTAGAACTACATAAATAATGTAATATTTTATTTTTCTTTATGGTGTTTTTATTCATTTAAAACATGAAGTTTGCCCACGAGTTATGCAAAGGAGATGATTATTTAAATGATAAAGGGCCGTCCATTAATTACGTCATCGATTTTGGCCGATTT
Source organism: Agapetus fuscipes (assembly GCA_951799405.1). Classification (NCBI taxonomy): domain Eukaryota; kingdom Metazoa; phylum Arthropoda; class Insecta; order Trichoptera; family Glossosomatidae; genus Agapetus; species Agapetus fuscipes. The sequence goes on from OX637333.1 coordinate 5,953,163, forward strand.
TCGACCCCCCCTCCCCCCCTTACAATCATCCTATGTATAGTCATTATCTAATGACCCCCCCCCCCCTCTTGCTGTAATAATGGATGAGCTTAATAATTAATAATGTTATATTACTTACATAATATTTTATTTATTTTGTAGAAATTGGTATTTACAAGAACGGCGTCACTTTTAGTACTCGTACATCATTTGCCATCATCCACAGACCAGACTCCCCCCCCCCCCCTTAATGCGAATGACGTAATATATGGACAGCCCCTAATTGCAAAAGTTGTTATGAGGCTGACCCCCTATGCTTGACAAGTTGGTTCACATGTACCAATGTCATCCCTATTTCAGACAAAGCCGTCAGGAGTTGCAAGGTTAATATTTATTTGAGGTTTGGTTTATATTGTAGGTGGATATGCAGCATGTGTAAGCGCGAACTTACACGTGCCTGCTAGTGGGCGCGCATTTAATATGCAATGTAAATTTGTCTTTGCAACTTAGATTCTAGATAGATCTAAGTCTCCGTTTGTCTACTACTACAAAGGCCTTACCATCTTCCTCTCTATAGTGGACTCCGCACACGAATTGGTAAAGACAAAATTTTGACGTAACACGGCTAGGTTGTGAGGAAATGCCAACATATATTTTGTAATCGATTGCCAAGGAGGCTAGCCCCACACAGCGGTGAGGTTTGCCCGCCGAGAAAAAAGTAAAAAAAAAAAATTCAAATTTGCGAGGCCATTGTTCTTGAACCGTTTGTTGCTTTGTGGACATAACACTCTACGATTATACATAAGTATCCTCGTCCGTAACAGGCGTACAGAAAAAACAAAATGGCGGGGGTAAAGCGGTAAAACGGTGAGACTGGGGTTAAAGCAAACGAGACCGGCCAGTGGAGGAGGAGCTCTCACAACCACCGCGATACATGTAAAAAACATGGCGTTTTTTTTAAGGCTATGAATAAATGGCGGGATTTACAAAAAATATTGCGGGAAGTAGAGGTGTTTATTTTTGTTTCTATGTAAAACAAAATTATTCACGTGCTTTTATGGCAGTTTTTTCTAAATAAGTCTTTTAGCCCAGGCGAAATAGACATTTAACGCAAAACGCAACTAAGCTACACATATAGTGTAACTTCTTGCCGCGTTATCCCCGTAGGGGTCGCATCTGGCGAGTTGAACCTATTTATTTTTACAGGTAAGGGGGCCGGCCTTACGCCAACCACTTCAGTTGAAGTGGAGGTTTCTCAGCTCCCGAGAGTGCTGGTACTCATTTATTGTGAAGGCTGAGTAAACCTTGCCGGTATTTTATTTTGGGGTTTGAAATAAACACCGAAACGGGAAATCATTTCTGACACCCTCGGTGGGATTCGAACCCGAGCTTTCGGCATGGAATGCAAGCACTCTACCACCTGAGCTATCGACCGGACCAATTAATAATAATTAATTAGCAAAGAGCTAAATTTTGTACAGGGTTTTTTTAGTACACATTTACAAGTAAAATAACAAAAGTCCTCACTGATCCCATGTGTGCTAAAAAATATTCATGGTCAATTCGATTGTGATTTTCTGTTGTTGAGTTGTGTTTTGCAAAGGCGCAAATCATTCCACTGTCTGCAAAAATATTTTCAAATAATCGGTTTTTGGAAAAAAAATCGTCAATGGTAAGTTTAATTATCGAAATGTGTTTCGGAAAATTTCAAATCATGCTATTGTCTACAATAGTAATTGTTTAATTTTTTTTCTTCTACCTTTAACTAGCCCAAAAGGAAAAAAAACCTTCAAACGAAAGTCGAAAGACATTAAAAAAAGTATCTTTAAAATCGAAGCATTTGCTTTTGAATACAGTATCACAGAAAATATAAACACGTATGCATTATTATCAAGCGACTTATCCACTTGAATAAGTTGGCAGAGAATTAACTAAGTTTTGTGAATTCTACGAATGCATCGCATTTCGACTGGAACGATCTTAAGGCGAGATGCCGTTTGCGGTCAATGGAGTTTCCCAGACGATCTCACACTGATCCCGAGAATTTCACGTTTAAACTCAAACACAGAGTTGACCAAAAAATGTCCGGAAACTTAAAAGTTCACAGAATTCGCTATTTTAGGTGCAATTTCATTCTTGGTGCACGCTATTCTTCTTTTCCTTGACGGCCAATTTATCAGCGCCTGCCTGCCTTGGTGGTTCCTTTGTAGCAATATTTGTCAAGTGCTTTGCATCCATTCTGAGCACATGGTCTCGCTGAAAGAGTCTTCTCTCCCTGCTCCAAGGGACAATATCCTCAGTCTTACACATTTTCCGGATTTCAGTGTTTCTTATTCTGTCGCTGAGTGCTTGACTTATAGGTTGGTATGTGGCTGACAATCGTGCTTTTTGCCAATGTCACCCCTGTTTCATAGAAGGTCGGCAAGAGTTGCAAGGTGTATGTTCTTTTTAGGTTTGGGTTTTTATGTTGCAGGTTCACAAGCGGCATGTACAAGCGCGAACACATACGTGTTTGCTTGTGAAAATGCATATAATGTGAATCCCCAATGTTACATATCTTTGCAACTTAGATTAGATTAAATAAGATGAGTGCCGCTCTACGAGTTTCCCTTGTTGAGACGAGAGGAAGAGGTATACATCAGGATATTTCATAAAAAAAAGACGCGGTTATTGTACCATTTAATATTCTTCTAGCCCTATAGGTCATTATTGGTTTACGAACGCAATCGTTGAGTTTAAACGTAGCGCTTTATACTTGAGGTACTGAAGATGCAAATGCGGAGTGGGGGTGGAACTCTCGAGGCATTCAACAGCGTCTGGGAGAGGACGATATAAAAGGCGCTCCTCCTACACTAAAGAGCGATATTATTCCGTTCGGTGTGAAAGCGGTCGGGGATTCCAGGAAAGCCCTCCGGCATTAATGGCTGATTCCACGGAAAAGAATTTATGAAATGTTACGTGCGATATCTTTATCCTACGTGAAGTGTAAAAGAAAATATTGTTGGTCTGATTTATGGCTCGTTTATTAGATAAGGATTTCAACAAAAACAAAAATCTTGACTCAGTTTTTGACATATTGATGAATAAATGATATAGGATTGGAATTACGGTCGTACGACGTTTGACATTGAATAAAAACTGACTTTATGATCTGTCAAGTAGAGCAGTACCCTTAGTACGAGCTGCAAAACTTGAGAAAAGTAAAGTTTACAGAAAATATTAAAGCGTGATTTCTCCCAAAATCTGTCGTTTTTTGTTTCTTACACTTTATGGTCTTAGCAAAAGAGTACAGTGATGAAGCAAATCAAGTTCAAACAAACAAAACGGCAGATTTTGGGGGAAATCACTCTTTAATAATTGCTGTAAACTTTACATTACCTACTCAAGTTTTCTAACTCGTATTAAGGGTAAATGTTTGGTCGGAGTATGCTTACCAATTAATTTCACACACATCGCGAAACAAGAGAGATTCATATTTTCATATTTTTTTTCTTATCAGTGCGCAAAGATTAAAACGCAGATTTTTTGTCCATGACAGTTTTCTATCTTGTTTTAATGCAATTGGTACCCAAACATTATCGTTTTGAATGTATAGAAACTAAAACGTTTCCGAGAGATGCTCTTTTAGTTTCCATACTTTTTTTTTTGTGAACGCTATGTTTCAATTTAAACACAATTTTATACTAGGGACTCTATACCCGTCTTCCATCCACTTGTTAGCAGAATAAGCGTTGACGGCATCAGTACCCAGAGTATAAAACACTGCGAAAATACTTAAACATGGCGTAAACAGAAAAGTCAAAGAAGCATTAACACTCGCAAGAGACGCGGTTGTATTTTTAACACAAAAAAATACTCACGGGGCTCAAGTTATGGATGAGAATTTAAGCAATGTTTTATACTCTGACCTCTCTGCGTGTCTGCACTATTCTCCGAGTATAAAACAGCGTTAGCTCACCTCGATTACGTACACCGAAAAAAATAATGTAAACTAAATCAGTCTCCAGGAGTGCCATCTTGTATTGCGTGCATTTTAGATTTACGCAATGCTGTATACTCGGGCAGTGTTGCCTGACAACTTGTTTCGGTGTTTTCCCAGTAATTTGATAACGCCGACACCTCCCCCCGCCCCCTGGGGAGGGCTGGAGTTCATAACGAACTCCCCCTGGCATAAGGGAGACTTTCTCGCAACTTCCTCGTAAGTTTTTCAACTAAAATCACTTCAGCATTAAAGCTTCGACATATCACGTACACATGAGTACTTGTAACCATGTCGCATTTTCTTCAGAGCCACTATAGAGCTGCCTCAATTTAATTATTTAATAATAATAACAATAAGACGATGTTAAAATGTCGCTTTTAAAAGCCAACGCCATCGACGATGAACTATTCATCCTGTTCATCAGTTTATCATTGAAATCGTGCAGAAACGGTGCCTTGTGACGGCATTGGCTACGACCGTTCATCACAATTCCCAAAAGTGTAATTAATTTAAATTTGTAAACAAAATGACAGTGGAAAGACCCAAATTAACAGAGAGGAGGTTTAACAGATTGGTAGCAAAATGTCACGTGGAACAAACGTGGTACTACAGAAGCAAGGTGTTGATAATGGATAGAAATCACTGGCAGCGGATGATGAAAGGGGCCAAGATCGACTCCTTGTTATCTGTAATGAGTATGATGCTAAATGTTCCAGTCTTTTGCAACATTTTACAATTTATTGACCGTAAAAGCGATCAGTCGTTCTCTGTATTTTACACCGCCCTGATTACGTGTTCCGTGCATACATTTCTCGCACTAAACTTTTACTGCCAATCAAAATCTTTTACATCTGCTTATTTTCATGTAAAGTGGCATTCCGCTTCATTGTAGGGACGCTTTACAGCGAGTTTCATCGCGCACTTGGCAGGCAGATAAAAAGTATTCCAACCAAGTTTAACGAGATGGAGAATAGATGCAGGTTTTTAAATGCCAGTGTCTGAACAGATTTCAGGGGTCTTTTACGAACAACTAAAGCTACGTGCATGCCAAGTTGCAAGTTACCTTATGAGTAATTATTGATTGATATAACGTAATTGATACTAAAAATCTAAATCTAAGTTGCAAAGATATGTATTATTTGAGATTCATATTAAATGCATTCCCACAAGCAGACATGCATAATTTCGCGCACACACATGCCGCATGTGGACCTACAATATAAAAACCCAATCTCACATGAACATAAGCCCTGCAACTCTTGCAGACCTTCCGTGAAACAGGGGTGACATTGGCCAAGTGAACCATTTTTTACAGTAGATATGGGTAGTCAGCCTCATACCAACCTATATCCAGTGATACCAGCAAACAAACATTAAAAAATCTACAAAACATCTATAAAAATGAAAATTGATTCTTGGCCTTAGCCGCCTACATTACAGATCGGCCGCCATTTTTTTCGGTCCTTACATACTTCGTACATTTCACCCAGAGTCATAACCTTTTTCATACAAGCGCTCCTTTAATATGACTCTGGATATCCCATTCCTTCGCTATTTCGGAAATTCGGTCCATCCATACCTTTCTCGGTCTTCCACTACCACGACATCCTTCTGTTCTTGCAACGTATACTTTCTTCTACTAGTTTCTGAAAGAGGCCGAAAAATATGTGGAATGGCATTACTCTTGGCGGAAATATAAAAAAAAATATCATTTTTAATTGGAGTGTAATCTAAATGCAATGATCTTTTATTTCTAAGACAAAATGAAACGCTTTGCTAACAATAGTCTACATTAATTTCTGAGGTTGTAACAAACATCCCAATTGTAATTCTATCCACCCTCTCAGAGACCACATCCGCTGTCAGCCCATACTAGTAACAACACAACTCATCTCTATTATAGGTAATGCAGCCCGAGTAGGGGGGGAGAGGTGGGGGGGACCCAAACTCGAAACGACACTAATCGCTCGTGGTCACTGTCCAAGTAGAAAACTTAGTCTTAGCCTTTTACATAAAATGTATGGCAACCAAAATGCTCACTACAGGCGCTATTTTAGTTTTTAATGCTGACTTTTTAAGATTAAAATAAAAATTACTTGGTTTTAATTCACATGAGCTTTATTTTTGTTTACACACGACCAGTTTCGGGAGAAGCAGTACCTCCCTTTGTTATACCACGTTACCAATTGTTATACCACGGACTACCCATACCATTGTGCTTGCAGATCTTGTCCATCCTAAGGTTGTCTGTAAGATATCGCCATGTGCGATAAGACCGCCCATTGTACATGTCTCTTTTGTTTATAATTTTAATGTAATTTATTTGTGGTGTACAATAAAGTTTATTATTATTATTATTATTATTATTATTATTACCTCCCATCTTCAGGTGTAAGTAGACGTTTTTTTTAAATAAGTATGAAGAACCCGAAACTAATCAAACGCAAACAGATTCTGTATCCGTGTCAACCGACCTTACACACATCTTTTTAAGTTAGTAAGAGAACAAATATGCTCCGAGAGAGACTTCCATGTTAACAGGCAAGTGTAAAAGATCCTAGAAAAATTATCTGTGGATGAAAATGAAGAATGCACGCTCATGTTGAATGGTACGAAAGTTGAAATTGTGGATGAATTTAGATACTTGGGAAGTATGTTTGAGAAGAATGGAAAGATGACAAGAGAACTTGAGAATAGGATGTGTAAGGGCAAGCAAGTGGTCGGTGCAATAGGAAGAATAGCAAAGAACAAGCGATTGACGATGGATCTGAGAATGGCGGTACACAATGGCATATTGTTACCGACTTTGATGTATGGAAGTGAAGCATGGACAGTGAATGATAGCGAAATGAGTAAAGTATGTACGGTGGAAATGAAGCATTTGAGAAGCATGACAGGAAAAACTCTGAGGGATAGAGTTAGGAATGAATGGGTAAAAAAAGAATGTAATTTGAAAGAGGATGTGAAAGTTAAGGTACAAAAGAATGTGATGAGATGGTTTGGGCATGTGGAAAGAATGAACGATGATAGACTGACAAAGTATGAATACAAAGAAAGTGTGAAAGGAAAAAGAGGGAAGGGACGACCGAGAAAAGTATGGAGTGATCAGATTGAGGAGATTGTGAAAGAATGGGATATACAAAGTGAGCGTAAAAGAAGAAAATGCATGAAAAAGGTGATGGATATGAATGAATTGAAAGAGGTATGTAAGGATAGGAAAAAATGGAGGCAACTCTGCAGAGGCTCTGGCCACCCCTAGCGGAATGCCGACAGAGTTACAGTTACAGTTACATCTGTGGTGTTGGCATTACTAAAATGTTTATTGTGCGCACGCGTTTTGAGTGCTTTGGTCGACGAATTTGTAAATATCGAAAGAAAAAAGACATATAAGACATCATGGTGAGTGTGATTCTTGAGGGTCGAAACAGAAGATGAAGAAAACATAGGGATTCATATGGGTTTCATATGATAAAAAAAGTATTCTGTTGTGTTTGACAGATCTGTATTTGACAGTTCCGGTTGTGTTTCACGGTATACTTCAAACCCATAAGCCCGTATCGGCTACACTTACATAATACCACGATGGTTTTTACACCTTCTTTAGTAAAACACTATGGTCTAGTTAGAACGTGTAGTTTTATACTTGGGGTCCTGTCCGTGTAACATTTCTACTAGAAGTCGATATGAAATAGGAGGGGAACTAGGAGGGGTCTTGGTATGCATCCCCGCACGTGCGGACGTGACCAGCCCTTTAGGAGCTGTGATTCACAAATGCAAGGAATATCACCACAAAAATATAAAATGTGATCATCTTTAGATAAGAGACTTGGGTCTTAGATAACTGCACAAGTTATGTTTATCTGATATGGGTCTCACCCCCGACGAAGCTGTCTATAATCTATAATCTAAGTTGATGATGATGATGAAGTTGCAAGGATATATTCATTTAAAGCTCTCAGATGCATGCCCACAAACCAACACGTGTAGTTCGCGCTTACAAATGCGGAATGCGTACTTACAAATAAAATCCAAACCTCAAATGAACATAAGCCTCACAACTTTTGCCGACCTTCCCCGAAGCTGTGGTTCGTAAATTTAAGAAATATCAACAGAGAGGTGAACATAGATAAAATAAGATTATATTTCGACAAGATAATAAAAATAAGGCATCTACTAACTACATAAGTCGCGCTTTTCTTTTATCTAACCCCCTTTCCCAGAGAAACTGTGACTCACAAATAAAAGAAATACATATCCACAAAAAGTTGCTGACGTTTTTTATACATAATCCATTGAGGCATATTATGTACAGATTATGAGACATAGACATGACCATTACTTACGGTAAAGTTTATTCAAGATTCAGTTCATCTATAAGCATAATCATTTTACAAAACAAATTCACATTAAAATTTTCAATAAACAAGATCAGCCAGATCTAAAGATAATCGTTAACACAAATTCACCAACAACCTTTAAATTTCAAGGGATGGTAGATAATACTGCAATGTCATCTTTGACAAGACTCGAGAGTATAAAATGTCATTTCAAATTTACTATGAACCATCTCAAGTTGAGAGTGAAACAGGCCATTAGATTATCTGACCTCTTTTATCTTTAGATGAGATGACGCGCAGCTCTTTTCGTAGATAAATCGCTTAAATTGAGATCTCCACGTCGAGTTTTGGCTTATTACAACACGTTTGTGGTCGTGCCGCATTCGGCAGCGGTGGAAATAAATTTCAGTGAAACGGTTTGGGATCCGGCGCGGCTTTTGTATTCGGGGGACAGTACATTTATTTTAACTCTTTACGTCGGGAGAAAGGCAACCCCCTCTGGAGAGTATTCTCGTGAGACTCGTAGAGAAGACACAAAGTCATACAGAATATAACAGTTCCATGTTAGAAAGCAAAATATAACTACTCATGAAATTTTGAATTCAGTAATGGCATGATAAAGTATCTACAGCAACTGGATTATTGTTGACGCTAATCTAAATCTAAATCTAAGCTGCAAAGATATGTATCATTTGAGATTCATATTAAATGCATTCCCACAGGCAGACACGCATAATTTCGCGCTCACACACGCTCAATATTGAAATATCTGGAAATTTCAATTCCGCAAAAAGATTTAAAGCACAAGAAAATACAAAATAAAGCATTGTCTTTGTTTACAAATGAATTGAAATTGGAAAGATATTTTTTTTAAAGTAAGATAATAATTAATTCACTTTGGTCGTTGTCAGCACTTTTATTGTTCTTAGAAGGGGTTGAAAGGTTGTTTGCACATTAGTATTTATAAATTCAGCTCGCGACGCATGTTCTTCCTTCCTTTCGATTATTTTTTCGCCCACAAAAGCTGCGTCACACGTTAACTTTTTCAACTCTGTTGTCAAACTAAATTTGTCACTTTAAGGCAAAGGTAATTTCATTTGTTCTAAAGTATATTTGCTGCCGCACATGTTCCCTGAGTATTCAAACATTGCGTTAATCTCACCTCGATTGCGTTGTTGATTGAAAATTTACAGAATATACGAGATCACTTCTAGTGAGTGACATAGTTTTCATACTGTTACGAAATTAGGGTTCAATTGTCTTCAAATTAAAAATACACAGGTCTTCTTCAATAGTTATTTATTTTACACAGTTACAAAATTTATTTTCACACTACTTTCTCGATTATTCCACTTGGTTTTGGTTCACTGATCAGATGACTTCGATGTGTTTGTAAGTCTCTATGATACTGGCCCGCTCTGCAGGCCATTTGCACCTTTATACTCTTCAGAGCAGTATGATCCAGAACTAAAGTCGCCAGACGGTTCCAGAGTAATTATTACTTCTCGATGTTTCACGTACTACCTAGACACAACCAAAATCCTACCTACCAATGCAATACAGTATTCCTATAATTATAACAAATACCTACTTAGCCTAGAGAATTCTACACTTATACATAATTATCGATCTTACCTACCAATACTTTTGAGGATTCTTATAACTATAATTATCCATACTTATTTCAATATTTATATTTACATAACACTATAACTACCCATACTTATTTCAATATTTATATTTACATAACACTACCCCCCACCTAGACTGTTTCGTCCCGGAACAGTCTTGACTCTGTGTAGGTAGGGGCATGCTGATCCACGTCGACACCCTGTGGTCAGGAAGAAGTGGCAGTCCACGGATTTCTCCCCACTGGCTCTCGGCTGCGCTTGCTCGCAGCACACCATGACGCTGATGCCGACTCCCGAGAACACTGCTTCAATCATACTCCGGATTATCCGCCAGTCTCGATTAGCGCGGCCGCCACCCATCTTCGGTATTGCCAGACGCGCCTGCTGATCCTCCAACATGTAGTCACGCAGCTCAACAAGGCCGTCCCACAATGCCTTGTAGTCCTCTTCCAGGTTGCTGGAATCCGGGACAACCAGGCAGTATGCTTGTTGACGCCCCTTCGGTAGTCTCAGAGCTCTTCCTTGCGGGCTGCTCGAGGGTTGCGGTTCTCCGAATTTGTATCGGAAGACCCGTGCAATTCCTCTAGACATATCTAGATCTTCCGGTACACTGCATGCCAGTGTGTGGTCCCTAGTGACCTCAAATAAGTCCTTGTGGACTTCTGTGGTCACTCCATGGCGAAACTTCTGCCCTGCCTTCGCGTTCTCCCAAAACGTCTCAAAGGCTGGTGATCTTTCGGATGCGACGCACTGTCGTACTTTTTGGGCTGGTTGGTCATCATTATCGCCTAGGTATGGTGAGAGGCGATTGTAGTGCACGACCCTTGGTTTTCCGTTTGGTCTCTTTTTTATGCGGTAGACCACATCGTTGATGCGCTCCAAGATCTCGTACGGCCCGTCCCAGGAACGCTGAAGTTTCGGACAGTATCCTTGGCGCCTCTTGGGGTCAAAAAGCCACACCCAGTCACCAGCTTTGTACCCCATGCTGTCAGCTCTGGTGTCATAGCGCTCCTTCATTTGATCGCTGGCTTCCCCGATGTTCATGCGGACCTGATCATGGATGTCATCCAGCCTCCTGCGAAGGTCTGTCACATAGTCTTCTCCGGCTAGGTCTTCACCTGGTTTGCAGCCAAATTTGAGATCACAAGGAAGTCGCATTTCTCGCCCAAACAGTATGCTGCTGGGAGTCTTCTTCGTCGTTTCCTGAACAGCCGACCGGTAAGCCAATAAGAACAAAGGCAGATGTCGGTCCCAGTCCCGCTGATGGCTGGACACTACTTTGGCTAAGTACCTCCCCACGGTACGGTTCATCCTTTCCACCATTCCATCAGACTGTGGATGTAGCGCAGTGGTCCTGGTCTTGTAGATCCCTAGCCGCTCACACATTTGCTGGAAGATAGCAGCTTCAAAGTTCCTTCCCTGATCAGAATGTAATTCCAGGGGTACGCCAAACCTGCTGATAAATTCGGTAACTAGAACTTCAGTCACGGTTACGGCCTCTTGGTTAGGGATTGAGTAAGCTTCCACCCACTTGCTGAAGTAATCCATCACCACCATGATGTACTTGTTACCCTTCTCAGTTGTAGGAAATGGGCCAGCTATGTCGATGGCAATTCTTTCAAAGGGGCTGCCAACATTGTACTGACGCATTGGTGCTCGCCTTTTCCTTTGCGGTCCGTTGGCCGTTGCACAGGTTACACATTTTCGACACCAATCTTTGACGTCTTCGCTGCAGTTGATCCAGTAAAATCGCTCTTTCACTTTCTCCAGCGTCTTCTTAACGCCTAGATGTCCTCCAGAAGTTCCTCCATGCAGCAGTCCAAGGATTTCCGGTACTCGGCTCCTCGGAACGAGGGTTTGCTTTCTTCTAAGTGTGCCGTCTTCCTTCTCGATCTTTCGTTTCAGGAACCCTCCTTCTATCACTATGGATCCCCATTGAGCCCAATAAGCCTTGACAGTTGGTGATAAGGGGGCGAGTTTTTCCCAGGTTGGCCTTTCTCCTTCTCGCGCCCATTCCATCACATACTTCAAGTCCGGATCATTCAGTTGGTCTTGCGCCAATTTTTCATCTTGCCAGTCCTCATCTTCGGTGGTCGTCCTTTGGACAATTGCTACCTTGTCCTCCATCTTGCTGCAATGTTTGCAGTCACTGGCGCATGGTCGTCTGGATAATGCATCCGCATTTCGATGAAGCGTGCCAGGTCTATGTTCGGAGTCATAATCATACTCCTGGAGCCTTTCAATCCATCTAGCCACTTGCCCTTCTGGGTTTTTGAATTTCAGAAGCCAAACCAGTGCAGCATGATCAGTCCGTAGTGTGAATTTTCTCCCGTACAAGTATTTGCGGAAGTGTTCCACTGATTTTATCACGGCAAGAAGCTCTCGTCTGGTCACGCAATAATTTCGTTCTGGCTTGGAAAGCACTTTACTGAAGTAACCCAGAACAGTCTCATGCCCATCCTGTATTTGGGAAAGGACGCCTCCTATCCCCACATTACTAGCGTCGGTATCCAGGATGAACTTTCCATCTTTTCGTGGGTAGCTCAAGATGGGGGCACTTGTTAATCTTCCCTTAAGCTCTTCAAATGCTTGTGCGCAGGAATCACTCCAATGGAAGCGAGTGTTTTCTTCCGTAAGCTTGGTGAGCGGTTTTGCAATGTCCGCAAATCTTGGCACAAACCTCCTGTAATAAGTGCACAGCCCCAGGAAACTCCTAGTTTCATGTTTGTCCTTCAGCACGGGCCAGTCTCTTACTGCCTTGATTTTGGCAGGGTCAACTTCAACTCCACGTTGAGAAACTATGTGTCCCAGGTAATTTACTTGTTTCTTGAACAGGTTACACTTTTTCGGGTTGAGCTTCAGTCCAGCGTCTTGTAGTCGCCCGAAAACTTGCTCCAGATTTCTCAACTGATGGTTGAAGTCCTTTCCCAGGATGATTATGTCATCCAAGTATACCAGGCAGGTTTCCCATGACAGTCCTCGCAGCACATTCTCCATCAGCCTTTCAAACGTGGCGGGGGCATTGCATAAGCCAAATGGCATCACGGTGAACTGCCAAAGTCCAGATCCAGTCGAGAATGCAGTTTTCTCCTTATCTTTGGCATCCAATTCAACTTGCCAGTAGCCACTTTTCAGGTCCAATGTGGAAAAAATGGTGCATCCTGCCAATGTGTCCAAGGTGTCGTCAATCCTTGGCAGAGGGTAACTATCCTTTTTCGTAACATCGTTGAGCAGTCTGTAGTCCACACAAAATCTCGTGGTACCATCCTTCTTTTTCACCAGTACCACCGGGGATGTCCAAGGGCTACTTGATGGTTCTATGATGCCATCCTTGCTCATGTCTTTGATGATCTTGTCAGCTTCTTCCCGCTTTGCAAAGGGTAGTCTTCTTGGAGCCTGTTTTATTGGTCTCGCTTCTCCGGTGTCTATGCTATGTCGCACTACCTTGGTTCTTCCCAGACGGCCATTAGAGTCCTCGAAAATGTTCTGGTAGCGGCAGATCAAACTCCTCACTCTCCGTTTGTTTTCCTCGGTTAGACCTTGGGAAGCGTCGTGGACCAGGGCTTCCAATTGTGTTGACAATTTGTTTCCTTCGCATGACATGTTTGTCATCTGTTGCACAATGGAAGTTATCCTCTCACATCTGCCCAAAACAAAACCTTCATTCATTTTAACTGGGTAGCTGTTCACATTCATGATCTTGACAGGAATGGTCTCCTTTGCGCGAATCACTGTTCTTGCCACCATGACTCCTTTGTTAACATTGTCCATGTTCTCCGGTTCTATCATACAGATTTGGTCATTTGTACTACTGGAATCCAGGCGGGCACTCACTATCATCTCGGATCGCCCCTTCACTTCGGTATTCTTGGCTAGGATAACACGTGCAGCCAGTTCTTTCCGTCTTTGCAGGATGACTTCTTCATTTCCAATTTTAATGGACCCTTTCTTTAAATTTAAACTGCACCCAAATCTGTCCAGTATGTCCATTCCCAATATAACGTCTTCTTCAATGTTGGCCACCAACGTCCGATGATCAAAAGTGGTGCTGCCAATTTGGAAGGTGGCAATCGTCTCCCCATACACCTGTGCTGACTCTCCCGTGGCGGTGTGCAGAGACCACTTTGTTGGTGCAATCTGCTTACCTCGTGCCACTATGTCGCGTCTCAGAATTGTCCTGGTTGCTCCCGTGTCCACCAGTAGTTCACGAGTTACTCCATCTATTATGCCATTGATAAAAATGCTGCTGGCTTTTCCTCTCACGGTTGCGACAGTAGCAGCAGATTTCAGGGCCTCTCCAGCGTGGGTCAACGGTTGCCCCTTCCCATTAACCCTTTCTAGTTTTCCGCAGCCTGTTTTCTGGGTTTCTGAGGCTTGGGACACTTGGTGCTAAGGTGGCCCAGCTGTCCGCAGTTCCAGCAGCGTGGGTCTCGTCTTCGAGGTCTCAGACGTTCCAGCACTTTTTCAATTAGCTCCTCGGTTGTAGGTAGCTTGACCTCCTCTGCCTCGACTGCACGAACCCTGGCGTGGCCCCTGATGGACTGTTTGACAGCCTCAAACTCGAGAGCTTGGCTGAGCGCCTCGTTCAAAGCCTTGGGATGGGCCAGTTTTACGGCTTGTTGCGTCTCCCATTCCCGCAATCCATTTAGGAACTTGTCCACTGCCAAGCTCTCACAGATGTCGTCGGAGGCTGTCGGGTAAGCGTCTCGTACCAGGCGGGCGATGTCCATTTCAAACTCCTGGAGGCTCTCGTTGGGCTTCTGCACCCTTGTGTTCAGCTGCGACTTGTACAGCTGCTCCAGGCACTTGTGGCCATAGCGCATATCCAGGCGCTGCTTCAGCTGCCCAAAGTCACCACGGTTGTCCAGGGGTATGGCCTGCAGAACCCTGAGAGCGTCTCCTCGGAGCGACAGGCTGAGAACCGAAGCCTTCTTCTGCTGGCTCCAGGCTCCCATCATGGCAGCCGTCTCAAAGAGGGTCAAATACTCCTCCCACGACGTCTTCCCGTCGAAGGTCGGAAGGTTGTGCTTCGACAGCGAAGGGTCGTCATCCCCTCTAGTGACCCTGGTTGGAGTTGAGCATCCCTGGTCGGTCTCGTCGTGAAGGCCGCCTTTGGGGGATATTCTGGTGGACTCCATCTGGCACTTGTCAGCCAGCTCGGCACGCAGACGATCCTCCAGGCTTGCCACACGGGCCTCAATCTCCGACATTGCTCGCGAGCTTTCTGCCACTTTCTTCTCCAGCCCGGCTAGGTTGCTGGTCATCTTCTCCTCCAGCCCAGTCATCTTCTCCTCCAGCCCGGTCAGGTTGCTGGTCATCTTCTCCTCCATGGTTGCCAGGTCCTCCTTCAGGGTCTTGGCGTTGTCAGCCATCTCCACTTTCAGTCCTGTCAGGTTACTGGTCATCTTCTCCTCCATGGTAGTGAGGCCTTCCTTCAAGTTTCCATTGATGCTGAGGTTCAGCTCCTCAAGGGCGCGGTCTCCCCCAGATGCCATGACAAAGTATGCCGGGTCTTCGCCTGACTGTTCTAGAGCTTCCATGAGGCGTGCTTGTAAGGCCGCCTTCCCTCCTGAGGTCTCCAGGTCCCTCTCCAGAAGCTCATTCTTAAGCTCAGTGACTTTGAGGTCCTTGATGTTCACCTTAGCCATTTTTTTTTCAAAATTTACGTCAAAACAAAAATATTTTAAAATTTATTTAATACAAGTTTTGAGTTTTATATATATAGCTGTTTTGAATACGTACTTTAGCAAAAATAATAATTTGTCTGATTACACTGATTGGTAGGTAGGTACTGTCTTTTAATATTTATTTTTAATTCACCAATATTTTTAACATAATAATGTCTGATAGTACATAATTATTTATTTCGTCTCAAGTCTTTCAAACACACAGGTAGGTATTTTATGTACATTCACACACTTGTAAACAAAGGATAGTTATTCAAAAACTTTTTCTCGATGAATCTGGAACGTTCTTTTGTAATATTTTTCAAGATTTTTTATTTATTTATTTTATTTTTTTAATCACACACAATAATAAAAAAACTATGGTCCAATTTGATGACTTTCTCAATGCGGTAAAATAGTCATTATGTTATGTCCAGAATTATGTTCCATATGATGTTCCAGAATTTATAAGCAACTTGCTTTTGCGTCTTTTCTTTTAACAAAAATTTATTTAAACACTTGTTTTCACAAAAGTCAGTTCACACAAAGTTCAATTTGAATAAAGTTCATTTTAACACTATTTAATTTATTTTATTTATTTTTAGACAGAAGATCTTAATTTTTCTTGACAATTCCGCACCTGACGCCAATTGTTACGAAATTAGGGTTCAATTGTCTTCAAATTAAAAATACACAGGTCTTCTTCAATAGTTATTTATTTTACACAGTTACAAAATTTATTTTCACACTACTTTCTCGATTATTCCACTTGGTTTTGGTTCACTGATCAGATGACTTCGATGTGTTTGTAAGTCTCTATGATACTGGCCCGCTCTGCAGGCCATTTGCACCTTTATACTCTTCAGAGCAGTATGATCCAGAACTAAAGTCGCCAGACGGTTCCAGAGTAATTATTACTTCTCGATGTTTCACGTACTACCTAGACACAACCAAAATCCTACCTACCAATGCAATACAGTATTCCTATAATTATAACAAATACCTACTTAGCCTAGAGAATTCTACACTTATACATAATTATCGATCTTACCTACCAATACTTTTGAGGATTCTTATAACTATAATTATCCATACTTATTTCAATATTTATATTTACATAACACTATAACTACCCATACTTATTTCAATATTTATATTTACATAACAATACAATTTTTTCGACTTACGCAATCGAGGTAAGTTTACGGATTGTTTTGTACTCGGGATTAAGATGTTATGCTATGTTTCAGATGAGCTACAACAATGCACAATGCATTAAAATAGTGGTCTGCAAACATTCGAGTCGGAGGAGCCAAAATTTCAATGTTTGTAAAGAGCCACAAATATTCTTACCAATAATAAGTTGCGTCGACGGGGGGAGGTAGTCACGCAATTTCCAAAAGTTCATTTTGTGAGGTCAAATGAAATGGGCAACAAAACAAATATCAGTCGTTGGCGGGTAGGTACCATCAGAATTCGTCCGCGAAAATTCTGCCGACGGGGGGTAGGCATGCAAAGCAATTATTAGCTTCCGAACACGAAAAACGAACAACAGAACAAATATTGGCGCTGTTGGCAAAATCTTTAAATTTCGTCCGCAAATTTTTTGTCGACAATTTCAAATCAAAATAAGATGCCATAATTTTCTTACCAAGTTTCTTTTAAATGAGGATTATTGCGCCGGAGCCGCACTTACGGAGTCAGAGAGCCACTTTGCCGACCACTGCATTAAGAAGTGAACACACAACGCAACAGGTTGATTCAATTAGCCAGGATTGCTTCAGATATTGAGTGAAGAGCTCGGCAGCAGCTCAGTCTGCCGGCTACGTGCAGGAGTAATTGGTGTTTTGGGATAATCCCCCTGGCTTCAGTGCGGCTCCCCCTCACTCTCTATCTCTGTTTCTGCTCCCAGAGGTCTCAGCCGCTACCTGAGGTGCATCAGGTGGGGTCCTCATCAAGTAATTGAACGGAGCGATGACTGGGTTAGCTGTGTGCAGTCACTCTAAGATATTGCACTCCAGTTGAAGCACACAAGAGTAAGGAAGGATGTCTTATTGTGTTACAGGCAATCCTCGTTATAGATTTTCAGGGAAAGCTTTGAATGCCGATTTATCTTATTTATTAAAAAAAAAAGAACTGTGTAATGGACTCAAGTTAATCTTAAGTTTAGATTCTTTTTTCGGCGGACAAACGTCACACGTATGTGACACTAAGTTCTTAAGTCTAAATCTAAATCTAAGCTGCAAAGATATGTATCATTTGAGATTCATATTAAATGCATTCCCACAAGTAGACATGCATAATTTCGCGCTTACACATGCTGCATGTGGACCTACAATATAAAAACCCCAATCTCAAATGAACATAAGCCCTGCAACTCTTGCCGACCTTCCCTGAAGCAGGGGTGACATTGGCAAAGTGAACCATTTTTTACAGTGTGGGTGGTCAGCCGCATACCAACCTATCAGTCAAGGAGAGGTAATTAGCAAGGTCTTATGTAATAAATAAATAAAAAGTTTCCTTTTCCCTAGCAACCCGGCCATGTGACCTCGCAATTTTCTTTAGGTCAATTAATAAATTTCGTTCATTTAACCTTTATTATGCAAGTAAACCTTATCAGGTTTTATTTTCACGATCTTCCTGAAATTATCCTACTTTGTATTTTTATCAATATTTTGAAGCTGAATTGTTTTCACTCTGTAAATGAGCAAACACAAGAAAATATTCAATGTTTGTACTTTGAGAATAACTGACGGCTACGAACGATCTCGTGGGTCAAGTGTCAAATGCAATTAACGAAAAAAATCTCAAACGTCAACCGCAGCTGCCTTGGGCTGTAATGGTCTCTGAGAGCAAAGCACAATATCATTACTATTATTATGGGATTATCTCGGAGACAAGATTGTGCGGGGATCGCATTATCTGTTGCAGACCATCAAATTGGATTACCTACCAAGCTGCCGAGTGATTCTATAAACTGTCTAAACTCAGCCATAAACTAGTATAGGAACTAGAACAGCGCCTCTGTTTTACGTTTAAAATTTGACATATGTATAATTGGTGGAAGCTACATAGCTTATGGCATTAAAGCCTTGTATGAGAAACAACTGTCAACCAGACATGTCGAGCACGACTGAATGCTTAGTAATCATGTGAAATCCATGGTTTTCTTGCTTCCTTCATCTTGTGTTTTGATACGCAATATATACACATTCCATGTCTAATCTAATCTAAGTTGCAAAGATATGTTACATTGCAGATTCACATTACATGCATTCTCACAACCAGACACGTACAAGTTCGCGCTTGCACATGCCTGATGTGAACCTACAACATAAAAATCAAATCTCAAATGGACATACGCCCTGCAACTCTTGCCGTACTTCCCTGAAACAGGGGTGACATTGGCAAAGTGAACCATTTTAACAGCATGGGTGGACAGCCGCGTACCAACCTATAAGTCAAGGAACATACACGACAAATTACAGTTTTTTTAAGTCTTATACATAATTAACCATTCTACTTTCGAATTGCCAAAATTTTCGGCCAAAACGTCGAAGCACAGATGACGTTTCGGCATACAAACTTTGATGAGAAATTCTCCAGTATCTCTGTTCAGGATTAAGTCATACTAGGAGCATATTTATTATTTTTCTAGCTGCGGACGATTTGTGTTGAGGTAGGATGAAACGGATGTAGCATTTTGTTATTGTATCCAGCCTCATTCCGTTAGGGTAGCCAGTCCCTTCGCATATGTGCCTGCGCTTTTTTACGGTCTTGCATACTATTTTCATCTCCATGCATTCATAACTCTCTTCATACATGATCTTTATTTTTTTCTCGTACTGTGTATTTTTGCATTACAATAGTTTCTGGTCCACTTTACGGATTGAATACATTCTGTGGACAACGCTGTAGTTGAGTTTAGACGTTAAGTTTTATACTCAAAGTAATGGACAATACAAACCAATACGGCACGCCAGGGAGTTATGGACAAATTGACTTGTTGATTCCCGCTAAGTGATTCCATTCAAGGTTGCTTTGCTCTGCTAACAGAAGCGAGTGGCGTCTTATCTATAGAGATTGCAGATGGCGGATGATCTAATTATTTCATCGATAGATGATGAGAGATTGTCTACGCGAAACTACGTAGCATCCAAAACAATAATGATTACATTTAACTGAAAACACCAAATTTGAATGAAACAATTCATACAGGTAACTTATTGAAAACCTGTTACCCATACGTTGAACGGGATGTATGTAGTCTGGGAGGGTGGTAAGTTCGATTCCCGGCGGAGCACAACAAAAAATATTAACATAATATGCTCTTCCTTGGATTGCGAAATTCATCTGCCTTCACCATCAGGTGGATCTGTGATATAGAGGGCATCGTACGATGGAGCAGAGGCAGACGTAGGTTTTGGAGGGACCACGTGGATAGAATGTACGACTCCAGGGTCTAGGAAGACGACCTCCAATGAGGTAGAAAGAGCCTTTCAGCCTTCCAAGGGTAGCTCTCAATATCTGCTATATCAGATACAGATCTGGATAAAAAAAAACTGCCTTACCAAAAGATCGGTCTATACAGCCTTACAGCAACCCTATGTTATACTTAAGCGCTATTCTGCTAAATTCCTTACGACCTAAGACGACGAGCTGGCAAAAATAAGATGTATTGTGATTTTTAGCGCTCCCGACTTGTTTTGGACACGAATCGACAGCTCGTCGTCTTAAGGTCGTAAGGAATTTAGCAGAATAGCGCATCTGAATGCAGTACGTAGCGCTAGGTGTCTTTTCAAACTACCTACATACCATATTATTGTTTTGCAGTTACAACTATCTGCCCTGCCAGGGCAAGCGACATAACCTTTCCCCCACATTTAAAATTTGCCGCGCCCATTCATAGAAAGAAGTCACAAAGAAGCATAACCTATTTCATAATGAGGAACAACCATTGTATGGAAAATGTAACCGCAATAATTTCCTCATACAAAATACATCATTATTCAGTATTGAAGTCATTCTGGCAAACTGTAACTGAATCAGCTTCTGCGGAGTATAATTCTGAATTGTTTCTTGGAAGTCTAGGAAGGCAGGGAGGGGGGTAGGTGGGTCCCAGCTGACTTTATCAATGGCCCCACCCCCTTGAACAAACAGACATAGAGGAGGTGGGGGGAGAAAACTCAGAAACAGCGCGAGGCCGAGGGCAGGGGAGGGGAGATACGAACTTTGGCATTTTGATTTGCATTCCGCTGGGTTTGTATGTATATTGTGTACGCATCCAGTTTAAAATTCAAGCGCAGCGTTTATTAAAAAAGTGAAAAGCAAATCGCAAGAGCTTCACACGTAGTGTAACTTCTTACCGCTTCATTTCCGATGGGGGTGGAAACTTTATTTTTACCGCCAAGAGCCTTAAGGCTAGTTCGGACAAGGCGACTGTTTTAGTCGAGTAGCGAGTAATTTAGTGGTGGGCGGGGCGCTACTCGCCCGTTAAAATAGAGTAAAATGGATCGATTCGACTAAATCATTGACTAAACTACTCGACTATTTTTTTGTGGTTCGCACACATTTAGCCACTAAATCACTCGCTACTCGACTAAATTAGTAGCCTTGTCCGAACTAGCCTTTAGGCCAACTACTTCGTTTCTAGCGGGGGTTTCCCCATCTCATTTTCCGGGCTATTTTCATTTATTGTATTAGCTTATTAAACATTGCTGGTCTAGGCTTTAAAATAAACATTGAAACGGGAAATAATTTCTGACACCCTTGTTGGAGATCGAACCTTAACCCTCTGGCAGGAAACGCAAGCGTGCTATTAACTGAGCTATCGATCAGGCAACGCATCTAAAAATAATAATATTAGGATGATTTATTTGCTGTTTTTATGTGTATCACACCCCAAGAGCCCTCTGCGAGCTTGGTCGTCGCTGTAGAAAGCGCCTATTCTCAAGCAAGACCCAGTTGTTGTAAGGCTGGATGGACCTTTTGATGACCGGTCTTTGGTAAAGGTTTATGAATTTTTCAACCAAGCGAAGAGCAAATTTGAAAATATAAATGGTATATTTTTTGTGCTCCGCCAGGATTCGAACCCACGACCTTCCAGTTACGAGTCCGAAGTGTTACAACCTGGACTACGGACCGGTCAACCCTTGTTGGAGATCGAACCCTAGCCCTCTGACAGGAAACGCAAGCGTGCTATCAACTGAGCTATCGATCAGGCAGCGCATCTAATAACCGTTTTAATAACCATACATTTTTTTTACCGTTTATTCGCTAAGTTTTATCCTTGGGGACTTGTGGTACGGCAGACACCTAGATTCACGAAATGTTATTAAGATATGGAGAGCTCGCAGTAATCTGGTGGTTTCGGGAATGCATGCCCGCTCTGAGATAATGCCTGTTTGTTGGCGACAAAAATCACATCTGCTAAGGATCAGGACACCTCGCTCAAGTTCCTCACAACAAACCTGTGCTGTACTTTTTCAAGTTTATGGTCCTCCGAATATTAAGAAAACTAGGGACATCTTTCAGAGCCTATGGGTGACCGTAGCCTTTTCCATAGTTTCAACTGCTTCTAACGTTTAACCTCTTTCAATGTATTCTTATAACTAAACCGATTCCTCTTTTTTTTCATTCTCTGTAAATTCCGTTCTTTCGAAACAAATGGTAGACATACATTATCAAACTAAAAGGCGCAGTAGATTTTGAATTACGTTCAAACTCAACTGTAATGTTTTATCAAAAAAACTAACAGGGCCTCCCAGTGAGCGTCTTAGTTCTTTTACTCATTTATGTTAAAACGCTTTGGTGGAATTTAAACGTTAAGTTTTTTACTTCAGGGACTATTATCAGCTAATACGGCAAAGCAATGTCGAAGGCGGCAAGGACAGCGGCTAGGAGTATGTCATTGTCAAGCGATAGGGCGGCTATCAGCCGGCAGTGCGGAGCCCCTATCGCTGGCGACCTACGCGTAGACTCACTCAAGCAGTGAGACCCGACATCAATATTTCACTAAATCAACCATTATTTTATTTTGCAAACATATATGTAAACTGAAAGCCTCACTAGAGCCGCTATTTTTTTGCTAAAAACTATGATTGCGAAGTTTTATAATCGTGAAATAGAAGGAGACAAATGTGGAGCGTTTAAGAGAAGCACAGATTGTACGGTAAACTAAACGCTGCCCTGAAAGAAGGGAATTTCTTGGCTAACGAGCGTTCTGCATTTATTTTGTTTTTTTGTTCATGAGCCAAAATCCTCTAAGATATATTTTTTCATCTACACGACCTTTCATTTACTCTGGGAGATTAGTATAATCTCGAATCTGATGCGTGCATCAGCTATAATTATGAGCAGATCCTGCTTCGATTGCTTTTTGTTTTGATATTTCCAGTGAATTCCTACAATAGACGAATGGGACCACATTAGGAAAGTTTTAAATCTGCAGGGTACTTGACTAAAACCTTGCATTGCTTGAGATATGTACTTCGTGGTTAAAAAATACATTTTAGTGATCAAATGTTATAGTAGGTTGTCTGTTTAGTTACTCGTGAATTCATGTACTTCAAAACTGGCTTTGCCTGCAATCCGATTTGTCAGGTAGCATAAGAATGAAGCAATTTAATGGAATTGCACGTTGATTTGATGTATTCCCTATCCGAGTGAATGTGGACATCACATATTGATGACGTAAGTAATGCCGAGTCAGCTGCGTGTAATCCGTAGAGGGTGACTGGCGATCGCTTGGCCGCTTAGCTTAGGGGTTCGGGAATTGCGAATAAATATCAGATGGCCTATAAATGCGAGGTTTTAAGGGGATTAAAAAGCGCCCGGAGGAAGTGGTGTTGGGTTACACGTCACTAATGCTGTGTACGTTTTACACGCGATTTAGTATTGCTACTAAAATTAATCAACTATAAAAACGGTAATTTATCTGTGACATGCGGATGTATTCATTTTTATAATAGTTATTTATGCCACTGCCAAGTAATGATAGTCTTTTTAACACGAGTGCTAGTTTGTGCCATGAGGCGCAGCCGAATGGCACAATAGAAAGCACGAGTGTTACAAAGACTAATTACGTGCAGTGGCATACAATACTTTTTCTACGACCATGAGAGAATTAACAAAATAGTGAATAATAGTCATTATAATGTACTCGTCCATTTGAAGTAATTAAAACCTTACCTTTGTCAAAACGTGTGATTTATCATTCCCTTCGATTATCTAATCTAACCTAAGTTGTAAAAATAAATTATATTTAGGTTTCATATTGAATTCATGCCCACAAGCCGACACATATGTATAAGGTCGCGCTTTTACATCCTGCATATAAGCTTAAACATTCAAACCCAAAACTCAAATAAACATATGCCCTGCAGTTGTATTGGCAGGTGAACCAAATTTGTACAGCATAGGTGATCAACCTCATACTCACCTATTAACCAAGTAACTTTTTGAGTTTGTTTATTTTTTGCGGTGAAATTTGTTGTATTGTTTTCCTTTCAAGCCTTTTATTTTCCATTGAAAAAAGGAAAGCTTTATTTGGAGCAATCCGATAAATAAATTCGATAAATTTTAGCACTATTAACAATTTTTATTTGACTCTACACATAAAATATACTTATTTATTTTCATCTGAACAGGGCTGAAAGTCTCATCACCACGGTAATTCCTACCTACCGAATATCACTAATATTGTATGAAGCCTAATCAGCTGATCGCTTGCGGCCATCTTGGATTGACAGGTCTTCATACCCCCATACAAGGTTGACATTTGAAATAAAAAAATGGTTCCAATTCTGACAATGCGCATGCGCACATGTTCATTTTAACACGGTTACCGGTTGCATAATGTAACATTATGCAACGGGTGTAGAAATGTATGGCATTGTGATTGCGTTAGCCGTTTTGTAATTAGTAAATTACCAAATGGGAGTAGAAAAAACACTTTTCAGCATACTGACTTATACGTTGAATATTACCACATATATTTCTGCAAGTCTACTTACTTCAGTACCCCGATCAGGATTATTTTTATAGAAACTCTTTCAATTTTCATGACAAAATTCATTGCCAGAAGTCATAGAAGAAGAAAAAGATTACTGAACTGTTACACTGCCGCCCTTTTGATAGGGATTGCCAGAGCCTCTGAAGAGTTGTCACCATTTCATATCTTCCATACCTCTTTAAATTCATTCATACCAATAAACTTTTCACACATTTATTTCACATGTAATCACTATGCAAATCCTATTCTTTCACAATTCCATTGATCTAGCCAATGCAAACTTTCCTTTCACATTTTCTCTGTATATAATGTATACTTCGTCAGTCTTTCGTCATCCATTTCTGAATATTAAAACCATCTTATCACATTCTTCTGTAGGTACCTTTACTTGCACATCCTGTTTCAGCTTGCATTTCTCTGATGAAGTAAGTCTTACAAAAAAAAACAACATAAAGTGGTTATAAATATTTAAAAATTGAAATGGTAAAACATGGTTTTGATTCACTTTATTCTTTTTGTTTTTGCTCGAACATTTTCGCCTAATGAGGCATCTTCAGGAGCAGAATGGTAACAAATATATTTTTATAAAATAATTTTCAAAACTATATATTTATTTATAAAAATGGACTTTCACTGTGTTAACAGATCAACACTAAAAAACATAAATTGGTGTATATTATTTATAAGGATGCGTGTCATGGACATATTAATCAGATTCCCTAATGCAACAAGTGACTAATTTGCTGTGAATTGATGATTATCATTAACTGACTTCCTAATTATTTTCTGAAACACGAAATAGGTCAGCGCCGCTGGGCTCACCCCGCAAATCTATCTGCGAGCTCACTTCGGAATCCTGTTGGGTTGATTCGAAAATATTACAATTATCTTCTGGATTTACAAATAAACTCATTTGCGTATCTATTAAAATTAATGGGATCAATGAAATTGCCATTTCATCGTGTAAACGAAATTTTTAAAGCAATTTATGTATGTTTGGTTAATTTTTTGTAACAATCCCGTTTACATAGTCATCTGCATTTCAAAATGGGTATTTCAAGATGTTACAAATTTATTTTTTCTACGCAGGCAAACGTCATACAATTGCGTCTTTAGCTACAACTTTGCCCTAGCTTACGTCAACTTTGCGGATTCCATTTTCTGTTGTGCAAAAAATAGAGGAGGGTGCATGGAAAGGGTCTCATGAACATCGTGGAAATGAAAGGAGTATGAAAGGTTAGAATTATGGGATCGGAGGCGCATCTACAGAGATATCTGCCACCTTTAGATAAACTTAAAATAAAATACTGTAACTGTAACTTTGTCGCCATTGAGCTACGGCTGGCCAGAGCCTCTGCAGAGTTACCTCCTCATTTGCCTACCACTTCGATTTCATTCATAACCACCATTTTGTTTATGCATTTCCTTCTTTCACATAATATAGTTCACAGAATAGGTTCAACTCGCCACATGCGACCCCTTCGGGGATAACGCGGCAAGAAGTTACACTATATGTGTAGCTTAGTTGCGTTTGCGTTTACATAACATTCTTCCCCAATTATAACAATTTGATCAACAAAAGACACGGAGCAGGCGGGGCTCGAAATTGCTGTTGTTTCAATAACGTCAATTCATGTGCTAACGCCTTATCCACTCTACCATACCAGCAACACTCACTTACTTTTCACACTTCATTCTTCTCATTCATTTCCATGACTCTTTTCATTCAAGATCTTATTTTATTTTCACTCCGTATACTGTCATACATAATGATACAAATGACGGCTGTATAAGCTTCTATCATTACCGCAAGAGTAAAACTTTGAGCGTCAACTCAACTATAACTTTCAAGAAAAATGTATGTAAATTTAAATAACACCTCTAGCGAATATATATTTCTTAAATAAAACTTTACGGCTGAGTGTGGACGCAATGTTGTGTAGGTACTTTGAGTACAGCTTTTGTTTTCTGAGAGAATTTAAACATATCACCTGCTCTCACGCATTGCACACTCTGAGAAGTAAAGCATAAATTTAGCGCAAAAAGAGAAACATCCAAATGTACCCGGACGGGAAAATCCGCGACGAGCGAGATAAGATAACGAAAAACAGATAAACTAAAAATAAAACAACAAAAAACACAATCCACGGCTAATGTACAATTCACATTTTTTTCAAGAATGTTTCGGATAATATGGCATGCGATTATTTTATTTACAAGCGTGAAATCAGAACGCTACATTACCAAAAAGTTTTCTTCGCAAAACACACATTACTTTTATTTTTATTACAACAAATAAATAAATTTTAGGATGATTTATTAGGTGAGCGCTGTTTTTGTGCGAATCACATTTTAAGAGCTTGGTCGTCATTTGCTGTAAGGCTGGATGGACCTACGGTGATCGGTATTTGGAGAAAAGGCAGATTATGTTTTCAACCTAGGAAACATCATATTTGAAGAGTTTTTTTTGTGCTTTGCCGGGAATCAAACCCACTACCTAAACACGAATCCGAAGCGTTAATCAGTGGACTACGGACAGGTGACACTAACGGAATTAATCATGACGATTATGATTTGCACAACGACGTTTCTTAACTTCTGTTATTACCAGCGCGGCGACGATTGGGTCTTCATTCCCTGTTTGAAGGATTCAACATTTTTCTTGGCTCTAGTTGGACGATCCTGCATCAGTAGAATAGATAGACAATTGTAGTTTCTTGATTGTGTGAGTGAATTGAAAGGTCTCGCAGATGCTTCTACGAGTGTGAAGAAGTTCTAGCAAAAACGAAAGTGGATTCTAGAACCCTCGTACATAGTAAGATATATTAGGCGATAGACGTTGCAGTCACTGCTGAATCCCATAGTCGCCAAGAACGAAACGTCCTGAAGACGAAGTCCCCACACGACCAAACTCAAAAGCTACGCCAACTTCAACCGTGAAAATTCCATTAATAAAATATATAAACACCACATTTTCTGCGACTTGTTTGTGATTTAAATCCCCACTAACGGTCAACAACTACAATTGCGGTCCAAATATATAGCGTCTACACGGACGCCTCTCGCATATTTCAGACCCTTCTATAATGAACCTTTCCGCACACCTCTGTATTGTTCCGTACTATTCTAGTTACGCATATCAACAACTACGTGCCTGGACACATGCACACTTTCAAACTCACAGTATACTATACTAGAGGCGGACACATACACATAAGCAAGCCACGCAATCGGGCTCATAAGTTCGTAACAATATATACGGGTTTTATTGGCGTAATTTTTTTCAAATTCCTAAATTCTGTTTTTTTGTCATCGGTGACACTCAAATTGTACCTAATGAAGCTACTAACTACACGATGCACAATAGTATTGTATAGCAAGAGATGGTATTTGCGTTGAAATTTAAATCAAGATTCTGTGAGTAAAGTAAACAAGGCAATTTATAATGCCGAACGCTCCGCGGAGCCGAGAGAGAGGAAATTCCAAACAAAATGATAAGATCATTCAAAGTTGATTAGCGCGGCGGGCCGGGCCAGAGGCAAAGTAAAAATTTATTCGTGTAAAGTTGGGCATTCAGATGGGCGCACAAGAGAGGCCGGGCCTGGAAGTTGGATGACTTGGTGCTACTGCGCGTGAGCCAAGGACTACCACGGCTAGGAAGCGTAGACGCGTAGATGGGAACTGTATCCCGAGTATACAACTCCCCTAATCTAATCTAATCTAAGTTGCAAAGATGGGGGGATTCACATTAAATGCATTCTCACAAGCAGACACGTGCAAGTTCGCGCTTGCACATGCCGCATGTGAACCTACAACATAAAAACCCTAACTCAAATGGAATACACCCTGCAACTCTAGCCGACCTCCCCTGAAACAGGGGTGACATTGACAAAGTGAACCATTTTCTACAGCACGGGTGGTCAGCCGCGTACCTCGATTTCGTAAATCTAAAATAATAAATGTAAACGAAATCCTTCACTGAGAGTGACGATGTATGTATATTCAACCCATTTTCAATTTATTCCTTGACTTATAGGTTGGTATGAGGCTTACCACCCATACTGTAAAAAATGGTTCACTTTGCCAATTTCAACCCTGTTTGAGGGAAAATCGGCAAAAGTAGAGGGGTTTATTTTCATCCGCAACGCAAAAAAATAAATTGTACAGTGGACTGCACATGACTTTATAGCAAAAAATACAGTCATGTTTAGATCATAGCCAATTTTCATAATAAGAAATTTAATTGTGTGTAAGTAATGAAGCTAATCTTTTTAAGCAATCGTCTTTTTGCAGTATTATCATTGATCCCGTTTGTATCAAAACTAACACTTTGTTTGGTGGGTACCTATACTTTTCATTGATATTTTGGAAAGTAATGATTGATTATTATATGGGTACAACTTACTAGATTTGAAGACTCGTAGCCTAGTATTTTATATTAGGCGTTTTAGTACCAATAATATTACAATTATCTTTGTATTAAAATTTGTCACTTTGTATGGTGGCTACACCTTATAATATTTATTTGAAAAAAGTAATGATTAATGTATGTAGGTATATATAAGAGCTTTTCAATTGTAGAACATTATTTTTTAGTTAACCCGTTCTCTGCCGGGAAAATTGAGGATCAGATTGAGGAGATTGTGAAAGAATGGGAGTGAGCGTAAGAGAAGAAAATGCATGAAAAAGGTGATGGATATGAATGAATTGAAAGAGGTATGTCAGGATAGGAAAAAATGGAGGCAACTCTGCAGAGGCTCTGGCCACCCCTAGCGGAATGGAGACAGAGTTACAGTTACCACTTATTTAAATCTCCTTTGTGGAGCTGCAAAATCAACCTTCTACATATTTTCCCAATACTTGAATGAGGTCCGCACATGAATTGGCATAGGCAAAATTGTGACGTCACACTGCCAGGCTGCCTTCCACAAAGAATGGCGTCTACAACCTTGAACAAAAAAAAATGGTTGAAAAATTCTCTTCGGAATTGGATACATACATTTTCCCTTTTCGGCAGAACGAAGCGTTACAATTAAATTACCATCGGAATAACGCACTCGTACAAAATTTAAATTCACGTGCGAACGTATCGTTAGTATACGAGGGCGGACCCAAAAATACGTGGATTATGAAGCATTTTTGTTTTTACGACGTTCGTGTAATTGTGCACAAGAAACTTTTTGCTCCCTGCAATACACAAAACGATCTAAAATTATTTATTTAAAAAAAACACACAGTTTTAATTCACTATTTTTTATTTTATGCTCGAATATTTTCGCCTTAAAAAGGCATCATCAGGAGCAGGATCTAAATTTACTTGATTCATGGCATTTACATTCTTAAATTAAGTATTCAGTATTCAGAGCTACAATCCCATTATTTCTCCCATCGCATTACCGGTTGATTGGTATGAATGAATTTAAAGAGGTATGGAAGATATGAAATGGTGACAACTGACCGGTCCGTAGTCTAGAGGTTAGCACTTGGACTTCTGACTCGTAAATGGAAGGGTGTGGGTTCGAATACCGGTGGAGCACAAAATAATACACCATATAAATTTTAATATATTATGCTCTTCGCTGGGTAAAAAATCATAAACCTTTACCAAAGACCGGTCACTAAAGGTCCATCCAGCAACTTGGTCTTGCTTGAGAATTGGCGCTTTCTACAGCGACGACCTCAAGCTCGCAGAGGGCTCTTGAGGTGTGACACACACAAAAACAGCGCTTACCAAAAAAATCATCCTAATATTATTTATTATACCCTGCCTACTCGTGCTACGCACGACTACTGCATTCTAATTTAAAGTCCGGCTTCGCCAGCACACTTTACCCCTGCTCTGATTTTTAAAAGATCCAAGAGAACTGACCATTATTTATTATTTCTGCCCCCCCCTCGCACTTTACCCCTGCTCTGATTTTTAAAATATCCAAGAGAACTGACCATTATTTATTATTTCTGCCCCCCCCTCGCACTTTACCCCTGCTCTGATTTTTAAAATATCCAAGAGAACTGACCATTATTTATTATTTCTGGTCCCTCCTCGCATGAGTTCTGCATGACAACAGCGCGTACAAACACGATTTTCATTTAGCCGTGATTGCGCGTTACTGTCTACCCTATACTCGTACCCACCTCCTGTATTTTGTGTTGGGATAATCGGCGCTGGCGTGCATTTTGAAAATTTGCAATTTTTTTCGCAATCAATTTCAGCAGATTACGTGTGGTTTGAATAATCGTTCGGCATTGAAAGGGTGAAGGTGAATGAAATTTTTTATTGAATCTGAGTTTCGGATGGTGGTTTAGAAGCAAAAACTATCCTCATTTTTTAGTGGACTTAAACATTTATAATGTTCTACATCTAAATAACTAAAACGAAACATTTATGTATGTAAAAGGAATATATCCAATTTTTTTTTTTTTTTTTTAAATTAATGACTACTTTTTGAAAGACGTTTCGATACAATTTTTGAGTTGATATTAATGAAGATAGTATGTAGACTCACATGTCACGAATAAAACACTTTTCCATCTCCAATAAAAACATCAGTTGGACTTACCTAGAACAAAGAAATACAAATAATTAGTATTGCAATTACAAAATACATTCACGGAACCACTAATCGTAGAAATACTAAAGCAGGTACATAAATGGCCGTACAAACTTTATTACTTCATTTAAACATTGAGACTTTTTATCAAAATAACTGAATTATACAAAAAAAACGTGGGAAAATTGTGACGCTACTCCACCGGCTTGCTAAGTAAAATGCTTACCAATAATCTGTTTTTAGTTAGTAAGGACCCTTAGCCATCCCGCCGATGAATATTTTGGAATGTTAAGACTCATATTTTTTACAATGATGCTGCAGCCAATTCGAGCCTTGGCCTCCTTCAACCCCTGTGGAGTTCAAAACATGCAAAAAAGAGAGTCACATCTTTCCGCACTTTCTCTCTCCATCTTAGTCTAGGTCTTCCCTCTCTTCTTCCTCTCTGATGACTGGTCACCATTGTGATGGGAATCCGTGTGCCTGGCATTCTGCGAACATGTCCAGCCCACCCCAATCTTTGCAGTTTAAATACTGCGTGTTGGATAAATGTCTTTACTGGACCATATATTCGGCGACTATTCAGACTCCATTTACATTTATTACTACTGAGATTTGCTGACCACACACGCTACGGCCTACCGGAGAGTTTTACCTTTACAGGCATTACAACCGGAATATGAGTACGTGCACACATGCGCAGGTAAACTGTACGGTGCCACTCGAAAGAATTGATTTCCGATCTTGCTCCGGTCGCCGGCGCATGAATGGCCAGCACTGTACAGAGTGGGAGCTTGTCCTGATTATTTTCATGTACTCGTACAGTAAGGCCGCCCATCACTCAGAAGTGTAAAGTTAAGTCCGGCTTAGGGGGAATTAATTTTGTGCGAGCATTTTCCGACACGCTCGTGCAAGGTAAATAGCGCGTATTTACCGGGCTATGTAAATAATGTGTCAAACGGGGGAACCCTCATCAAGACTGCGGGACCAGAGGCCAGCTACAGGGGCGAGCACTCCGCAGAGGCCAACGCAGGAATACACATGTAGCGATTTAAAAATGAGAGGCAAACTTTACAAAAATACGGTAGCAATTATTCATTTTACATTGATAAATTTTAGGTAAAAAAATTCACCCATAATTTTGTGATGGAAACAGCACTGACTTGCGGCTTTAGGATTTCACGGCCGAAGGTTAACGAAATTTGAACAACGTCACAAACATCACATCGCTGTATAACCAACATCACATCGCTGTATAACCAACATCACATCGCTGTATAACCAACATCACATCGCTGTATAGCCAACATCACATCGCTGTATAACCAACATCACATTGCTGTATCACAAACATCACATCGCTATATAGCCAACATCACATCGCTGTATAATCAACATCACATCGCTGGTGGAGCCCACTGAAGGCATGGACGAAACGTCCGGAGGCTTAGGCTCCGTTGGACTACAGCAACAGTACCTGCCCGGAAAACAACCCTATAAGTACCAGCATTATCAAAAAAAAAGATAAATCGATCATTTATTTGTACGCTAAATTCAATTAAGCCTGTAAATGATTAACTGATAAGATTTTTCTGAATTAAAAATCAGAAAGTTGTCCATCATGTTCTTAAGAACTTCTTTTCCTTAAACACGTTACTATGAAATGCAAGGAAGGAAAATGTGAATGAATAAAGGTCATGTAAAAGTGGTTTTTAATTCAGTAAAATGCTATAAGAAAAAGTGGATTTTGATTAACTTTT
The DNA here is from genome assembly GCA_951799405.1 of Agapetus fuscipes. Lineage (NCBI taxonomy): Eukaryota > Metazoa > Arthropoda > Insecta > Trichoptera > Glossosomatidae > Agapetus > Agapetus fuscipes. The sequence continues at coordinate 5,986,079 of OX637333.1, forward strand.
TTTTCAGAAATAAAAACGCCATGGTCTCTACGGAGAGCACGCCTTTGAGGCCAGGACGTAGCTGCGGTAGACAAGTTGCGTGTATTATTTGTTTGCGTGTGTGTGTGTATTTGACCCGAACATGTGTGAATTGTAAGACCAAAATATATTCGTTACTTTTGAAAAAAAAAATGTACATGAAAAAAGGGCATTGTTCTCTCACGGACATTATTCATTTTCACGTGAAAATAAATCCGGTTTGAAAATTGTGTACTGTATAATTATTGTCAAATGATTTCGGCTTTGATAAGGGAAGGCCGTACGTGAAAACTGTGAAATAGCCGGCCTTTGTTTTTGTATGCAAAACAAAAACGTAATAAATTATTTTACAGATTCATTATTTCATTACGTTTTTTATTTTATCTTGTTTAATGTAAAATTGCAAAAGGACGTCAGTTTTACAGAAGTACCTAATTGTTATTTTTTTCCTTCACTCATTTCTGTTTTATTTAAAAAACAAATTGAAAAAATAAAACAACTTTCAGTTATTCTGGCGTAGCCTATGCATCGCAAAAAAAAAAAACGCAACTAAGCTACACATACAGTGTAACTTCTTGCCTGCGTTATCCCCGAAGGAGTCGCATGTGGCGCTTCGTCGCTACAAAGCGCCAATTCTCAAGCAAGACCTAGTTGCTGTAAGGCTGGATGGACTTTGGTGACTGCATCTACGTGTTAAAATTAAGAAGTAATTAAGATTGTATTAAGATTCTCATACTTTGTGAATGTGTGTAGATTTTGCAGCACGGAGCTGTAGATTGTACATCCCAGATTGCAATTTAAAATGTTTTAAAGTAACTCAGTATACATTTTTTATCGTAGAACATACAGTGCGGTCACATTTATTTCGCATCTCCAGTCACCATGTGAATTAATCGCCTCTGCATTTAGGATTCAGTCCGTTTTATTGCGTTAAATTAAACCTAACTAAACAAAAGCGTTCTTTAAATAATGCAATGAATCTACAACGCTCACTAGAGAAGCTGTTTTAGTTTTCCAGTATTTTTGGTAAGCGGTACGGTGAGTGTAAAAGAGAAGATTTGTACTTGGGGTAATGGTGTGCGGTTGGTGGTCCTGCTAAACGTGCAGCACGGTCCAGGCAGTGCGGTTCCCGGCCGGAGAGCGCTGAAACGCTCGTGTGGGAAAACCAGCGGACGCTACGCAAGCGAAATGGACTAGGGAACATTTTCCAAGTGAGCTTTGTTAATGGAAATGCAATCATTTGGCAATAGTTTAAAAAGAAAGTCAAGACCGGTCCGTAGCTCAGTGGTAACACTGCGGACTCTGAATGCAAAGGTTGTGGGTTCGATTCCCGGCGGAGCACAAAAAATATACCATTTATATTTTCAAATTGGCTCTTCGCTGGGTTGAAAAATTCATAAAACTTTTACCAATGACCGGTCACCAAAGGTCCATCCAGCCTAACAGCAACTGGGTCTTGCTTGAGAATTGGCGCTTTGTAGCGACGACGATCAAGCTCGTAAAAAGGTCGATAGCTCAATTGGTAGAATGCTTGCATTCCATGCCGAGAGCAAGGGTTCGATCTCAAAGGTTTACTCAGCCTTCACAATAAATGAGAACCAGCCCCCCCGGGAGCTGGGAAACCCCCACTTCAACTGAAAGTGGTTGGTGTGAGGCCGGCCCCCTTACCTGTAAAAAATAAATAGGTCCCGAAGCGCCACATGCGACCCCTTCGGGGATAACCCAGGCAAGAAGTTACATTATATGTGTAGCTAAGTTGCGTTTTAATGGATTTGAAATAAATCCACGCATAAGGCGGACTATGCTCAAACCCTCCTCGTACCCGTCCTCTATGTATGTTTCAGAAGGGCCCACAGCACATGGACACTCATACAAAACTATTTATTTTCTCAAGAGGCGGAAGGCTTTCCCGTGATGAACTGAATTGAATTGCAGATTAAAGCTTTCACGGTCGGTAGTTGACATAATAACTTCTTTTTTTTCCGGGCTGTGCAGCCGTGGTCTGGTTGGTTTTTATTCCGTACAGTTTCACTAACTCAAAGGCCAGCACCGGTTCAAGTACACAAGAACCTCTGAGAAGATCGAAGCGCCTGGCTAACCGTTGATAATGCCCATCGAAGCCCGTGAGCGAAACTGTACGCAATAAAAACCAACCAGACCATGGCTACACAGGCAGGAAAACAAAGTTCTTATGTCTAGAATTTACTAAATACCTAGCAATTCAAAATTAGTGAGATTGCGATGAGCTCAACATTCTCACAGAATACCAGGCACAACCGGTCGTCTGGGAGGATGAAGAAGAGTAGGAAGGACTAGACTGAGATGGAGAGACGAAGTGGAGATAGATGCGGCTCAGCTACCACAAGTTGTGAACTGGACAGCAGCGTCGGAGGACAGGCGGAGTTAGAGGCAGAAGTTGTAGGACGCCAAGGCCAGAATCGGACTGTAATGCCCCTGAAGAAGAAGAAGGATTCGAAATACATAAGCCGAAAAAGTATTTTAGGAAAGGTGAACTAATTGAAACTGAATATTGAAGTGTCTTGCAAAGGTAGTTAGATTGTAGATTCTGTTAATATATTGAAACAGAATCAGAACATTTGCAGACTGCAATAGCAGAGCTTAGTGTACTCGTAGCTCTGGCGAGTGTTTGGCTCTGAACGCTATGCCTACACGGACGGCGAAAGCTGACAAAGCAATCAGCGGTCTATACCACCCACTACCCACCCCAAAAGTGGGAGGGGGGATAAGGGGGAGGGGCTGCGGCCACCTGCCCGGTATTGCCATACCAAATAATGTAAAATCCCGTGGAAAAAAAGTATTAAAAGTTAATCCAATAAAATCCGGCGGCTTGTAACTTTTGTGATTCTTTTTTATTGAATTCCGGTCGGCTGAAATTGAATGGGTCCGATCGGATTTTTTTTTGTATTTATTTATTTGTGTAGAAGGATTTGAAGCTTTTGTTTCCTGATATTTGTCAACAAGCCGGTGTTATGGCCGAGGGGGCCAAGTGGCCGATCTTTCTAGCGTATTTGGAATAGAATAACGTTGGTTCGATCCCCGCTGGGTCACTTGACTTTAACTTTGACCCTGGTTCAACAGATGTTATTGGGTAATTATAAATTAATAATTCATTAATATAAACAATAATGAATTATTAATTGATGATATTAATACCTGTTTCTGGCCAGGCAGAATAGGTTGGTGAATTGCATTCCTCTTCACAAATCTATTTAAAAAAATAAATAAAAAAAACAACAAGTCTATACTCACTCTTCCTCTTTAAATTGTAAACCTACAGAAGATCTACGAATTTGAAGTCCCATGCGAGTGATCAAAAATTGAATACAAACCGCACGTTTAATAATAAAGAGCAATAACTCAAAAAACATGAATGTTGGGAAATCACGTTTGAAGTTCAGACATCCAGTACAACTTGTATGGGATGAAAAAGGCGGCCGATGTTTTATCTCGGTCATATTCGTCCAAATTGAACGGCTGTCGCATTCTACCTATTCTTCTCGCATTGTTCTGGCGTTTTATTACAAAATCTCGATTTTCCCAATTTTCGAGTTATTTCTCTTTATTATTAAACGTGCGAAACGTTGATGAAGTGACAAGAGCCATCCTTTACTCCTATGATTATCAGATGCTATGGTAACATATACTTCAGTTGTCAAGACGAAGAGGAAAATCCGATACAAACTCAAACAGCGAAAAGACAATATAAACTAGGAATAAAGCGTTCTAGATAATGTCGATTGATATAACCTTTCTTATTAATGGATGTAAAAATATAACTAAATAATAAAGATTGCTGGAGGGTTTTTTTTATCGAGAAGTCAGGCTGCGATTTTGGATAGATCACGTCTCCAGTATAACCCCCGTATTCACGATCAAAACTGGCACTAACTTAAGGGCAAACTAGCGCTTAGATTGGGAAAATTCAGATCAAGAACAATACTTAAGGCGTGATAAAAAGCTAAATCTGCCGTTTTTGTTTCTTACACTTTATGGTCTTAGCAAAATAGTTACAGTAATGAAAAAAATCAAGCATGTTTATTATATTTTTATCTTAATTTTAAAGCTTAAACAAAATATATAACTTAAGAATTGCCACCAAAAAAAAATATTTAAAAAAACGCGTTTTTTTTACATTTTTAGCTTTTTTTTCGTGTGTGCTGTATTTTGTTTTTTTTTTTTTTGCTTTTTACTTACATAACTATACATTGTTTAGGTTCGATACTTAACATTTTTTCAATAATGTCAATAGTTTTTGAGTAAATATGGAAAAACTGAAACTACTAAATGAATTAAATTGTAATTAAATCAAAGAACACATTTTTTCCATATTTACTCAAAAACTATTGACATTATTGAAAAAATGTTCAGTATTGAACCTAAACAATGTATAGTTCTGTAAGTAAAAAGCAAAAAAAAAATCCAAAATACAGCACACACGAAAAAAAAGCTAAAAATGTAAAAAAAAACGCGTTTTTTTAAATATTTTTTTGTGGTGGCAATTCTTAAGTTATATATTTTGTTTAAGCTTTATAATTAAGATAAAAATATAATAAACATGCTTGATTTTTTTCATTACTGTTACTATTTTGCTAAGACCATAAAGTGTAAGAAACAAAAATGGCAGAAAAAAAACGCTCCAGAATGTCGACCCTTGAGTTAGTGTAGCGCTTGAGTTAGGCACTTAAATCAGTTTTGATCGTGAATACGGGGGTTAGTCATCAAAGACTCGTGCTTCTAAAGAAGCTGCCGAGATGACAATAGGTCGACCAACGCCGAGCTGGAAGACCTCCTAAAAGCCGGAAACATAGATGGATATTCTCATCTCGAGATCCATGAGCAGATTTGGCTTTTTTGTGAATCACAAATAGAAAGATATAAATTCTAAATCAAGAGCAGGGAGACTGGAGGATTGTAGATATTTTTTAATGAACAAGAAAAACCGTACAAAAATAACTAGCATTTTAATGCGATTTTATTACAACAAATGCTCCGGAGTTTAGTCATCGTTCCGATTAGCTAATGAATGATCACACCATGATGCGTTAGGTATCACCAAACGTCATATATTTATTATATTAATTACGTCAAAATGATTCAAGAAAACGTTAGTTATCCAACAAAGGACGGTACAACAAAAATCTGATATATGATAACGATTCAACAAACAGACATATTGCATTAAAAACAACGATAAAATGATAGCACACTTTAGCCGGAGTAAAAAATAAATACCCCATAGTCTTTACGTTAAATAATGAGAAACTGATACAGCGCCTCTTGCAAGCAATTTAGATTCCATACATTTAAGGTAAAACGCTATGATTGAGTTTGAATGCAAGGTTTTTGTTTGAAAAAGTAGGCGTTAGAGTATGACTAACAGGAAAATAGTGGGAAAACTCCAGCTCCATGAGTCACTGGTGTGGCGTGCTACATGAATCAATATTAAAAACTGTAATGGGAATTTTCCCTTTTATGTAACAGTTCACGCATATTAATGAAAAGGCATTTGTAATTCCGTGAAATATAGGTTTTTTAAATTAAATTTGTGAAAAGGAAAACGGCTACGAAATGGACTCAAAACAAATTACAACTTAGAACTTTTATCTCGATGAGCAAATGTCACACTTTTTGGACTACGATCCTCAGCAATCTACACCAAATATTTGTTCATTAATTATTCCCTTGTCAACTGGACGTGTGCCGTTAAAATATTGTCTGTCAATTCCTGTGCCGACCTGATTTTTTTTTATAGAAAATTAAATAATAAAAAAGAGTTTCTTTTAAAAGACAATGAAGTTATTCCTTGACTTATAGGTTGGTATGGGGCTGACCACCCATACTGTAAAAATGGTTCACTTTGCCAATGTCACCCCTGTTTCAGGGAAGGTCGGCAAAAGTTGTGGGGCTTATGTTCATTTGAGGTTTGGATTTTATTTGTAAGTACGCATTCAGCATTTGTAAGCGCGAACTACACGTGTTGGTTTGTGGGCATGCATCTGAGAGCTTTAAATGAATATATCCTTGCAACTTAGATTATCATTATTTATTATTAAGTATGCAAGGTAATTTTCGTGCAAATATTTTAATATTAAACGTGCTTATAAATACAGCAGAATGACTTATTAAATACAAAATGGGGAGAAAATTCAGCTCCAAAGATTACATGTCAAAAAGATTCGGTGTTGATTTTGCAAGAATTTTGAAGATATTATTTTTTTCAGGTTTAATGTAAAACAAAGTTAGTATATATAAAAGTCGATAAAATAGCAGTCTTTAGTTACTAGTATGATTAAGGGGCCGGTTTCTCAATATTCCGCAGACATTGACTGAAGGGTCGTTCCGAAGGCCGAGATCGCCTGAGTAAAAATAATTTAGAGTCGGCACAAAATTTACGGCCCAAGGGTGGAAGGATCAATCGCCCATCCACCCCTGGCGGGACCCCCGGGAGTTTTCTTTATATTACGTGCAGGTATGTTGGCTCTGCTATCTCACGGTTTCATAAAAAAGCGCAGGTGGAAGAAAGATTGGAAAAGTTGGCCATTATGTTAAAGCAATATTACTTACGGATTTATCGGAATTGCACGTTTGGTTTTGGCAATACAAAGCAGGTACATTCTATACTTTGCTTGGGATGATTACTTTAGGTTAGGTTTATCGATCAGATGCTCGATAATTCGGTTCAGTTTTAATTTTTTGTGTAAGGTAAGGCCACTTTCCGAAAATAATTGTGTTCCTTGATTAATAGGGATGTATGAGGCTGACCCCTCATGTTGTACAAACTTGTAGATTCAGTAGAACTGTGGTTAACTTTTACCAATCAATGCCATCCCGTTTTTATTATTTAACGTTAACATTCCCATACTTATTTAGATTTGATTCTGGTCTTAGGTACAACCAATCAATAGGGCTGTTACAGACTAATTGAAAAGTGATCCTCGGGCTTGTGTTCTTTACAAGTTAAAATGTAAAATGGTTAAATTTCGTTGTATATATATCCACACGAAAACAGATAACAAAGTTTGATCGTGCAAGTGCTGTATTCGAATTATAGTATACCGTTCGTATATAAAAAGGTTTTCAATAATTTTTCGACAAAAACTGGTAAACTTCAAGATGGTAAAGGCTGTGTTGGCGTATCTGCAGTAGCTTTGCTGTATCTAAAAACACATGTAACTTGACTTTCGTAACAAAGTTTGATTTAAAAGTGCCATGTTCAAACGGTCTTTCTAGATACGTCGTGTGAGCTCGCAGAGGACTCCTGAAGTTGGATTCACGAGAAATTTCATGGTGTAGGTATACAAACGGAAACAGTCGTATAAAAAAAGTTTGATTGTTGACGTAGCGTGTTGTAGACTGCTAGAAGTTGCGGTTGCCGGGGCGACGATAAAAGCACCCGGAGGGAGCACAATCACAAAGGGTTGCAGATGAAATGGCCCGGCGCGCGTTTGATGGTGTTGCCGCGTGAAAAGAATAATCAATCAGTCAGCCGGCACAACAGAAACGTATTTCGGCGGGAATGCGCCATTGTTCCCCGGCTGATGGAAGTGAAATGTTGCCACTCGCGCTTTTATTTATTCCGTTGCTCTCGCATCAACATGTCCGCTTATTTCTGGTATTTCAACACAACAATAAAAAAAGATGGATACTTTTTGTTGATCAATGTTTTCTCCTACTGTTGATGCTATTTCAATCATAGATGATGATGTAGCTATTACCAGAGATTTTTTTGTCGTTAAATAGATTTGCGAGTAGGAATTCCATTTACCAAGAATGTATTTAATATGAATGGTAAATGTAACATTATATCTTTGCAACTTAGATTTAAGATTTATTTATAATCTAAGTTGCAAAGATTTATATATACATTCCAAATTCATGCCTACAAACAAACACGTGTAAGTTCGCGCTTACAAATGGTGAATGTGTCTTAACAAATTAAAATCCAAACCTCAAATGAACATAAACCCTGCAATTTTTGCCGAACTTCCGAGAAAGATATTATATAAAATTAACAGAAGATGTAAACACGCGAATTGCGAAGGTTGTTTTGTGAAAATATAAAACACAATTGTATGAAAGCATTTTTTTTAAAAGCCTCATAAAGGAGTAAACTTCCGAGCCCCAGCAACGCGTAAAAACGCGAGTTGTTCAAAATAAGAGCGAGCGAAAACGTTAACAGGAAAACTTTTATGAAAATCATGCTTCAGGTTTATATGGCGCATTCCCGCATTCCATTCCCGGGTTACAATTTACTCAAACACATTAAAAGCGAATGTTTATCATGGCCGGGGGTACAGGCTGCGCGGTAGGAGCGCCTCCCCAAGCAGGGCTGCAGGTGAAATGCGCCCCCAACAAGGGAAGCCGTAGCTCTTCAGTCTCCACACAAACGGAACTCAACATGCAATGTATGGTTGCTGTGCCAAGGGCGGGGACTGCAATGGAGACCTCTCTAATATTCAGAATAGCTTTTCTATACTAGGAAAAAAAACTGTCTGATAAATTTGGTGTCACATAAAACACAAACCAACGCACCTTAAGCTCCTAAAGTTCTTGCTGCGTTATCCCCGAAAGGGGTCGTACGTGAAGAAAGGAACATTTATTTTTTACATGACGAGGGCCTTACGCCAACCATTTCCTATGAGGTGGAGGTGCCCTTGCGTCTAAGGGGGCAGGTTCTCATTTCTTATAAAGGTTGGATGAGCCTTGCCGTTATTTTAGCACCGAACCGGGAAATTATGTCTGACATTGGACGTTCTTACGATCACGGCATTGAACGCAAGCGTATACCAAATGCTATTGACCAAACACATGTCTCTTATTGTATTATTAAAGCTTATAATTACTTAACATTATAAAAGGACATTCTTAACTTTAAAATCCCTATTTGTTTTACTTGTCGCAACCTAGATCTGGTGAGATGAAATGTCAAGCGTGCATTATCACGCAGAATCTCAAGGACTACATCAAAAAAATATTTTGTTGGACTGACGAATGCTTAGCTTATCGTCTGTGAAGGGCATTAAGGCGAACCCACCTGAATAAAAATGTATTCAAATGCGGCACACCCTGCATTCATTTGCTAAACTGTTGAACATTCACGGCGGATTACGTGTACTTGGCTGCGAGGCAGCTTCTCCCGGTGAAAGCAAACCCTGCCTTTGATATAACTTAAAACTTCTCTTCAAAGATTTTACTTTGGAATTATTATGGAAGCTTTCTGTGTAAACAGATCCACAGACTGTAATTATTTTCATCCTTGAATGGTACGAAAGAAGGAATATGAAATATACTGCAAGTGATATTGAAAAGAAGACGCGTTCTTCTATATATCGCACGTTTAATAATAAAGAGAAATAACTCGAAAATTGGGAAAATCGAGATTTTGTAATAAAACGCAAGAACAATGCGAGAAGAATAGGTAGAATGCGACAGCTGTTCAATTTGGACGAATATGACCGAGATAAAACATCGGCCGCCTTTTTCATCCCATACAAGTTGTACTGGCTGTCTGAACTTCAAACGCGATTTCCCAACATTCATGTTTTTAGAGTTATTGCTCTTTATTATTAAACGTGCGATATATTTTATTTTATAAAAATCGATTTGTGAAGAGTAATGTAATTCACCAACCTATTCTGCCTGGCCAGAAACAGGTATTTATATCATAAATTTATAATAACTCAATAGCATCTGTTGAACCAGCGTCAAAGTTATGGTCAAATGACCCGGCGGGGATCGAACCAACGTCATTCTATTCCAAATATGTGGAAATTTAGACGATGCTATTTTTTATCCAAAAAATTAAAAAATTAAATTAGGCTGATTTATTTGGTGAGCGCTGTTTTTGTGTGTATCACACCTCAAGACCCTCTGCGAGCTTGGTCGTCGCTGTAGAAAGCGCCAATTCTCAAGCAAGACCCAGTTGTTGTAAGGCTGGATGGACCTTTTGATGACCGGTCTTTGGTAAAGGTTTATGAATTTTTCAACCCAGCGAAGAGCAAATTTGAAAATATAAATGGTATATATTTTGTGCCCTGCCGGGATTCGAACCCACGACCTTCCAGTTACGAGTCCGAAGTGTTACCACCTGGACTACGGACCGGTCTGTTCATCCAAGTTGGATCCTTGACTGATAGGTTGGTATCAGGTTGTAAAAAATAGTCCACTTCGACAATTTCACTCTTGTTTCAGGGAAGATTGTAAAAAAAAAATATTGTTTCTAAAGCTTCTGAGAAGAAGACGTATCTTTGAGATGGTAGGCGCTATATGGAAATACACAATAATACTAAGTCCTGGATCGCCGCCTTTGGTTCTATACGACTCTAAATTTAAATCTAAATCTAAGCTGCAAAGATATGTATCATTTGAGATTCATATTAAATGCATTCCCACAAGCAGACATGCATAATTTCGCGCTTACACATGCTGCATGTGGACCTACAATATAAAAACCCCAATCTCAAATGAACATAAGCCCTGCAACTCTTGCCGACCTTCCCTGAAGCAGGGGTGACATTGGCAAAGTGAACCATTTTTTACAGTATGGGTGGTCAGCCGCATACCAACCTATCAGTCAAGGAGTAAAGTAAAAAAAAATCATATGATAAAATATAATGAAGAAAAAAACTGGGTTACAGGTAACGGGTATTTGTGTTAAGACCCCATAGAGCGAATACGTCCAAAACAGTGTTCTGGGTTTTAAATGTCCATTATGTTTACTTTTTTTTTTAAATCTGTTACTGTCAGAATAAAATAAAGAAATGTATACTTTACAGATTGTCCGTTTCCAAAAATGATAAAAGTTATTTGAATTCTGTCAAAATGTACACAAACTTATGAAATATTACGAAATAATGCTATCTGGGTTCAATGAATAACTTGAATTTTATGAATGAAAGTATACAAAAAATATATATGAATAGTAAGTTTATTAATCAAACTCACAGTTGCCCGCATTTTTTTTTCGTGATAATGCATGTTAATTTAACAAAATACAACAAATAAAACAGCTCCGAAAAATCCATACAATTTTGTTAGGCGTAAAGCTACAGAATAAAAGCGGCTGTTTATTTCGTTTCAACGACATTCGAGCTTGAGATGCAGAGCTGAGAGCACGTCCCATTGTCTAAGAAATTTCCGGCGCGCGAGCTTACGCATACAACACCCGATTTTGACGTGTGTGTGTGAATCCATTGGCTCACGCACCAGGGTCGCAATCTTTAACTTAATGGGTTTTTTTCTTGATTTAAAAAAAAATTATCGATAGTTTTGAAGTTGAACCATTCTTTTTTATAAATAGTTTTGTGAATTAAAATTGTCTTCACCAACCAAATTTGTCTGGATAGACAATAACGCGGCAAGAAGCTTCACTATATGTGTAGCTTAGTTAAGTTGAGTTGATCATATATTTGTGTTCTTTAACTTGTAGGTTGGCATGTGGCTGACCACCCATGCTGTAAAAAATGTTTTTACTTGCTAATGTCACCGCTATTTCAGAGAAAGTAAAAAAAAAATGTATGTAGGTACACATGCAACATGTGTAAGCGTGAATTTAGATGTGCCTGCATATTATCGGCGTGCATTAAATATGAATAAGCCTTGAATGTCAATACATCTTTGTAACAGAGATCGAATAAGCTATATTGAAAACGACCAAAGTCCGTCGATATTGAAAATGAGGCAACTCTGCAGAGGCTCTGGTCACCCCTAGCGGAATGGTGACAGAGTTACAGTTACACTCTGTAATAATCTATAATCGAAGTTGCAAAGCTAAATTAACAATCAAAACTCGTATCAAATGCATGCCCACAAACACGTGTTAGTTCGCGCTTACAAATGCTGAATGTGAACTTACAAATAAAAACCAAACTAGAAAATGAACAAATAAATAAAGTGGAAATATATCTACAGAGGTACTGGCCACCCCTAGCGGAATAACGACTGGATACGAGTCGCCACCCGAAAAATATTGAGAACTAATGCTGTAGTCCGGTTGGACCGGTCCGTAGTCCGTAGTGGCAACACTTCGGACTCGTAAATGGAAGGTTGTGGATTCGGATCCCAGCGGAGCACAAAAATATACCATTTATATTTCGAATGTGCTCTTCGCTGAGTTGAAAAATTCATAAACCTTTACCAAAGACCGGTCACTGAAAGGTCCATCCAACCTTACAACAGCTGGGTCTTGCTTGAGAATTGGCGCTTTCTACAGCGACGACCAAGCTCGCAGAGGGCTCTTGAGGTGTGAAACACACAAAAACAGCGCTCACCAAATAAATCATCCTAATATTATTATTATTATTAGTCATTTAGGGCGTTGCTTAAATTACAATTTTAAAACATTAAATAATTGGTAAGATTTCTAATAATGTAGAAAATATGAAACTTTTTTTTTAAATTAGTTTTCGGTGAACGTGGAGTAACCCTGTGCAATAGAAATTTATGAAAGGGACATCGCCATCCCAGATCTGTACACATATAGTATAATTTGAGGCAATGTAACATTATTAGTCAAAATAAATGACACCAAAAATCATTTTTGCGTGCAAAACTTGTAGTTACCATATCACGTCAAAGTAGAAAGGGACAAACATATTTCTGTCTCACGGCTCTCATCTACCAGACAGAGGGAAAAGTATTGAACACAAGATGTTGTGATACACAATGCAAAAACTAATCATTTTTTGCCTTGTGTGTCACGACAGTATGTGCTCAAATCTTTAATCCTTAATTTATACTTTCATTGTACTGTTTATGTGAGACATGGGTATCGCCGTTTAAATTTGTACCATAACTGTCGACCGGCAAGATTCAAGAAAACGTAAACATCGCGAATTCAATTAAGGTCTATTCAAAATGACATTCAAAATGGTGCTCTAATTTTTACTGAACAGTGTTTACGAACTGCTATAAAATCTTGTATTCGTCGTCGAAAAAAGAAATGAGATATAGAAATGTAACAAAACCTAATTTTTCGAACCTGTCCGTCTGTACATCCGTTCGTTCGTATGTATGCATGTATGTATTTTACCGGTATGGGTGGTCAGCTTCATACCAACCTATAAGTCAAGGAAACTTATTGAAATACAATAAACGAGCGATTTTAGGTAGTTTTAAATGTGCGTATTCATTTTATTACAGAGTACATCGTCCAAATATGCCCGCGAGATGGCGTTTCTAAGCAGCTGTGCCGTTAGGCCCGTGACGCACTAGGCCTGGCTGCCTAGTGCGTCACGGCCCAATCTAGGTCACGGCACAGCTGCTAGATTCAAAATCTCATTTAATAACTACCTAAAATCGATCGTTTATTGTATTTCAATAAGTTTCCTTGACTTATAGGTTAGTATAAAGCTGACCACCCATACTGTAAAAAATGGTTCACTTTACCAATGTTACCATTGTGTCAGGTAAGGTCGACAAGAGTTGCAGGGTTTATGTTCATTTGTGTTTGGGCGAACTGTTAGGTAGGTTTGTTATGGGTAGCTGGCCATAAAATCCTTGTCCTTGTGCCTATAATCTGACCTATCCGATTTGCCCAATCACCTGTCTCCAGCCAGTACTTCTTCATACGCGGCCTTGGATAGACGTGTCCATCGCAGTGTACACCGCGCGCGAACGAAGGAGAAACCACACACAAAAACGCGACCAGTGCTCCGCGAAAGAGGCATCCATTGGAGATAAGGTGAGTCCAGACCATTTGATTCCGTGATTCCTTCCCCCTTGCTCCATTGGTTGGCTGCCTAGACAGATTTGTTGGGCAGTTCGTCCGATCGCGATAATCGAGAACCAGTTTGCGATCTCAAATCCTCCCCCACGCACCCCCTTATGATAACGTCAAACTTGGCGTTGTCATAATTTTGGTCCTAACAGAACCGGATCGTAAATTAAAAATTAGATTCACGTAATATTAATTCAGATTCTTATAGTTTGAAATCGGATTCAAAAAAAATATTCGCCATTTTTATTGCTACAATTCGTGACGCGTTCATACATTATTATCATAAATATCGCTTTGGAATCGAAGTGCGGGTTAATTATTTAATTGCCTTGTAGGTATACCTATCTCTTGCATTTTAGGTACATTCGAATTAAGCCCGCGGTATAAGTAACTACCTAGGTACTAGCATTGTTTACTTTCTTTGTTTACATTATTTGTTTACATTTTGATAAAATTATTATAACCTTCTTCTTTCTTTGCTACTTCAATTTATAAGGACTTGTACGTACGGGATTAGTAAAAATTATTATTAATTTTATCAAATTTAATTTATTAAAGCCAAATTTAAAACATGACGTCAGAACGCGAGAAACGGGCATTTCAACGACGTAAGGAGCGCCTCCAAAATGAGATAGAGACGTACTTGGAACGGGCACAATGCATTTTCGATACCATTAATTCAATTCATTTGGGAGAAATTTATTTGCGGAAATTTAAAGTGCACGCGGCAGGCATTGACAACTGGCGTAAAGAATTTTTATTACTGGTAAAAGAAAAAAATGATTTAATTGCAGAAAGTGAGGAAGATGAAGCAACAGATAATAATATTATTCTGTCATTTGAAGACTTATACGCTGAAATTAAATATACTTACGAGAATTTAAAAGACACAACAAAATCCTCAAGTGCAAATGATATTCCTTTAAAAAGGAGCATCCAACTACCACGATTAGAGCTGTGTGCCTTCAACGGAGATGTAAACAATTGGCCGGTGTTTTATGAAAATTTTAAATCTATGGTCCATGAGAATGACAGTCTAACGGAAGGTGAAAAGATTCAATATTTAGTTGGAAAACTGGTAGGAAAAGCTCAAAGCATTTGCCAAGGTTTATTGCCAACTGCTCAAAATTATACAATTTTATGGAATTCGTTGGTCAAGAAATACAACGATAAGCGCGTTCTGGCAACAACTTATCTAGAGAAATTGTTAAATATTCCTGCAGTAAAGGAACCATCTGCCTCAAACTTGGAGGACTTTATTGATCTATTTTCAGGTTTAACTGCTGCAATCAAACAGTTGAACATGGAGAATCTAGAAGACTTTATATTCATACACATTGCGTGTAAGAAACTTGACATGGATACGATTAAGGCTTTTGAAGTTTCTATACAAGATTCTTCAGACTCAGTAGATTCAATAAAATTTGTGGAATTCATTAGAAATTACTCGCGAATACTACAGCGCGCAAACGGAAGTAGAAGCAGTAAAATTAACAATCAAATTAACGCGATGCCGCGCAAGCCCTCAGCTTCCCAGAAAAACGTTAGGGCATTTGTGACAGTTAATACTGACAAATGTTTGTTGTGCGGAGATAACAACCACTCAAAGTTGTACCAGTGTCCGAAATACACTATCCTGGACGCTCGGGAAAGGTACAATTTTATAAAATCAAAGAAATTATGTGTCAATTGTCTAAGTACGATGCATAATCTCAAGAATTGTAAATCAAAGGGAAGATGCAGCGTTTGTAATCGATCCCACCATACTAGCCTGCATTTCAACTTGAATTTGCAAGCCGCGGCCGAAGAAAAGGCGGAGCCCTTAGCGCTTTGTGCTATGGGCCCTAATTCTAGTGAGGTAGAATCTACAGTTTTACTAGGAACTGTTTGTTGTGTAATCTTAGACAAGCGGGGTCAAAGACACACTATTCGCGCTTTATTAGACAGTGCTTCACAGAGAGACATAATAACGGCCTCCTGTTGTCGAGAACTTCATCTTGATGTAAAGACGACGCGAGACAAAGTTGTTTCAGGAATAGGGGATATTGTCAACCCTATCAAGGGAGTGACAACAATTACCCTTCTTTCGAGAGTTGAGAAATCGGTCAATTTTAAACTATCGCCTTTGGTGGTTAATCAAATAACTGATAAAATACCCGTCGCCAACATTAATATTGAAAATTTAGAATATTTAAAATCATTACGTTTGGCTGATGAAAAATATTTTATTCCCGGAAAAATTGACATGATTCTGGGTGCAGATGTATTCTCCCGTGTGATAAAACACAACACTATCTCACGAAATTTAGGCGAGCCAGTTGCACTGGATACCCTATTTGGGTATGTGGTACTAGGGGAAGTTCCAGTGCTACCGTTAATCAAAACAGATTATAGTTTCTTTTCAGCAATTGAAATTGAAATGAAAAAATTCTTGGAGTTGGAAGACGTACCGGACGTCTCCACTCCGCAAATCGAGGAGCTGGTATGTGAAGAGAAATATACCAACACCACCACGAGAGACAAGACTGGTAGATTTTCCGTAATGCTGCCTTTCAAGACCGATCCGGGGCAGCTTGGTGATTCTCAGAGAGCGGCAGAGCGGAGATTTTACGCGTTGGAAAGGAAACTGCTTTCAAACTCTTCTGTAAAATTGGAATACGACCTTATTTTCAAAAATTATATACAAGAAGGGTATTTAAATCCTGTAAATATAAATTCGGATCAATGCTTGAGCTTGCAATACATAGCCCCGCATCATGCAGTGATACGTGAAAATAAATCCACAACTAAGGTTCGCGCAGTAATAGATGCTAGTATGAAAACTACAACAGGATTATCGCTGAATGATGTTCTACATACGGGTAGAAATCTTCAAAATGATCTATTTAAAATAATATTACACTTTCGCTTGTTTCCAGTTGCTCTAAGCGCTGACATACGTAAAATGTATATGCAAATTCTGGTAAATAAAGAGCATAGATGCTATCAGAGAGTTTTATATCGGTTTGATAAAAATGATCCACTTCAGCTTTTTGAATTTACACGCGTACCATTTGGCTTAAAGTGCAGCCCATACCTTGCAATGCGTACCGTTCGTCGTTTAATTGATGATGAGCGAACACGTTTTCCATTAGCGGCACTTGTAGCAGAGAGAGATATTTACATGGATGATTTGGTTTCTAGCTGTTTAAATGATGAAGAGGCTATCGCACTTTCAAACCAATTGATTGAATTATTTCTTGCGGGCGGTTTTGAATTGGTGAAGTTCTCGAGTAATTCACCATCAGTCATGGGAGGCATTCCCTCAGCTTGTCGCATTTCTGAAGCTGTGGAGTTCAGTTCAGAAGATCAATGTACCATCCTTGGTTTGCATTGGTTGCCTGGAAAGGATGTTTTTACCTTTAGTGTCACTAACAAATTTCGTAAATGTACAAAACGAAATATTCTGTCGACAATTGCGCGCTTCTGGGATTTGATGGGGTTTGTCGCACCCGTGATTGTGACAGCTAAATTAATGATTAAATTTCTCTGGGAACATAAAATCGATTGGGACGATTGTCCTCCTCAGAGTATAATTTCAACTTGGGAAAATTATGAATCGGAACTCCCACTCCTTCAAAGTATTCAGCTGCCACGGCATACAGGTGTAACGCAGGAGTCGATTATATCCCTATTGGGATTCGCGGACGCAAGTGAGAGAGCATATGGAGCGGTGATATATATTCATGTATATAATCCTCCAAGTAAACGCGGAGAAATAAGTTTAGCTTGTGCAAAGTCGCGAGTAGCTCCAAGTCGTACAATATCTTTAGCAAGACTTGAATTATCGGGAATATTGATATTGTCAAAATTAATGCGTGTAGTCATTGATACATATTCAACTCGCTGCCAAATTAATAATGTATACGCCTTTTCTGATAGTACAGTGGCACTCGCTTGGGTTCATTCACACCCATCCCGCTGGCAGACTTTCATCGCGAATAGAGTAACTATAATTCAGGATAATATACCTCCAAGTCAGTTTTATCATATTGCCGGGAAAGACAATCCCGCGGATTGTCTCTCACGCGGCCTGACTCCCGCACACTTAATTGACCACCCGCTCTGGTTTAAAGGCCCTGCCTTCGCGCGCTCACCGATTGAAGAATGGAATTTTTGTAAATTTGATCCAAATACTATTGAAAACCCGCCGGAACAAAAAATAAAAGTTATGACTGTAATGGATAACTTACCCAAGCAACCAACTTTATTAGGTTCACTCGCTGAACGAATCTCTTCCTGGAGTAAATTGTTAAGAGTTGTTATTTACATACTTCGTTTTATAAAAAGATTGTCATCAAAATTTGAAGTCTCTCACCTACGGTTTGCAGAAATCGTAGTTATAAAAGACTTACAAAATCATCATTTTTCGAACGAAATTAAAAACGCGAAAGCCGGTAAAGTCTTATCTCCTGCATTTCGTAAGCTTAATGCCTTTATCGACGCCGATGGGTTGTTACGAGTAGGAGGGAGACTTGTAAACGCTGACTTAGCTTATGACAGTAAACATCCAATACTTTTACCAGGTCGCGGTCATATTTTGAATTTAATCATTGATTACTATCATAGAAAATTCTTGCATTCCGGACCTCAGTTACTGATGTCCCTTTTGCGACAAAATTTCTGGATTTTGTCGGCTAGAAATATTGTGCGTAAACGCGTCCAATTATGTAATACTTGTTATAAGGTTAATCCAAAATCACGCTTCCCCCTCATGGGGGATTTACCTGCCTGTCGGGTAAATGAAGGTAAGGCATTTTTCCACTGTGGCATAGACTACGCGGGCCCCTTAAGTGTGATTCCTTATAGAAAAAGAGGTGTGCACAAAATTAAAGCATACATTTGTGTGTTTGTGTGCTTGATCACGAAAGCGGTTCATATCGAACTCGCATCAGATCTAAGCACGGAAACATTTATTAACGCTCTTAAGCGATTTTTGTCTCGACGCGGGCCGGTAAAAATAATGTACTCAGACTGTGGGACAAACTTCATTGGTGCAAAATCTCACCTCGATGCTCTCTATGGTCTCCTGGAGTCTGAAGCTTTTCAAAATAAGTTCGACAGGGAACTAAGAGACCATCGGATAGATTGGAAGTTCAATCCCTCATCCGCCCCGCATTTCGGTGGAATTTGGGAGAGTAACGTGCGGAGTATCAAACTCCATCTGAATCGAGTAATTGGTAAACAATTATTGACATTCGAGGAAATGTCTACAGTACTTGCGCAAATTGAAGCAATTTTAAACTCCAGACCGCTTTCATGTTTGAGTGCCGATCCATCCGAACCTATTGCTCTAACCCCCGCACATTTTCTCACATTGACTCCTCTAAAGTCACTTCCGGCGACAGATACCTCCTCTAGAGACATTAGTTTACTGTCTCGTAAACAGTATGTGGACCATTTAGTTCAGTCTTTCTGGAAACGGTGGAAGGTGGAGTACCTTCACACTCTCCAAACGCGTCAGAAATGGAACACGGAAACAGAGCCAATCAAGATTGGATCTGTTGTCTTGTTAAAAACTGAAGGTAGTGCACCTCTTAATTGGCCACTAGGAGTTATTGAGGATGTCTTTCCGGGAGCGGACGGTATAGCTAGAGTAGTTAATGTCCGGACGAAAACTGGAACTTATAGGCGT
This sequence comes from Agapetus fuscipes, assembly GCA_951799405.1. NCBI lineage: Eukaryota > Metazoa > Arthropoda > Insecta > Trichoptera > Glossosomatidae > Agapetus > Agapetus fuscipes. The sequence goes on from OX637333.1 coordinate 6,005,509, forward strand.
CCAGTTGTCAAGGTTTGTCCGTTGCCAAATCAATAACATTACAAAATAATATACAGTCCACTCGCTAAATTAAGTAGATTTAAGTTATAATAATAAACAAATAAATAAATAAATCATTGTTTTGAAAGGACTACGTCCTCTCAAGCTGGGGGGCATGTTTGGGCGAACTGTTAGGTAGGTTTGTTATGGGTAGCTGGCCATAAAATCCTTGTCCTTGTGCCTATAATCTGACCTATCCGATTTGCCCAATCACCTGTCTCCAGCCAGTACTTCTTCATACGCGGCCTTGGATAGACGTGTCCATCGCAGTGTACACCGCGCGCGAACGAAGGAGAAACCACACACAAAAACGCGACCAGTGCTCCGCGAAAGAGGCATCCATTGGAGATAAGGTGAGTCCAGACCATTTGATTCCGTGATTCCTTCCCCCTTGCTCCATTGGTTGGCTGCCTAGACAGATTTGTTGGGCAGTTCGTCCGATCGCGATAATCGAGAACCAGTTTGCGATCTCAAATCCTCCCCCACGCACCCCCTTATGATAACGTCAAACTTGGCGTTGTCAATTTGAGATTTGGTTTTATATTGTAGGTTCACATGCAGCATGTTTAAGTACGAACTTAAAGTCTTAAATGCAATATATTTTTGTAACTTAGATTATAGATTATCATAGATTTAGATAGATAGGCAATGGTTTTTTTGCGTACATTTTTCACAATATCCAGCACCGATATAAAAATTAGGTACCTCTGTGGTCCAAATTTCATTTAATCCGTTTAGCCCACAGATCACGGAATAAACCTTTTTGCTATTTTGAATAACAAACATCAAACGGTGCATTTAAAATATTAATAGCATGTAGTAAGGTTGATTAGATAGTTTTATGTTTCAATTAGGTACGTAAATGTTATTTGTTAGTCAACCATAAATTAACGGTAAGTAGGTGTATTTTTTTAAACCTACGTGAATACACCTTAATATGGTAACATACGTTAAAGATTGTAAATAAAAAACCGCCCGACATTACCTTAAACTTGTGCCATTTGAAAAATAATGCTGTCAGCAATGATACAAACATACAATCATTAGAAGGATTAATGGATCTAAGTAAAAAATATACAACTGATAACTTATTCGAATACATACCTTAATAATGCCAAGCTAACTTCCACTCAAAACACACACGACAAATTCCCGAGTCTGATGTAAACGTTCTCAGAAGAAAATGAAGGTATCGAATGAGTTTTTTTGTGTTGTCCACACTGAACCAAAGAGTTACCATACGTGAAAAAATACTTAAGATTGCAAGATTTTTGTCAGTTCCAATGGAATTGGTAACATACTACAAGAAAAATTTCGGAGCCAAAAATGGAGACAAACCTTAGCAATCAAAATTTCGTGTTTAAATAAGTAAATATTATTGTGGCTAGTACAGAAAATGAAAGATACGTTACTAAGGTATATGCAAAAATACTCAACTTTAAAAACGTTTGACTATTTTGATCGTATCATGCCATCAAAGGGTCAAAAACGGGTTGCGGACATGTAAAATTTGTATGGGAATGGAAAAAAGGCGTTTTTGTTTTATTTTTTAATTACATCGCCACTTAATGCTTTTTGCAGTTTTTTTTTGTATTTCGATACGCTTTTTATTTACTTTACTCTGATAATTTTAGAATTCAGTAGAGATCACCAGTTTTTATGAAAAAGCTGAAAATCATTAGGGGACACACGCACAAGACAAAAGGTACAAATTTCGACGGCGATACCCACATGCCTTTTATTTGGATTTCGAGAATGGAGAGCAAACCATAACACTAGGTATATATAGCGCTCAAAACTCACCGGCGTTTGAGGACGGTAGCCTCTTAAGCGCCGGTTACCTGAGACTGTAGACTTTTTAAAATGGATAATTTATTTCGATTAAGAAGGCCGCGCAGAGTAAATAATGAAGCAAAAACACTAAAATATTCTTATATCAGGGCAATTATTAACAAGCTATCTGCATTTTAGGATACTGAGATAGTTCCTTGATTTATAGGTTGGTATGATGCTGATCAACAATACTGTAAAAAATGGTTCACTTTGCCAATGTTACCCCTGTTTCAGGAAGGTCGGCAAGTAACGTTGCAAGTCCACATGCGGAATGTTAAAGCGCGAACCATTCCATCTGTGCTTACGAGAATGCTTGTAATATATCTATGCAACTTAGATTTAGATAATGCCACTTTAATTAACATTTCCGTACATTTTCAATGTTATCTAATAACGTAAAAAATCACAACCATTAAATAAATTGTAATTTCGGGATATACAATCTGAGAAATTTGGAAAATTCTGACACAAAACTGCTTCACTTAGCCAGTTCCACCTTCATCCCACAAAACATAAACCTGTGTGGAAGCTCATGTTCAACAACTACCTGATTACCCGAAAGTCGTGTTTATGTTAATTAAATATTTGCTTTCTTATTTTGTTGGTTCACGTGTAGAATATGTTAACACTAACTAACACACGTCTGAATAAGAGTTTTAGGCTTACACGGCCGGCTGATCACAGCTTTCAACAATATCATCTTCATCATCACACTTCTCGCTGAAAAAGCCCATCGTAGACATGGGCCAAACGTCCGGAAGCTCCAGCTCCCATAGACCACGGCAACAAATCCCGGAAAACATCCCTCGAGTATAAATACATGTCTGCTCGTGGGCCTGCATTAATCACGACTCCTACTGAGTGGAGCCGCTGAGAGAATGAATTTCTGACAGGTCGTAATAGTATGAACGATGTAACTTTGAAGAATTTACAGTAATTTTAAACCGAATAAAAAATGTCGTTCTAACGCATAATTATCTTTAAAAATAAATCATCATGTTAAATGGAAATATTTGTTATAATTTTAGGTCAAATGGAAAGTTAAATAAATTAGAAAACAACATATTTTTTAACTGTCAGAAATTCATTCTCTCAGCGGCTCCACTGTAATTGTGAATACGTTTTTGCGACTCAGAATATATATGTATGTTGGAAATCATCACGGATATTGAAAGTGAATTCTGACGACAGACAAACAGAAGAGGAAGGAGATAGCTTAGATTTAAGCATAGACACGAGCTACATTGTGACCTCATAGAGCACACAAGCAAACACGAGAGCAAATGAACAGGCAGTAAAAGCTGAAGCAGGTCCGGCACACAGGGAGACAGCGCCGCCAAGGTCGCGTAATGGAGTTTAATTGAATAAATTGCATGTTCTGCTGCCGCCCATTGTTCAGCGCGCCGCCCACCGCCCCCGGATCAATAGCGCCCCCCTGGCCCCGCCCCCAGACACACCGCCTACCGCGAGCCCTGGGGCCGCCGCTCATTCAGAGTGTGTGGTGCTAAAGCTCTACGAGTTGGCTACGCAGGTTTTTGCACAACTTCAAAGTTTCATTTGTTGAATGAGGTAATTGCTGCAGATTTTTTGTTTTCAATTTAAACAGATTTAGAGATTCATAAATTAATATGAAGGATTCATACACAATAAATGGTCGGGTCCGTAGATAATGGGTAAACGCTACGGACTCGTAATCGGAAGATCGTGGGTTCGATTCCCGGCAGAGAACAAAAGAATCAAGTATGCTTTTCGCTGGGTTGAAAAAAAATATACGCTAACCAAAGATCATTCATTAAAGCTTATCTATTGGGATTTTCTTGTAAAGTTGCGCTTTGCATAACGACGACCAAGGTCGTAGAGGGCTCTTGAGGTGTTATTCACACAGAATCAGCGCTCACCCAATATGTCATCCTCATATTTATTTAAATGAATATTTATTTTATCAAACGATACAATTTTGTAACTTGAGTATGTGAGAAATTAGTAAATATTTAGTATATTTTGAATTGTTTGTGTATGAACACTGTGAAAATTCATTTCAATAATATTTGATTTATTTAATTGAAAGGTTCAAATCAAAACACTGTTTTGTATTTTCACGATTATAATTATTTGTTATTTAATTTTACAAACGTTTTCGATATTATATCATCGTCAGGAATACAATTTTTTTAAATTAAAAGTCATTGGTACCATAGAGTTTTACAATCCAATGTATGGTCATTCAATAAAATAAAATAATATACCTAATAAAATCATAGTAAATTATATGTACAAGTATTCAATTAAATTAATTAAATTAAAATAACATTACAAACATCTTTCAATAAATTAGCAATTGTACTTATATTGATCCAAATTTAAAATTTAAAATACAAAATAACCTATCTATCTATAAAATTAATTAATTTTGATAAAAAATACTTGTTTTAAAATAAGTATTTTAAAACAAGTATTTTTGTATTTCAAGGGAAATGTCAGATTAGGTATACATTCAAGAATTTATTTAACTCCACGAAGTTCTCATGATACATGAGAACTTATATCTTATGAAGAAGTACTCGTATTTGATTTGAGCTTTACAACTACTTATTCATTTTGTATGCAATTTGAAAAGTGCCTTAAAAACCATTCATATATTTTTTGCTGAAAGTAAAAAAACTGCTACTTGGGATATAAGATTTTCCCCATAAAATGGCATATTGAACGCGTTTACTTTTTTACAGCAAACGCTGGAAACAATAAGGCCGCTCACCTTGAGATAAAGGCATACGATAAACGATAAAGTGAGCCAAGTGTGCTCCGTCGTCACTGCGAGTTTCCTTCAATTTATCGGCCGAGGACCCGGGGGGCTCAGATAAAACCACTTTGCCGAGCCAATGCCGGGGCTCATGCTACAAAATAATATCGTTAACGAGATAGACAAATAATAAATACAGGTCAGAAGGCTATTACTGTATATCTAGATCATAAGGATTGGGATTCCTAGGGCAAATTGCTTGTTTATGGGGATTTGAATTGAAAAGCCTCTCAGAGTCCAATGATAGATTGTTCATTTGTTATCATTAAAAATATATGTAACTTAGAGCATTAACAACGGTAGTCACATTTAGTAAAATGTGCAGGAGACGAGTTTTAGTGAAAATGTGCACTTTTTTCAACCATCATAACTTCTAAACTAGACGAGATATTTTTGATCTGTAAAAACTGTTTATCTTCTTTTATCAATATTTATTTAATGTCAAGTAATGTGAACAACGTATGTGGAACTTTCGTGGTTTATGCTCGCACTTTTATGTGCATCCCATATTTATTACACTTGATATCTCAGTAACTATGAGTCCGAGGACTCCAATATTTTTACCACTTATAGAACAGCTAATTATAATAATTTCTGCATCATTAACTCAAAAACGCACAAAAGTGGATTTCCGTTGTTTATGCTCTAAGGTACAGATATGTAATCGTTATTTATTATATCAGGGAAGGGTGAAAGAGTGGCAGAACCGAGAGTCGTGGATTGATTTTTTCTTCCAGATCATGGAAACCATCCAAGAATCTGAAGCTTATGAAAATGGGGTTGTCTAAACGGCCGGGAGCTCTTAAAGAGGTTATTAAATAAACCTCTAACTCAGTAGATAACCCAGATGATACACGAAATACCAGAATCACGGTATCTCGAATGAGTAAAGGCCGGCTCGGTAGTGAGTAGAGTCAACTTGTTACAGTTCAGAAAAAATCCTGCAGGATGATTTTCATTAGTAGTTAGTCAAAAAACCGAAGAAAGTAAAAGTTTTTCGAAAAAAGATAACATGAAAAGCACAGCAATGGACTCAGCACAGACTCGGTGGGCAAGTGTCACACTTCTACATAACAATGATCCTTAGCAACCAATAACAAAATATTTGCTTGCCTTTTCCTTATCAAATCCAACCGTGTGTCAAAGCAGTTTTCTTTTGTATAGAATTTTGATCAGAGTCCAGTTATATGATTTTTTTACCGAACAAATGCAACCAGTTGCTCTTACACAAAAAAAAAAACAAATTATTTAAAATTTCTTTAAAAAAATAGATTGCATTGTGACAATTGGATAGAAGCGACTGTCGAGATACGAAAACAAGTTACCACCCTATTACCCTTAGGGGGTGGGCGAGGGCGGGACCCCTCCTCCCCAGCACAAATGGAAATTGCCAAACTAAATTTGTTTGTTTCGCGCCCCCAGAAATGTTATTAATAATCGTTAGTCGCGAGATGCCGCCCAAGGAGGAAACTTACTGGATGCGGAGTGCGGGAGAAAATGTAAATGCGAATATATGGAAGTGTGAAAGTCTGTGTCAATGAAAAGGGATAAAAGTTGGGAACTTTTAATTGATAGCGTTGAATTGCGGTTAAACGAAATATGCGTAAAGGTATTTCACAAATTGCTTGAGACTAGTTGAACTGTTCAGACAATATTCATCATGGCTACGGTACAATTTACTTTAAATTATTTTTCGGTAGATATTTTTCCCCTAGTGACTACTCCATTAGAATGCAAAACTGAACTATAAAATATAATTCTACATCTGAATTCTCTTTACTCTTCTTGAAGAAACCTCTATCTAGCAGTAGATTAAATAAAAAAAGATAAATAAATAAACCGTATTGTTTTTATCAAATTAATTTTTTTTCTTGGTCTATTTACGAGTTTCCTATATTATACTTCAATCGTAAGTCAAAAATAAATAAATCATAATTTAAAATGCCACTAAGCTGCACATAAATTGCAACTTTTTGACGAGTTATCCACGAAAGGGTCGCATGCGAGTAGGACTTATTTCTACCATAAGTACGAGGACCAGCGCTACGCTAACTACTTCAGTCAAAGTGGGGGGTCTCCCAGCTCTTTGTAAACGTTGAGTAAACCTTGGCTGTTTTATTATTTATTTTTTTGTTTAAAATAAAAACGGAACGGTAAATCATTTCTGACACTCTTCGTGGGGATTAAACCCTAGGTCTATGGTTTTAAAATCAAGCATTCTGCCAACTGAGCCGGATCTAATCTAATCTAATCTAATAATCTAATAATACAAAATCTAATCTAATCTAAGCTGCAAAGATATATATCATTTAAGATTTATATTAAATGCATTCCCACAAGCAGATATGTATAATTTCGCGCTAACACATGCCGCATGTGGACCTACAATATAAAAACCCAATCTCAAATGATCATAAGCCTTGCAAGTCTTGCCGTCCTTCCCTGAAACAGGTGTGACATTGGCAAAGTGAACCAATTTTTTTTAAAGTATGGGTGGTCAGCCGCATAACAACCTATAAGTCAAGGAACATACATGACAAATTAAATTAAAAAAGCCGGATCGTTATAATTTTCATGATTACGAAATTCTCGCATATCACTACGTGGAATGAATTTGAAGTGAAATGCTCCATTGAAATGTGTGTAGAAGCCAGTCATCATTCCCTATACATCGTACAATGCAGACCGAGCGCTTAGAAGCGTCGGGAGCACACAAAGCTTGGGTTCGAACGCAGAGTACCGGGGCATTGTAATGTATGGCGGGAGTGTGGTGGACTAGCGATTGCCAAAGTTTTATACTTCACGACCAAAATAGATTGCTAAATTAATCTATTTACTTGGATGATTTATTTGTTGAGCTGCTTTTGTGTGGATCACACCTAATAAGCCCACTGCAAGCTTGGTCGTTGACATAGAATACACCGATTACTCAAGTAAGACACGATTGCTGTAAGGCTGGATGGACCATTGGTTACATGTCTTTGGTAAAGGCATTAGAATTTTCCAACCCTGTGAATAACATATTATTTTGAAAATTAAATAATATATTATTTGTACTGCACTGTCCGGTCGATAGCTCAGGTGGTAGAGTGCTTGCATTCCATGCATACAGGACGGGTACGAGGAGGGTTTGAGCATTCCATGCCGAAAGCTCGGGTTCGAATCCCACCGAGGGTGTCAGAAATGATTTCCCGTTTCGGTGTTTATTTCAAACCCCAAAATAAAATACCGGCAAGGTTTACTCAGCCTTCACTAGAAATGAGTACCAGCACTCTCGGGAGCTGGGAAACCTCCACTTCAACTAAAGTGGTTGGCGTAAGGCCGGCCCCCTTACCTGTAAAAATAAATAGGTTCAACTCGCCACATGCGACCCTTCGGGGATAACTCGGCAAGAAGTTACACTATATGTGTAGCTTAGTTGCGTTTTTTTTTTACTACGAGACCGCAGTGTCAACCACTAGACTACGAACCGGGCAATCCTAGATGTCAGTGGCTAAGAGTGCATATTTTCTCGTCACATTGGTCCTCCTTCGGAAGTCGCACAGAGTATGGACGTATTTCTTGGACGTCTATGAAAGCTTTATTTTTTTCCTTCAGACGTATTTATTGGACTCCTATGGACGCTTTTCTTCTACTGCAACTAAAATCTTCATGTGAGATCAGAACAAAAATCTTGTGCCCAACGTTTCCAAAAATGTGTCACATGTGAATGAAAGATTGTTAAGTGGTACCACATATCTATATGATAAAAATCCACACATATGAGCTCAAACCATTAGATTTGTTTTATCTTATGCATTAAGTATAGAAAGAAATGGCGGTTGATCTGTGATGTTGGCGGCTAGGGTTTGTTAAAGTGAAATTGGTTTTATGATTTAGTTTTTTATGTCCATGTATATATTGTTATTTTTATTCTTTGATTTAAAAAAAAATGTAATTTGTCATGTATGTTCCTTGACTTATAGGTTGTTATGCGGCTGACCACCCATAATATAAAAATTGGTTCACTTTGCCAATGTCACCCCCTGTTTCAGGGAAGGACGGCAAGAGTTGCAAGGCTTATGTTCATTTGAGATTGGGTTTTTATATTGTAGGTCCACATGCGGCATGTGTTAGCGCGAAATTATACATATCTGCTTGTGGGAATGCATTTAGTATAAATCTTAAATGATATATATCTTTGCAGCTTAGATTAGATTAGATTAGAAGTGTGTGTTTGATGGTATTTAAAGCCCTTAATGGTTTGGCTCCATCATATCTGGCAGACATGTTTTCCCCCGTTGAGGTGAGTGTGAGGGGGCGGACACGTAGGTCAGCGGGGTGTCGAGCTGTCAGATTGATGCAGCCTCGCCGTCAAATACGCACTAATTTTGGGGATCGCGCTTTCCGGTTTGCGGGACCGATGGTTTCGGAATCTGTTGGCATTTTTAAGGGAGCACTTAAACGGCACCTTTATAACATATCTCATTCATGATTAGGAGGGCCCTTGAGGTGTGACACACACAAAAACGGCGCTCTTCGGTCATGTATACTTAGTTTAACATTAAAAACTGAAATCTGTTCACCTGAAAATGGGACAAAAATTATTTCCGATCTCGAATGACAAAATATTCAGCTTAAGGAAGGTACTTCGTTAGAGGGGCCACAGTTTGGTAGACTCAGTGAGCGGTAGTGGGGAGACCTACTTGTACATAAGGGGCGGCGAAAGAAAATTTATTCCTCAAAAGTTACAAGTGAGACCACAAAGGCTTTCCAACTTTTTTCTTGTTGCTGTTTTTCTAGCAGTACGTTCGTGAAACAGGTACCAAGCTATAATTATTTATGTATGAAAAAGTGTTCAAAAAAGAACGAACATTATGAAAAGCAAAGTTTTACTGTTGCAAGTCATTGGTCTTTCTTTGAATTTTGGTTTCAAAAGGTTAGAGTATCATAACGATGAGGTGGATTTAATAAAAAAACAAGAATTTTTCATAACTTTCGTCCACTACATAAGAAACTACCTATTGTATTCTGCAGACAATGATTTTTCAACAATATTTCAATTTTTAAGCTCTATGTAGGGCCCCTTTCTACAATGAATACTTACGTAAAACCGTGGCTTTAAAAGGACTGGCAAACGAATGAATTTTATAAAACTAGCTATATTAAATATAAAAAATTCTTATATGGAATGTATGTTCCCTGTGGATCTCTAAATCGCTCCACCGATTTTAATATTTTTTTCAGGAAACATGTATAATATTCTAGCAATGTTTCCGTGAAGTTTGATACGTATCGAATTATAAACAAAGGTTTTCGCCATTTTTCTTATTTTTTTTCATATAAAATGTATGGAAAAGTTGCTCTTTAGCCCCGGCTACACCACTGACACATACAAGTTCACACTTGCACATTCCGAAACTGTACTTTCAAAATATAAACTCAAATATTAAATGAACATTAAACCTGCAACTCTTGCCGAGCTTCCGCGACACAGTACCCATTTACCAATTTTAAGACCGGTCACAAAGTTCAATCAGGCTTAAATCAAATCAAGCTCGCAAGAACAGCTGTCAACGACGTTAGCCATGTTGAAAGCACCGGTTCCCATAGATCACCGAAGTTAAGCAACATTGGGCGTGGTCAGTGCTTGGATGGGTAACCGCTCAGGTACACCGCGTGTCGTTGGCATCTTGGACCGGTCCGTAGTCCGTAGTGGCAACACTTCGGACTCGTAAATGGAAGGTTGTGGATTCGGATCCCGGCGGAGCACAAAAATATACCATTTATATTTCGAATGTGCTCTTCGCTGGGTTGAAAAATTCATAAACCTTTACCAATGACCGGTCACCAAAGGTCCATCCAGCCTCACAGCAACTGGGTCTTGCTTGAGTATTGGCGCTTTGTAGCGACGACCAAGCTCGTACACCTCTGCGGCACTACAACAAGTGTCATAGACCCCTAGAGTCTTTAGAATCTAGGGAGTCTCCCGCACAGGATTTCTTAAAAAAAAAAAAAAAAAAGAACAGCGCATACAGTCTGGCATCCTATGTAGATCATAACTCGATGGAAATACTGAATGTTTCTCATATGGGAGCTGTAAACGCAGCTCAGAACAGCTGTCTTTGAAGGTCAGTTTTTAACAGGAATGTTTAATTAATCCACTTTTAAGATTGATTACACATTCCGGGTATTACATGAACCATTATGGGTGCGTCCTGAAGACGATGGCTACGTCGCCAACGAACCGTCGAGAGTAATGTGAGTTCTCCCGTACGTCTTACATCCGAACAGTGTAATTCATCTTGAAAGTTAGTTATAGTATGTAAATAACTACATATGGAGCCAGCGGGAGGGCGATCATGATCTTCAGTTATGACGCAAACGACCGTAGAAAAAAATATATTTCCTGGACAAATTCATAGATGGAAGTATATTATTTTTTTGTTCGGCTTTCTCCGTTATCAAGGTCAGACATACATTTTTTCCTTTACGCCCCAATAAGACAGAGAGAGAGCAGAACCCCAAGTATAAAACATTCTGTTTAAACTAAACCAGAGAATTTACCAAAAAAATTAAACGCTCACCAGAGGCGCTATTGAAGTGAGAATACATATTTGTTAAAATGCTGTGGCAGAGTTTGAAACGTGAAGTGTTGTAGGTACTGGGGGTACGGCTTAGGCATTTGTCACGTATTTGGTTAATATTTATTGCTTGGAATGCCGCCCCCAGTAGACCGGCCGGGTTGATAATAACTTAGAAAAGATATTATGAAACGCCTATAGTTAAAAATGCGAGAGCGCGTTGCTGATAATGGGGTCGGGAGGGGCGCAGACAATGAATGAGGACCCAAGGGACAAAAATAATGCTACGTTAATAAAGGAAGCTTTGACATAAAAGCTGTATGTGTCGTATAAAACCAATGGCGGTAATCTAGGATTTTTGCGATGATGACATCTGAAGGTAAAGTAAACCTTTGAGGAATTTACTTATGTTTGAAAAAAAAAGCACCGAAGCGGGAAATTATTTATGACACCCTTAGAGGGGATTGGACTCCTTATCTCTGGCGTGGAATACAAAAACTGTGCCAGTTGAGATATAGATCGGACCTCAATCAGTAAGTATTTAATATCATTAATTGATGAGGCATTCACTTTGTAACCTTTCATTCTTAAAAAAATTAAATTAAAAATTAAAAACAAATTGTATTGGGTTACGGGGCGAGTAAAATTCAATAATGTACGACCGGTTTCGGATTTTAAAAAGCCAAACAATTTGATACGCGCTATCCTTGTAATTTAAACAAAATAATATATAATTGTTTTTAGGCTTTCACGGTTAGATTCAGATGCTTGAATTTTTGGTTCCGGGTTTTGACCGTGGTCCATAGTTTATGCTTCTTTTCTTCTTTTTTGATACTTCTTGAAGACTTTCAGCTGACGGTGACTTCCGAAGAAGTCACCCACAGAGGAGACGAAACGTCAGCTCTGCTCACTTCCGAAGAAATCGCCCACAGAGGAGACGAAACGTCAGCTGAAAGTCTTCAAGAAGTATCAAGAAAGAAGAAAAAGAAAAAAGAAGCATAAACTATGGACCACGGTCAAAACCCGGAACCTAAAAACAAGCAAAATAATATACTGTCGCTCAATTGAGAAACTACCTTTCACAGCGTAAACCTTGTTAAGCCTAATTTCCCCGAAATAGAAATCAAACATAACAAAAACAAAATGATTGAACAGAAAGAAAATAATAGAGCAAGACGAAATATAGTGATGAAATTCGAGAAAATCATGAATAATAGAAGACAGCATACATACAAGAATAGAAGACGCTTTACAAGGCGGGATAGAAAAATAAATTATGCAGAAGAGTAGAAAAATAATATAAAAAAAGAAGACGGAATACAAGGCGGATTTACCGATCCGTAGTCTAGTGGTTAACACTTCTGACTCGTAAATGGAAGGTTGTGGGTTCGAATCTCGGCGGATCACAAAAAAATACCATTTATATTTTCAAATATGCTCTTCGCTGGGTAAAAACTTCACACCTTTACCAAATACCGGTCACTAAAGGTACATCCAGCTTTACCGCAACTGGGTATTGCTAGAGAATGCCGTTTTCTACAGCGACGACCAAGCTCGGAGAGGTCTCTTGAAGTGTGATACACACAAAAACAGCGCTCACCAAAAAAAACATCCTAATAAAAATAAAATAAAGAGCAGAGTAATCGAACAATGATGATGAATCAAGACGAATCAAATATTGTTAAACAGCAATCAAGAATCGAAAAACAAGAATAATCCAACAGCAGATCAGTTATCAACAGTGTAACAGTTAGTGTAAATGAGCGACGTCCTTCCGGCCGGTCTATCTGCCAAATCAACTGCTACCAACTTCACAGCTATGCTTGAGTGTTTAACCTCCACCCCACCCCATCACCCTCCACCCAGGCGACCCTGACCGCTCGGGAACAGTACCCACAGTGTAAGTTCTACGTTTAAAATAAACCGTAGCGATCTACCAAAAATGTAAGGAAATTTAAAAGCACCCTACAGCGGCTGTATTAGTTTCTATACATGCAGAGCTTACACGTAACGTTTTACACTCGGCGGCCTTGGCGGGGCGAATTCGCCAACTCTCCCCGCAAATAGATTTATTCATATTTTATTGAGAATGTAATGTAATGTTGAATGCGAATCGCTCGCACAGAGGACGACAATAGAATTTTGATTGCCGGCAAGTTTGGAGCGGAGTGAATCCGCTTGCCGGGTGAAACAGCCAACTAAAAAAAATATTGGTTGCTACGACAAAGAGAAGTGGCATTATACAATTATTCATAACTCGGTGGTATAGAATCCCGCAGTCCCGCAAGGATCCAATTTGGGCCCACTGGCTTTTCTCATATTTGTCAATGACGTTGTTGGCATCATAAAACATAGTTCGTGTCTATTATACGCAGATGACTTGAAGGTCTATACAAAGATTATAGACACTCAATGCTGCGTAAAATTACAGGAGGACTTGAACGCATTAGCAGTTTGGGCTGAGCAAAACAAACTCTTCTTAAATTTTAAGAAATGCGTTATCATGTCCTTCACTAAATCTCATAATCCCACTTTTCATGAGTATAGTATAGGTGGGCAAATACTAACTCGTGTGACCTCATTTAGGGATCTGGGAGTTGTCTTTGATCCCGGACTGAATTTCTCAGACCATATGACGCAGTTGACGACCGAATGCTATCGGCTTCTGGGCTTTGTTATTAGACTCTGTAAACAGTTTACAGAGCCCGGGGCGATGGCGGATGTCTTCAGCTGCGTCGTTCGATCTAAATTAGAGTACGCTGTTGAGGTGTGGACACCTCATCAGCGGAAGTACATTAATATGTTAGAACAGCTCCAGAAGAAGTTCCTGAGGTACCTCCTCATGAGAACGCAGGGAAACTACCCTCAGTTCATGCACCATGAGGACCTGCTTCGGGAAACTGGCTTCAGGAGCTTAGAAACTAGGCGCAACGGGACCCTGATGGTGCTCACTTATAAAGTCATCAATGGTTTAATAGACAGTCCCACCCTGTTGGAGGGTTTCAGGTTGTTTGTACCAAATTACTATAATCGGGGGCGAGGTCATGATCTTTTTCATGTACCAATGAGCCGCACCGATGTCTTGGCACAGCATCCTTTAACTCGGAGTGTCAAACTCATTAATGAGTCAAAAATAGATATATTTCAATATAATATAGACACCTTCAAAAGTATGGTAAAAGAGTTCCTCCCAGCTTGTTGATGGCTGTGAGGGTGCACTGTAATTAGGGCAACCTGTTGTGCACCAAAAAAAAAAAAAAAAAAAAAAAAAAAAAAAAAAAAAAAAAAAAAAAAAAAAAAATCGAATACAAGTAAGATTCGTAAATTGAAATCATTAAAGAGATAATACTTAAAATGCTGCAATTGTTGCTAAGTGGCGTAGACCTTTTTTTGTTAGTTTGTGGTGGAGAATTGTAGACACTAGATTTCGATCCTGAGACTCATCTAAGACAAGTGATTAAATCATAAAAAAATACTTAGATTGTAAAGATACAAAATACTTGACTTTGTAAGTATTGTTCCTTGACTTATTGGTTGGTATGCGGCTGACCACCCAAACTGTAAAAAATGGTTCACTTTGCCAATGTCACCCCTGTTTCAGGTTAAGGACGGCAAGAGTTGCAGGGCTTATGTTCATTTGAGATTGGGTTTTTATATTGTGGGTCCACATGTGGCATGTGTTAGCGCGAACTTATACGTGTCTGCTTGTGGGAATGCCTTTAACATGAATCTCAAATGATATATATCTTTGCAACTTAGGTTTAGATTAGATTCATAGCTCGGTGGTATAGAATCGAATACAAGTATGATTCGTTAATTGAAATGATTAAACAGATAATTTAAATGCCTCAATTGCTGCTAAGTGCTACGAGGTAGTGGCGTAGACCTTTTTTTGTTGTATTTTTTATGGTTTGTTTATTAACACTGTGAAAATTCATGTTTTTGGTTTGTTATTCAAATAAACAACACTTTTAACTTATAAACACTGTTATTAATTTCACAAATACAGTATAATTATAAAAATTAAATTTTAAATTATACTACTAACGTTTTCGACTATTCAGTCATCATCAGGTAGGAAAATATTGTAGATTTTATATAAAATTAGTCAGTAAGGTATGGTCAAATAGGTAAAATTAAATTAATGAATAAAATATAAGAATATATAAAAAGTCCAAAAATAAAATAAAATATGTCTATATTGTACATTATGATATAATTCAATTACAAATAAGAGTTATTTTATTACTTTGTGGTGGAGAATTGTAGACACTAGATTTCGATCCTGAGACTAATCTAAGACAATAGATTAAATCATAAAAAAATACTTAGATTTCTTAACTTTGTAAGTTTTTTTTTTTTTTGAAGGGACGCTGTAAGTTGAAAACACCTCTTTCGCTTATAATAAAGTTCAATCGTTAATAGTTGGTAGTTAATATAAATTAGTGAGTTATAGGAGAAGTCAATTACATCATATGAGAAAACAAAACACCAGAAAGCGGACACGAAAGAAAGCACCCGAGCCGCTTCGTTAACTAACCTTGAAAATGCTTCCCGCTCGTGGAAACGAAACGTCGGCAGAAGAAATAACTGCGGATGGAACATGGTTAAACGCGAAAGATTCCATAAACACTGTCAGAAAACAAAACAGTTAATAAACTAAGTGCATATTTTTGCAAATAATGTGTTGAAAAATTATGATGTTAATATGAAAGTACATTATGATTTTAATATGTTAAAACATGGTCGTATATGCAAAATAATAAAGCGAAATTTTAATAAATCGCACGATAAATAAAGCGGCGGGGAGCCCAACATAATTATAAATCTCTCAAAAAATAATTACCGCGCTCGCCATTTCCCATTTGCGGAAATTCTTTTTCACTCAGCAAACGCGAAAATAATGTTTGCACTGTACGGTGGTGTGTTTATACATGTGTGTGGGGCTGGTCAGGGGGTGGGACTTAGCGGGGTCACCAAGGGCAATCTAATGAACGTATGAAGTTGGGGTAAGTGCTTGCAAACATAAGCAAATACATGGACCATTATGAGAGTAATACGCAGGATTTTAGTGTGAAGCGAGTACCCATGGAATCGCGGTAAAACTAGGCTGAAAATACAGTGACGAGTCTGAACTTCTATCGCAGTTGGTCGCCTGTCAGCTTTGAGCAGTGTGACCCATTCAGTACTTACTGTACTGATACATACTAAAGCCCACATTTGTCTCAGTCCTGTCAAACGTCGCATTGGTGTATTCATACGAAATAAGGTCATTTTGTGTATCGACACCCAATTATATCACATGCCATAATGCCTTTTTACTTTAAAATTCATAAAATTTAACGATCACAATATTTATAACGCGTGTTATCTAATAAAGTAATAAAGGTAATTTGTCATGTATGTTCCTTGACTTATAGGTTGGTATGCGGCTGACCACCCATGCTGTAAAAATGATTCACTTTGCCAATGTCACCCCTGTTTCAGGGAAGGACGGCAAGAGTTGCAGGGTGTATGTCCATTTGAAATTTGGTTTTTATGTTGTAGGTTCACATGAGGCACGTGCAAGCGCGAACTTGTACGTGTCTGGTTGTGGGAATGCATGTAATGTGAATCTCCAATGTAACATATCTTTGCAACTCAGATTAGATTAGATTAGATCTGTCAACTGGCAACCATTATTATTCGCAATAGTACCAACTTCCTAGGAACATTTTTACATTCGCCCGAGTTTTTTTTGTACACATGGAAATACAACTGTGAAGATCTTTGTTCTCTGTCTTACTAATGACCATTTTCGTAAGTAAGTTGAAACAGATGTATAATGTATATTTTCATTGAAATGATTTCTAATCCACAGATATCATAAATCGATGATGTGACCGGAAAGACGTGCTTTGGCGTTAGGTGTGATTTTCAACATGGTACAATGCGATGGAACTTTTGTAGGCAAAGCATACGCCATCAACGTTTGTGTGTTGCTTGGAAATAATGCAATCGAGATATTCCAGATGCTTCAAAGGACGACTGCCTTTCAAGGTCAAGAGACGGCACAGGGCATTCAAAAAGAAACAGGAGGAGGTCGTTGACGAAGCCCGTGGCATTCGATCCTATCAACTGAGCTATCAACCGGTTGTTAATGTTGACTTTTATGTTTTTCCTTGATCTATACGATAGTATAAAGCTGACCACCTATACTGTAAATTGTTTCACTCTTTCCAATTCCGTTAACGAGTCAGGTAGTCTAAGAATGGAGGTTTTTTTTCTTCTTGATTTATAGGTTGGTATGAGGCTGACCACCCATACTGTAAAAAAATTATTCACTTCCAACGTCACCCCTGTTTCAGGAAATGTCGGCAAGAGTTCCAGGGTTTATGCTCCTTTGAGATTGGGTTTTATATTGTAGGTTCACATGCGGCATGTTTAAGCGCGAACTAATACGTGTCTGCTTGTGGGAATGCATTTAATATAAATCTTAAATGTAATATATCTTTGCAAATTAGATTAAAGATAGTCTTAACCATTACACTACGAATTAAAATTGCGGTTTAATTGAAAATGTTAAATTCTAGACTGAAGCTGGCCTATTTCATTGCAACATTATGTAGATTGTGATAATCTAAGGCAGAAACCTTGGGATGATCCTAAGGTGGGATTTTGTCTAGAATTCTCCCAGTATGTCTAACATCCTACCAAATTAAACTGCGTTATACGCCTACTTGTGTATTCGTATCACAATGCTCAGTACGCCACTGCCTAAGCCTTAAAATAATGGTGGAAGTTGGCCTGAACTCACTAGACGGCTAAGCTTAGTTATAAAGTTTAGAATTAAACCAACTATCTCACTGTCTATTACTTTGATTAACTTAGTCGCTGTCTTGGTGTGAAGAGTCATCGTGAACTTGTTATTATAAACATAAATGAGAATAAAATTTCCACTTTAGCTGATTCAACCCCTGTTTTAGGAAAAGGAGACTTCGGCTTACAAATTACCTTCGTTGGAAAAAAGCAATCTGCGGGATTTTTTTTAGATGTTGAATTAACTCTGCACATTTAAAACGGAAGGAAAATGTGACGCCATTTGGCCGGGCTAAAGACAGAGGACTATTGTCACCGGCGGATATTTCACAATGCTCTAAAATATAAAATAACCCTGGTTATTAGTCCGGTCGATAGCTCAGTTGGTAGAGTGCTTGCATTCTACCCCGTGAGCTCGGGTTCGAATCCCACCGAGGAGGGTGTCAGAAATGATTTCCTATTTCGGTGTTTATTTCAAACCCCATAATAAAAATACCGGCAAGGTTTACTCAGCCTTCAGAAGAAATGAGTACCAGCCCCATCGGAGCTGGGAAACCCCCACTTCAACTGAAGTGGTTGGCGTAAGGCCGGCCCCCTTACCTGTAAAAATAAATAGGTTCAACTCGCCACATGCGACCCCTTCGGGGATAACGCGGCAAGAAGTTACACTATACTCGTATGTGTAGCTTAGTTGCGTTTTGCGTTTATCTGGAATATTTTATTAACTACGGTTCTAGAATTTATCTGCCTTAAAAACCGGATACAAAAAGGTCCAACCAGCGATTCATCAACTGGGCATTTCTTAACTTATAGGTTGGTACGTCTGCTTGCGGACACACATTCAATGTGAATTTTAAATGTTACCATGACTTTGCAACTTAGATAATAGACGGGCGCGAATTATTTTCCTCGGAGCAAGGAGCTTCTACTCCAACGTCTCGGGTTTTTCATCTGTAATATTTTCTGATTAATATTATACTTTTCCCCGTAAAGGGAAACTTTTATTTATGCGCCCGGCACGCACGCTTTCTTTATCGCGCCCATCAGGGATAAAAATAAAGGAAATATTACAAGTAACAACAAAGCTTTATTAGGCGTTTTAAAGTGAACGTTTATGGTGCTGCTCGCGAGAAATGCGTGTTCCCAACAGCCGTGCGTTCGCAATGAAACAGAGAAAGCTTCACTATATTTTTATGGTTTAAGAACATATACACAAGAAGATATACGAGTATAAAGAATTTCATATTTACAAGAAATATTTACGTACCTACCAGTGGCGAAGGGTGCCATACAAGCCGATTCACATCGGTTTCCCGTTTAAAATGAGGCAAAAATAATAATACAGTAGACTGCATGGTTTCAATGGGGAAAAAATACGTTAAATTGTTTCTTTGGTTTTAAATGTATTTTTTTTACTTTGTGCCTATATTTTTTAACTACTTTGTTACATCATTTTAAAATGGAAGCCGATGGGAACCGGCTTGTATGGCACCCTTCGCCACTGGTACCTACTAAGGAATATGAACAAAAAAGAATCTTTATTTCGCACCTTTTTTCTCGAGTTTGAACACAAGCCTGACAAACAGAAAGAAGACTACCCGAAAAAAAGCTCGAGGAAAAATTGTGACGTCATCCCAGTGGCTTACAGCTCAGTTGGCAGAATGTTCCATGCCAGAGGGCGAGTGTTCGATCCCACTAAATATTTGCCGTGTCGGTGTTTATTTCAAACTAAAAATAAATAAACCGATAATTTCTATTAAAACCCATCTAAGCCCCCCACTTCAAATAAAGTGGTTGGCGTTAGGCCAGCCTCCTTACCTATGAAAATAAATAAATTCTACACGCCACATGCGACCCCTTCGGGTGCAACGCGTTAATAAGTTGCACTATATGCATAGCTTAGTTGCAATTGCGTTTGTGTTGCGTTTTTTTGTGGGCCTAATCACCCACAGTTCATATTGAGATTAATCCAAAAAATGTAATACTTAGTTGACACAAGGATCAAAGTTTTGTTAAAGGAAAAATCACTTTAGGCGGCAGATGAGCCTTGTATTTGCTGTACATGAAAATAAACCACTAGACCTTATATTGCAAAGGTCACATTTGCATTTTTGGATTCATGAAAGATGAGTTATACAATTAATCAGGCACCGCGATGTGACTCCCCGTAATGGGCGCTATTCTTCATCAATAAAAAGACGCTTTCATCTGCTTTGTCCGATCGGGATAACGAACCATTTCTCTAATTTAGCGGCGCTCTCTTAATTCGCTCACAAAGCGCCATTGTTGGCAGGAGAGACGCCGAATTAAAATAATCACCCCACGGGCGTCGGTAGATCCTATCGTATCTATCTGAAGATAGAACGTAGTATAAACTGGCGGCGCGGCATGTAAACAGCTGATACATTTCGTTAGTACAGCGATCAGGTTTTTACACACCGCCATGCTATAATACGTTCTATCTTCAAATGGATACGGTAAGCTCTACCAACGTCCGTCTTGTCTACAGGCTATGGACAAAGGCCTCTCCTACTGGCCTGCTTTGTGTACATAAAAAATCGAAACTAAGCTACACATAAAGATTACTCTTACCGCTTATGGCATCTTACGCTTGTGGCAAGTGGAACCTATTTATTTTAACAGGTAAGATATTACGCCAGCCACTTCATTTGAAGTGGGGGTAACCCAGCTCCCGAGGGGGGATGGTACGCATTTCTTGTGAAAACGGGAAATCGTTTCTGACACCCACGGTGGGATTCGAATCCAAGCTCTCGGCGTGGAATACAAGCACTCTGCCAACTGAGCTGTCGGCCGGAATGAAAATATAGTTTTCGAGGAATTTAAACAATGTTTTTGAAGAATTTGAATAACCTGCCCTTATTCGCGTTGCCCTTATTCGCTTCGCAATGTTTTATACTCGGGTAAGCTGAAGAATGTATGAAAAATTGAACAGTGCCTCTAGAGAGTGTTTTAATTTTGACAATTTACGCGATGGTTGAGTATGAAAATGTTTAAAGATTTGCGTATTTTACACAACAAAATAAAGCCCACAGCTTTATGGCTATCATTCTCTGCTTTCTTGCTTATTTTATGTCACAAAATTTTGCTACGGCGACAAATTTTGTAAGATTACACAGGAGAGAACAGCGATATTTTCTAATAAAGAAAATGTGAAGATGGATGCAAAATGAAAAATATTTTTTTGCCGGTTTAATTAATTGATATTGTAGTAATAACGGAAACAAAAGCATCCCGAGTAAAGAGAGCTTTCTAAAAAACACGAGTTTTCATAGATTCTGTATTTACACGTTTCACATTTGACTTCGATAAGTATGCCCAGCGACGCTCAAATTTTTCTGAAGTTATTCGCATTACAAACATAGTGTCGGTAATGAAATCAAGAAGACTCCAGTGGGCCGGACATGTAGCACGTGCAGAGGACACAAGGATCATCAGAACAGTCTTGGATGGTGCCCCCTCAGGTGTTAGATGCGGTGGGCAGACAACGTTGAAGCCGACGTCGAAGTTCTGCGAGTGAGGGGACCATGGAGTGAAGCAGCACAAGACAGAGTCCTGGAGGATTGTGGTGCGGGAGACCCTGAGCCTTCAAGGCTTATGAGCCGAAGAAAGTAAAAGTAAGTAAAGTATTCGCATTACAATTCCTAACAATATAATTGTAATGCCACTGAGGATCACCATAAAGCCATTAGTGGAGCGTAGAAAAAACAAAACCATAGCGAATCCTCGACCACACAGCCCCAAAACACTAAAATGATAACGAAGGCATTATAATTTCTGAATGCTTTACCACTCAAAATGGATAGATTCATATTAAATGCATTCTTGTAAGAAGACACGATATGCTCAAATCCTCCTCGTACCCGTCCTGTATGTTTGTGTCAGAAGGACCCACAGCACATGTCAAAATGGATAGGCCATTTTATTTTGTATATTTTTCTTTCCTCGGCGGGAAAATGTCACACGTCTATAAAACTAAGGGCCTGAGCAATCAATATGCAATAGCAATAAACGTTAATTCCTTAGCAACCCGACAACGTTACTAAACAATTTTGCTATGTATTGAATATACGCCACCTTTTTTGTGTGAACATGGCACCGATTGTCACAATAATCTGAAAAAGGAAAGTGGAAACCCTTCGAGCTTAATAGGAAACGGTTCAAAATAGACTGAATTTAAATGAGAGCATAATATATTACATTCGTGACTACATTCGGATTTCTCACAAAAAAGCCGTTTCACAATCGAAAACCCATAGAAAGTGTTGGCCGGGAGACGTGGCATTGTACACGTGCTGAAATTTGAATTTCCACGTCTGAGATAAGGGTGTGCTGGGAAACGTGCCCCGACAAATCTGGTAAAGATAACTCGTCCACAGAGACTTTGTCGATCACACGACTTTTCAGTCACAGATAAGTCGATCATAGACACATCGGTCACGGATAATTTTATTGCAGCAGACATTTCTCGATCTAAAATCTTTAATCTAAGTTGCAAAGATAAAGTACATATTTAAGATTTATATAAAATGCATTCCCACAAGCAGACATTTATAAGTTCGCGCTTAAACATGCTGCATGTGGACCTACAATATAAAAAACTCAAACTCAAATGAACATAAGCCCTGCAACTCTTGCCGACCTTCCCTGAAACAGGGGTGACATTGGCAAAGTGAACCATTTTTTAAAGTATGGGTGGTCAACCTCATACCAACCATCAGTCAAGGAATAATAAATTTCATTAAACATGATCATGATCAGATAAATGAGATTGCGAATGAATGGAATCTACAGAGTGGAAACAAGAGAAGAGCATGCATGAAAAGAGTGATGAAATTAGATGAGATGAAAGAAGTATGCAAGGACAGAGTCAAGTGGAGGCACTTGTGTGGAGGTACTGGCCACCCCTAGAGGAAAGGCGGCAGGATACAAGACAAGACAAATTAAACGAAATTTCGTCCAGTCGACTTTTTGGTCAACGACGTATCGGTCACATGTAATAAAGGTTCCACAGACAGCTACATTACAGAAAACTTGCATTCCATTAATCTCCAGTCTCGTGGTTGTTTAAATAAATTGTAGTTTCCTGTGATGCAGCTGTCTGTGGACCATACATTGTTTGTGACCGAAAAGTCGTGTGACCAAATTGCCTGTGACCGAAATGTCGTTGACTGGAATGCCGTGTGGACGAACTGTCGTGTGACCGATTTGTCCATAGCCGAGCTGCCTGTGGACGAGTTGTCTGTGACAGATTTGTCGTGTTGCCCTGGGAGGTGAGTTGGGGGTAACAAATGGCTTGGGCTGACAATGGGACGCGGACGAACACTGACTCTGATTGTTCCTTGAAGACGGCGAGGATATTCCCGGCACCGTTTCAACACTAAATAAGGATGTGAGTGCAGAACGAGATGGTGGTATATATGTTTTTGTGTCAATTTGCCACTAAAATTTTATGGATAAAACATCTTTTCTTCTTTTCAAATTTCCACAGATATAAAATTAGCATGTATGCACGAGTGACAAGTTTGACTAAAGTAAATCCATACGATTGATACATGGTCTGATCGATAAGCTTTGGTAGAATGCTAGAAATCTATTCCAGAGGGCAAGAGTTTGACCCAAACAGAAGGTTTGAGAAATGACTCAAAATAAAATACCAGCGAGGTTTATCAAGCCATCACAAGAAATGAGAAAATCCCTACTTCAAGTGAAGTAGGTGGCGTAAGGCCGCCCCTTACCTGGGAAAATAAGTAAGTTCCACACACCGCATGCGAACAACGCGGTTGGAAGTTGCACTTTGTGTGTTTCCGTAACAAGAAAGTTAGCATGTATTGTAAATTTAGTATGGATAGTTGTATTGGAATTTTCCAATAGTAAAACGTTTTTGTATGTACTCAGCGACTACCTAATCTAAGTTGAAAAGATATGTACTATTGAGGATTCAAATTACATGCATTCCTACAAACATGCCGCACCTTGACTTACCCTTACACTTACTCAAATTAGCATAAGCCCTGCAACTCTTGCCGACCTTCCCTGGAACAGGGATGACATTGGCAAAGTGAACCATTTTCTTCAGCATCGATTAATCTACAATTGAAAGGATAGCGCCGATTTATACTTTGCCAAGTTACCAGATTGCAAGAATGGCGTTGACAACAAGTCCCCAGGTGTGAGATGCCCCTCTGTTAGCACAATAGCTTTGAGTGTGACGGCCGGAATAAGACGAACGCCTCTTTATTCAAATGAAGTACGGCAACCAGGACTACGCCGCGTCTCCAATGTAACCGAGACGAGGCATGTCAGGTAATCTAATCTTGTAAGGCGAACGCATTGTGGATATGAGGCAATTTGAAAACGATACAATTCTTTACTTTCCATACTTTGCACGCTCATAAAGAAAGGCAGATTCGTTTAAAACGCAACTAAGCTACACATGTAGTGTAACTTCTTGCATGCGTTATCCCCGAAGGGGTCGCATGTGGCGCTTCGGGACCTATTTATTTTTACAGGTAAGGAGGCCGGCCTCACACCAACCACTTTTAGTTGAAGTGGGGGTTTCCCAGCTCCCGTGGGGGCTGGTTCTCATTTCTTGTGAAGGCTGAGTCAACCTTTGAGATCGAACCCTTGCTCTCGGCATGGAATGCAAGCATTCTACCAATTGAGCTATCGACCTTTTTATCGGCATTAACCAAAGTGAACCAAGTTTTAACAACATTGGGTTCAGCCTCGTACCCATATATAAAGCCATGGAAGAGATCGTACGAGAATATTAATTAATTAATTACAGGTTCATAAAAGGAGTTTTCTTTTGTCAAAAAATTATTACACGCTATATTAGAAAAAAATCTTTAGAAGTTGTTTTTTTTTCAGTTATTTCACACGAATTGAATACAAAGAGAGTATATCACTGTCTATAATCTGTAATCTAAATTGCAAGGATAAATAAACATTCAAAGCTCACATCAAATGCATGTCCACAAACAAACACGTGTAAGTTCGCGCTTACAAATGCTAAATATGAACATACATACAAATTAAAATCCAAACCTCAAATGAACCTTGCAACTTTTACCGACCTTCCGGCATAATAAAAATTGTAGCATTTTTTGAAAGATAAAATTTATATCGAAGCCCGCAAAATTAAAATGTTGGTGGGCATATTCCAGCATGAAAAGCCCTCACATGTGTGAGTATCCAATATTATTCATATCTGACAACCCGGCTCATCACTCAAACAAAATCGCTGCGATGTAAAAAAAAAAAAAAAAACATTTTCACTATGCAAATTTCCCGACCGCCGCGAAAATTCTGAATATCGAGAGTGTGAATAAAAAAAATATAAATTGCAAACGTTTCAAAATTTCAAAGTAAAAAATAATGATATTCATTGTATCGTGTCAGACAACAGTTTTCACATGATTACCTAACCGCGTTCGGCTGAAAAAAAGCGAAAAAAAATGTGGGGCCCAGTTGTGATTTATTATTGGGGCACGATCCGCGTATCAAGGGCGCTTCTAACCAAAGTAGGGATGTTATGGATATCCGAAACTGCAACTGTAAACGCAACGAATATCTGAAGAAAAAAAATCCCGTATCCATAACCGAAATAAAAGTTTTAGATGATTTCTGATAGAATCGAAGTCTAAATGAAACCTATTCATATTATAAAGTCATATCTAGTCTAATATCCGTAACCGAATCTATGACTCTGGATGAAATGAAAGACATATGTAAGGACCGAAAAAAAGGCGGTTGTTCTGCGATGTTGGCGGCTAAGAAATTAGATTTTTTAATAGTTTTTTTCATATTGATTTGTGAAATCGTCAATGTATTAAATAATTTGTAATATTGTTTAAATTTTGTTCCTCGACTTATAGGTTGGTATGAGGCTGACCACTCATACTGTTAAAATGGTTCACTTTGCCAATGCCCTCTCTGTTTCAGAGAAGGTCGGCAAGAATTGCAGAGCTTATGCTCATTTGAGATTGCGTTTTTATTGCGTCCACGTGCGGCACGTGATAGCGCGAACGTGTCTGTTTGTGAGAATGGATGTAGGATGATTTTAAATGTAAAATATTTTAGTGACTTTGATTAAAGATAAACTACCGGTTATCCGAAGAAGATCCGTATCTGTGTACGGAATAATAATGTCCTCTTATCCGTATCGTTAACCGACATTTCATATTCATAACATCCCTAAACAAAAGCAATTTCCCTTCCTTCAGAGCCGAGGGGCGGAGCGCCCGTCCTATTATTCACGGGTAGTTTTGGTGCCCCATTGTTGGGATGTATTGGCAGTTGACCGATAATAATTATTTTTGTCAGAATGAACGAGTACTTTAAGAGGTCTAGTCTAACCTGCGATTCGTTATTTTTGGTTAATGTGAAATCGATGCGGAGTGAAAGTACAGATTGAGCCGCATGAATTGACGTAAGAATAATTGTATGCCCGAATTGTAAGAAAATATAAGTACTTGTAAGGCAGTACATAATTATAATAAGTGGAATGTAAGTTTTTTGGCCGTGTGGGGTTTTCCGAAAAAAGACCAGTGAGATCTGCATATTTAAAGAACGTCAAAAAAGTTGTGACTTCTCGAAGCCGGGTTGTTCGGGCAAAGGCTGAAATATAATAATTTGTTGTTAATTGCTAACGACAACAGTTCACAGAAATGTGTCGTTTGTCCGCCGAAAAAAAATATTCAAACGCCCGTGCAAAAAACGTGTCGACTCTATTGCGAATGAATCGATAATCATAGATTGTACCATTTTTAAATATTCAGTGATCATTTCAGAAATATATGCTTACTGTTATACTGTAACTGTAACGGTTACTTTGTCGCCATTCCGCTAGGTGTGGCCAGAGCCTTTACAGAGCTGCATCCATTTCTTCCTATCCTTACATACCTCTTTCAATTCATTCATATCCATCACCTTTTACATACATTTTCTTCTTTCACACTCACTTTGTACAACCCATTCTTTCACAGTCTCCTGCATTTGATCACTCCATTGACTAGGTTGCTCCTAACCTCTTTTTCCTTTCACACTTCCTCTGCACTTTTGTCAGTCTATCATCATTCATTATTTCCACATACCCAAACCATCTCATGACATTCTTTTGTTCAACCCAAATCCACAGATATAGGAATGAACGAAAGGTAAACCATCGGATATCACCTCGACTAAGAGTAGTTAATGTTTTTCTTGCATTGTTTATTACCCCAAGCATAAAGCACTGCGTAAAACTCCTCTTGAAGGATTGTATAAAAAATGCATAAAACTAAATCACTCACTAAGGATGTTGTTGTCTATTCCATACATTTTTATATTAACGCGATGGACGCGAGTTTACGCAGTGTTTAATAATCAAGTAAGTACAATAATATATGTATGTTGTTTAAAACAGAAGCAAAATGTTTCGTGACTCACTCCAAACATGTAAAAATGTATTCGTGTAATGGCGGAGTAATTCCTATTCATTAAATTAAGTGTAACACATTATGAACAAGATTGGACAAACAAGAAGTGGAAAAAATATAATTTATGGCCCAGAATAGCTGCTGTATGCTAGGCGGGAAATAATATCAGTTTTGTGAAACTCTTTCAAATTATACAACGTACAAGAGTCGTATACAATGAAATATCTCCAACTTAAAGGTAAAACTGAATTAGTGCTGATTCACTGATTTGGGAAATCGTGGATACAATATTTTATTGGGTGAATAGTAAATGGACTAATTATAAGAAAGTGCTCATGAAAAACTTCTGAACTACAGGATTTTTACACTTTTTCTCGAAAATAGGAAAAAGGGTATATATCGATGTAGTAATTCTAGGGTTTTTCCGAAAATGATAAAATGCCATTTCCTGTGTTTCCATAGCGTTCCATTTTTTTAAAATCTTTTTCTTCTACCTGTGCCTCTTCAGTGAAGATTGGCGATCATCATAGCGATTTGAACCTTCGATACTGCTGCACGAAAGAGGTATCTTGTGCTTTTGCCAAACCACTGTCTCAGGTTCTTCAACCACGATGTTATTTTTCTGCCTAGAGGTGGTCTTTCCTTAATTCTTCCCTGGATGATGAGATGCAGGAGTGAATATTTCTCATTTTTCATTATGTGGCCAAATTAATTTTTTCAATTTTGGTGGACATCAAGAGCTCGGCTCTGGTATTCATAAGGGATTTCTCCGCAATTGCGACTCGATCCATCCAGGAAACCTTCAACATACGACGTTAGAACCAGATTTCAAAGACAGTGATTCTGTTCTCGAGGCACTGTGTAAGTGCCTATCTATAAATCTCATTTTCGGAAAAAAAATCCTAGATTGTCGTCTCTCTTCGTCGTTCATGTGATTTGTAAATTGAACTCGAGCGAAAACTATGGTATTGCGAAATCGAGTAGTTATGTTTTAGTACAAACTGTGAACAAAACAATCATGTGACCTACTTATCCTTGTGAATTGTAATCTACAGCTTTGTTGAGAACACAATGACTTTGTAAAGGTACCTATGACCGGTCTGTAGTCTAGTGGTAACACTTCTGACTCGTAAATGGAAGGTTTGGGTTCGAATCCCGGCGGAGAACAAAAATATACCATTTATATTTTCAAATATGCTATTCGCTGGGTGAAACATTCATATCCCTTTACCAAAGACCGGTCACTAAGCGTCCATCAAGCCTTACAGCAACTGGGTCTTGCTTGAGAATGGCGCTTTCTACAGCGACGACCAAGCTCGCAGAAGGCTCTTGAGGTGTGATACACACAAAAACAGCGCTCACAAAATAAATCATCCTAACGTTATTATTATTACTACTGAAAATTCCATGCAAGCGCGGAAAAGACGGAAAATATAACGATTGAAGATGTACGAGTATGTGGGTAGGCAGACTTACATGCGACGAAGACATTTTTCCATCTCTTACAAAAACATCAGTTGGACTTACCTAGAAAAAAGGAAATACAAATAATTAGTGATAAGCAATAAAAAACATAGGAAGATTACGAAACACTGCAGAATACAGAAAAAGTAACATGCAGGTCGGAACAGACGAATGCTGTATGTTCATAAGAATAAAAAGTCATGGACTATAACTCCGTGAACCAGAAGAGAAGTTGTCTAAATATAACTTTTCAGTTTTTCCCTCAATTAAAACGTTTTAACATAAAGTTGAAACAGCCCACTTAAAAAAATAATGAAATAAAAGTTTGTTAAAAAACAAATATACATAATTTTACGACTGTGCAGATCTCATTTACCACAACCGGTTAAAAATACGTTCACATACCTAAGTACATAATATACACAATTTTTTTTTGATCACTTTTACTATGTTAGTTAGAACAGCCAGAGACCAAAAGCGCCTTTTCAAACGATCCGGTCCGGTGCCGGATCTGATGTAGGTATGTTTACTATTCATTTTAATTCCCCGCAAGAGGTTAAAACCTTCTTCTTTTATTTCCACTTGATCCCATTATGTCTAGTTTAAAGTAGTTAGTTTGTTCGCAGACTATTCTTGGAACAGCATGAGTATACATTTAGTTTTATTTTGGGATTAAATGCGTTCACCCTAATTCCCCGCAGACCGGCCTTGTACGTTTTCTAATTTAATTTCCATTAATTCACCGCACCGAGCGCGAATACAAAGCGTTTCGATTTAATACAATTACAGGACCGTATAAATTTGAATTGCAACCGCAGAGGACTGAAAAGCCAAGTGGCTTGTTCAGACGCAGACAGCATAAAGGATGACTCACGCTAGACCGTGTCGGGTCCGAGCCGAGCTTTAGCTGTAGCCAAAAAACCAAAACCAAACATATGCAAAATAAAATATACGTAACCAAATACAGTTTACGCTTAATCATGCCACTTGTGGACTTACAATATAAAAACCCAAATCTCAAATGACCACACACCCTGCAACTCTTGCCGACGTTCCCTGAAACAGGGGTGACATTGGCAAAGTGAACCATTTACTACAGCATCGATGGTCAGCCGTATACCGACCTATAAGTTAAGGAACATACACAACAATTTACATTTTTAAAATCAATAAATAATAATTTGCATTGACATCGAAACTAAAACAGAATATAAAATTCTAATTAAAAAAAAACTAGTCCTAGCCGCCAACATTACAGATCAACTGCCATTTCTTTCTGTCGTTACATACTTCTTTCATTTCATCCAGAGTCATAACCTTCTTCATACAAGCTCTCCTATTATTACGAGTATGACTGGATATGATAAGAAATGTAAATTATCCTGTATTACATCAATAGATGTGTGCAATACATACTGTGTATAGATATCCTTAGTTATAAGACACACAGTTGGTCACAATCTGAACTGCCTTTATGGGACGGAGAGACAAAACAGAAAGGGAAGAGAGAGACAGAGATAAGCATCGCTTAAAAATAGATTGAGTTTACTCTGGCACCACCCTAATAAATCCACGAGCAATAATAAGTACTAGCCCGGCTATAAATCTGTACTGAGACCATTACCCAAAGATTAAACCTTAACCGTGAGGTTTACCAAAAAAATATATGGAAACTAAAAAAGCGACTGAAGTGAGTGTTACAGTTTCCCTACATTTATGTTAAAACACTAGGGTTTGGTTTATATGAAGTTTTCAGTCAGTTACGGGTAATGAGAAGACTGCCATATTGTTCATGTGCCGGATTCTCATAGACATTAAAGTGAGGTTAGAGGGTGGTTAACTTTTAGAGGCTTTCATATTGTGGTAGGGTGTGGCTTTTTAACGTGAAGGATTACAGTTTATTAGGAAATTTTGTTTTTACACTGTTAAAATGATACCGTTTTACGAAAGAAAGGAGCAAATTTGGGATTAATTATGTATTAATAGAATTTCTGTACGAAAGTTATGTACTGTTATATTCATTGAATTGTAATTTTCGATCTACTTTACATGAATTCATTACTTATTAATATATTACAACGCAACTAAGCTACACATATAGTATAACTTCTTGCCGCGTTATGTTTTTTTTTGTATATCATCAATTTTAATTTTCTTTGTGTGCTTTTTCCCTCACTTTTACGACAAAATATGATGTCAAACATACACAGAATTCAAAGACATTGCATTTCACTGTTACCATAATGTATATCTCATCTTATAGAACAAAATGCGGATATCTAGATTTTTTACTATTGTTAAATAACTATGAAAACGAACAAAAAAATGATTTCCTGTTTTCGATACATTAATCATAATTTCCAAAAAAAAAATGCCTTTGATTCTATACGAGCCACTTCTCGCTTAAAGATCTATGTCATTTCCAATACTTTTATTTGAATACTAAAACTTTTTACAAACACGTAAATGGTGTCCAATAAAAGGGCCCTGAATTTCAGATGAGGATAATAACTCCTCCATCCTACTCGCACCCACCCACCATAGATCTCTCACAGAGCAGTCGCGGTGTATGACAGAGGATGTTTTATTCCCATTCACACAGATGACCTCATCTCTTTTTATAGGCGCACAGAAATAGCCGTGGTAGCCATTCGTAATACGAGCCTTTGTCTAGTATCAGGATGTACTACATTGTCAAAGTTATTGAGGAAAAGCCTACGTATGTATGCATTATTTTAGTATTCTAGAGTCTAGATGCCTCCATTTCAAACGGTATATTTTCAGTCACGAAATTTATGGCATCGCCGGACAAACCACGCCGGATCGTGTGAAAGCTAACATACATCCCCAATACACGCGATTTACGATTTGGCAAAGTATCGGAATGTGTGAAAAGTAATTAAGACGTTTTAATTCACTACTTAATAAAAAGTTAAAAAAAAACTGTGATTTTGGTAAGGTAAGGATTTAAACAATATCTAAAGGAAAGCCACTCAGAGGCGTTGCTTATCTCAACACCTGAATAAGAATTATCATGATAATCATAATCCTCGACAAAACAACTAAGGGTACGTATTGGGTCCACGTTATAAACGATGCTGTCTAGATTTTCAGAACAAATTCAGCATGGCTGACTTCGATCCTACATATATGGATTCATCAAGATATCTACATTAAAATTAATCACCGAAACAGGATTGTATCCCAGTTAGTTTCGAAACCAAGCCTTCCACTACACAAAAAAAACGCTATTTTCCTTCTCCGACGATATCCAATATTGAAGATTTTTTCATCTTCAATCGAAACGATCATTTTTAAAGTTTCAATTTTAAAAGTTTAGTATCTACGCTAGATATTGAAAACGATAATAAAGAAGGCTACGCGCTTGAAGTGAGAATATCGCCGACAATGCCGTTTCTATTAAAGCGAGACAATACAAAAAGGACGACAAGACTGTGTTAGGCCTCCGAAGCTTCTTATGATGGAAAAGTGAAAAAGATAGAAAACGTGGAAAAGATAGAAAAATTGAAGGAGTGGAAAAAAATTAAAACGGTAGAAAAGATGGAAAATTCGAATATGCAGGAAGTAGGTTTTAAGAGTTCTTACTAATTGAGAAAACAGGAAACGATGAGGAAAAATAGGATATACTGAAAAAGTACATACGACGAAAAAAATAGAAAGTGAGAGAAAATGTAACAGGTGGAATAAGGAAGAAGGCAAGAGTGGAAAAGCTGGAAAGAATAGAAAATAGGATCAGTTGAAAAATAGAAAAAATGATAAAACTAGAAAATAGAGCAGGTGGAATAAAATATTGAAGCTCATAAAAGGAAATGTGGAACAAGCTGACAAATATGAACAGCGGAAAAAACGAAAAAATTGCAAAGTGGAAAAGACGGAAAAAGCAGAAACGACGAAAAATTTATAGTAAACGGAAAAGCTGGAAACAAGCGGAGCGTAGCTGAAAATTGCATTGGCCCGATGCACTTGATAGCACAGCCTGCACCAGGGGCTGGGAGCAGCGCTGGGGGATGATATGACTCCGCGCGATATAGGATCGCAAATTGCAGCGATATTTCAAATCTCGGCGATACATTGAATCTGGCGAGATCAATTGATTGGCTTACAGCGAGAGAAGGTAATATAGAGAGGTAGGAAATGTTGCCGAATAAAGAAAACAAGGGTAATTTTTCAGGATGAAATCAAAGAAAATGTAAAGCGAGAAAATATGCGTTCCTAGGTCGAGGATCTTACGTATCTCGTGTGATTTTTAACTGCAACTACAATAAAATTTACTATGATTTCCAAACGAAGAGAACAAAATCTCAAGCAAGAGTTTTTTTTGTGAAAAAAACGTCACGACAAAACGAGAACCTCTAGGTCAGAGGTGTGCTTCTAAAAGTAAGCTTCTAAAAGTTCGATGTTCATGCAGTTATGTTCTCATATAGAACAGAAAAAAGTATTAAAAACAAAGATACTGTTTCACTACCGCCTTTCACGTTTACACTAGGACTAGAGGTATCCAGATTCTTTAAAAAAACTTTTCCCAGTTTATTTATTCACATCGATCACTTTTTCCTTTTCACTCAGGATATCCCATGTCTTCAGATATTTAAAAAAGATAAAATTGCCTCCGGTGACATGTCAGTCATCCATCATGTAAAATAACATGAAATGAAGCTTATTGGATAGGAGCACAGATTCAGAGTAGAAAAGGTCAGGTAGGAAGGATACAATTATGGGCAGGACTTCCGTGGGCAGAGAACACGACATAAATATCTGAAAATAGTTTTAACTCTGAATAAGAAAAATACTTACACCTTATCGGCGAAATAACGTATTTCACATACCAACGAATAATCCATAATTGAAGTGGCAAAAAATTTAGCACGTACAAAAGAAAACTGAAACATCGAATTAATACAATCTCTTATACATTCTTGCTTTTCCCTGAAACAGGGGTGGCGTTGACAAAAATGTAAACGGTATGGTTAATCAGATACTAATATATTAACATGGGAAGACACGTAAAAGGGTTTTGAATTATCATGAAATCGGAACATCACAAATATCCCTAGGCAGGAAAAAATTACAAGAGTAGGGATGACAAATATCTTGGTTGGAAAATGCAAGAAAGTAGACCGGCATTTAAAGTGTGAATGGGATGTTTCGAGCGACGCAAGACAGAGACATGTTAGCCGTGGTGATCTCCAATGTCGGTGGGACCCGATAGGGCAGATAAAGAAGGTTACAGCAACCGAAACCAAAATTTGGTGAGCGTTTTCTAAGCAACCCGGCCGGTTGAGCACGCATTTTTCCAGCCTTTTTTATTACATCAGGAAAATGTACGTTTTGCAACATTTTATTAAGAATATAATTATTTTCTTAAAAAAAACAAAGAAAATATGGCGGGGGTGAAACTGCCGCAAGGAACAACATTAAAGAGAATATTTCACCCAAAGACAAATAATACAGAGAGGGAAAAGGGCACAAAAAACACGGGTAGGCAGGGCAGGTCCGCCCGCAAATAGGATTTCTCCCCGGCAGGACGCGTGTTCCCATTCCACGACCTAAAAGGAATCTTTACTCAGACAGCACACGGAAGTATCATACCCTAAATCTGCCGTTATTGTTTCTTACACTTTATGGTCTTAGCAAAAAAGTGACAGTAATGAAAAAAATCAAGCATGTTTATTAATTTTTTATCTTAATTATAAAGTTTAAACAAAATATATAACTTAAAAATTGCGACCACAAAAAAATATTTAAAAAAATACGTTTTTTTCACTTCTGTAGCTACTTTCTCGTGTGTGCTATGTTTTGGAAATATTTTTTTTCATTCTATTTATAGAACTATACATTGTCTAGTGTAGTATCGAAACCGTTTTTTTATAATGTCAATAGTTTTTGAGTAAATATGGAAAAACTGAAACTACTTGATGAATTAATTTTTTTCCGTGTGCTTGTCTGAGTAAAGATTCCTTTTAGGTCGTGGAATGGG
Organism: Agapetus fuscipes; assembly: GCA_951799405.1. Lineage (NCBI taxonomy): Eukaryota > Metazoa > Arthropoda > Insecta > Trichoptera > Glossosomatidae > Agapetus > Agapetus fuscipes. The sequence goes on from OX637333.1 coordinate 6,040,444, forward strand.
AACACGCCGGCAGGACACCGTCCGTGATGTTGCCCTTTGTGAGAGGGCGACCCCGGCACGCGGCCCACTCTTAGGGGCGCGTGAGGAGGGGGCGTTACATGCCGACGTGACAGACATGACCAATTACACTAAGGTTACGTCACGTGACGAACAAGGAACATTTCATAAAATAATATTTTTGTGTTATTTATTTAAACTTTGGTCCGGTTGATAGCTCAGTTGGAAGAGAGCTTGCATTCCATGCCGAGAGCTCATATTCGAATCCCACAGAGAAAATATTTATTTTTTCCCATCGTATCAGAATATATTTCTCATTTTGGTATTTATTACCAGAAATGAGTAACATGGGCTGAGCTGGGGAACCCCCACTTCAATCAAACAGATTGGCCTAAGACCGGTCCCCTTATCCGTACAAATCAATAGGTTCCACTCGCTACATGTGACTCCTTCAGGGACGACGCTGCAAAAAGTTAAACTATATGTGTAGCTTAGTTGCGTATAACTATTGCTTCATGGATAAGCACTCCGTAGAGGCCAAAAAAGCAAGATTGTGTAAGCAACCCATCAAACTTTAATTTAAGGCCATAATTTGAGTAAAATTTCAGTAAGTAGAACGCTACTTTAAACTGGATATAATATTTTATTGCATCAAAAATCTCGTTGTTAGAAAACTGAGCTCAGTTAATAATATAAATGATTAATTTCTAAGGCTTTATTTTTTTTTCTACTCCATATAGGTACTATGTACTACGAAATGCACGCGTTAACAAATTCATGTGTGAAAATTCAATATATAAATTCAAGCGCAGTTCATAAATGACGTTAAGATTTTTAAGAATTCCAATGGAATAAAGATTCAATAAAAGCACAGAATTTCCATTTATATTGCACGGAAAGATTCCACGAATCTCCTGCAAGGATTCTTCTCACGCTCTCAATACTCCCAGTCAGCGAAAATTCCAGGAATATGAGGAACAAAGACGATACAGTGGCACACTCACAGGATACCCAGTACCACTAGTACAAAGCTTCTCGTCAAAGCTCAACATAGCGTTTTATTAACAACAACCACAACAACGGTGCTTTATATTGTTCTTTCGGGCTTTGACCCAAGTACTTTTACACCTTGCATTCAAGCGATACCCCTTCTGTTAGGCCCGGTATTTTGGAGTATCGTAAAGTTAACTAAAATGCAATTTTAGTTAAATCATCATAATATTTCACTCACCGAATTTCGCCAGTAAATATTTAGTAACTTTAACTTTCGATTTTCAAGATGGCAGCGCTTCACTGACAGCAGCTGTTCTTTTTTAATGTAAGGATACATCAATATTGTTACAAACTGAACATTTTTTGTCTCGTTTTCTAGCTAAATGAAGATTAGGCATATGATTTTTATGAATAGTTGTTTGTTTTAAAGCTTTTGAATGGCATTTTAATTATTTCCAAGATTTGTGGGCGTGGCCTAATACTTCGGTAATGTTCGGTTTTAGTTTACTCGAGATTGAGTATTTTGAATGAAAGTTCAAGTAATAGTTAACTAAAATATTACCACAGTTAAATATACCGGGCCTTTGAAGACCAATACCAATAAATATACGCCAATAATTTAATTCCAATCAGTAGGTACTTGACTTATAGATTGGTATGAGGCTGACCACCCATACTGTAAAAAATGGTTCACTTTGCCAATGTCACCCCTGTGGCAGGGAAGGTCGGCAAAAGTTGTAGGGTTTATGTTGATTTGAAGTTTGGATTATATTTGTAAGTAGTGTAATGTTCCCCCCCCTGCCGAAGGAGGAGTCGAAGGAACTAAGAGGAGTCTCGAAAAGAAGAGGGCACGAAAGGAGGGATTTTCCTCCTCCGGTAAAAGTGGAGCGATCGAATGTGCAGGAGAATACCCTGGAGTCACCAGGATTCAAGTGCAACAAACCTTTTTTGAAGGAATAGCACTAGGCTGCTTCGATTCTTTTCCACCCTTCAGTTTCAGTTGCTGGAAGAGCAATCTACCCCTACCGAGGTAGTAATTATTTTTGGCCAATTATTATGTGATCGTCTAGCTAAGGGTAGGACTCCTCGTCGTGTGGAAGATTATGAAACAGAACGTTGTGTAAATTTTTTGTTTTACCGTTTCAAAATCTACTTTAGTGGCAAACCCAAGTACTTTTTGGGAGGTGTACCTCTCATACATTTCTACCTTTTTATAAGATTATAACGAGTATTGATTTTGCGTTTACGCGATCAAAGATGAGGTAGTATGAACTACAATTATTTTTAAGGCGACGAGATTTAAGCGTTATTAATTACGGAACGGTCTTAATGTGTGCGAGTTTAATTAATTGGAATATAAGGTAGTCGAAATTATTTTCAGATAAAAACATAAATGACATAAAAATTGCGAGATGAAAGGCAGTTAGGTTTTAGTTTGTTAGTGAAAGTAATTACATGCAAGGCGATCTCTTCTTTGTTGTAATTCTTACCTTTGCGCGTCCACCTGTAAGTTAATAGGTCCATGGCTTTTACAGCATCTTTCTATGACCACCGGTCATCTGAAAGGCACTGCAAAATGGACCTTTATTAGTTATTTCAAGGAAAGGATTCGAATACACGCGGCGTGAATCTAAGATTTCGACACCCTCGTCGATCAAATGACTCTAATTAATCATGGCAAATGGCCCCAACGGCCTTTTGAGTACCTCCTCCAATTCCCCTTGTACTCTACCCAACTTCTCCGTATGGTAATCTTTTGCTGCAAAAAAACCACGGGACAGGAAGGTTAGTCTGGATTGTGTGTGTTCAGCTACAAGTTACTGCAATAATGTTGGCTCCAAGCAAACTCCAAGTATATATGATCAGAGATCATGGAACATTAATCCAGCTGAGTGAGCCCAGATCATTTCAGGAACTCTCGTTGCGACCAGAGGTCGGGAACATATCCAGTAGTATTTGGCCAGAGGCCGGCTGCCAATTTTCAGGAACTTTGTTGTGATCAGGAACATATAATGAACAAGGTCACTCAGCTGTTTTCAAATTCAACTGCATTAGGTACATCCGCGTTATTCTTTGTGTATCTCGATATGAGATTGCAGGCATTTCGGCTTCAGCACATACTGCAGAGTTGTTTGTTTATAATTTATTTATGAAATTTGTATTTTATTAGCTTGGCCAACCCCTAGTGTGATGGATGTGTAATGGTGTGTTTGGAATACATTTTCACCTTCAGATGGATTACTTTCAGGCCTTACTTATAGGTAATTCATGCAACATGCAAATCCTTCATAATCATTCTTTCATTCTCACCACCTCAAGGAGAGCAGCATTCCGTAATGTGTAGGAGTGATTAGATAATTCTGCATTGAATGTTATAGTTTTTCAGGAATTTTCCTGAAACTAGGGTCTTCCCGTGACTGTGGAACGTTCAACACCAGACCCACATTTATAAACTACGACAAAAGGTCCCATCATCTTGCAAACCTATGCGATACACTACTCACCGGACAAACTCGTTCAACCGTTTTCCACAACAAGGGAAATTTCAGGAAGGACCATTCGGTAAGGAAACGACATTGGGAACGGCTGACTTCAGGAATCAGTATATCTCGAATGCAAGCGAACCAAACATTTCTTAATTCAATATAACATTGCAGAATTCCAGCAAGAGAGAGAATCTAATTTAATTCAAAATGTCAATAGTGGTGTGTGTGTGTAGCGTTAGTACATAAATGACAGCGACAGTAAATAACTACTTTGTCGAAGATAAGAAGAAAACCTCCCTCCGCTTAGTTAAGTAGGTGAATCTCTGAAATAAACTTATAATTAACAATTATGCATCGATAAGAAAATAAGTAGGAAAATCTTTCCCCCGCACAGGTAAGTCGATGAATCCCTGAAAGTAAATATTTATAATTAACAGAAAGCAAACAATAAGTACTCCTGAAAGAAACACCAACATGAAAGTAATACAGACAAGTGGTTTTAATGAAATTAGTTATTTGTTAGTATAATTGAAAACACTTAGCCCAGGATCTTCTTTTCTGCTTCAACTCTGAATTAATTCGAAAATAATGGTTTTATTTTTAAATATTGAAATGCCGGAACCCAAAAGAAATAAGACACTGCACTTCCACTCTCACAATTATTATTTAAAGTAAACAAAAGAGAATTTCCGCGTTTAATATTTATAAGGTCCATCATTTTATTAAAACGTTTAAAAATGTTTATTTCGGATTTGATTGATTAAGTTTATATTTAATTGAGAATTTATTATCGGAGTTTAGAAAACCGGAGTTTATAATTTTACGAGCTTAGGGAATGAAACCCCACACGCGTGTCGACTGTCGCACCGGATTGAGAATCGCGTTTATTTAAAATTTAGAAAATATAAATTTATATTTTTAGTGTTTGAGATTTGAACAAACCACGTGCGTATCGATTGGCAACCGAAATCTCACTTTCCGAGTTTATTAAAATTACGAAATAGAATTTATATTTTCAGTGTTTGGGATTTAAACAGAACACGTGTGTATCGATTGGCGACAAAAATCCGACTCCCGAGTTTATTCAAAAATTAGAAAATGAAATTAATTATTTTTTTAGTGTTTAGAGAATCAAAACACATCCGTATCGATCGCCGTGCAAGATCCAACTCCCCCATCCCTTGCAACGTCAGGGGTGCATCTCTTCCCTCTCCTCCCCTTGAGATCTCCCTTCCTCCACCCCAAGATCTGCCGCAAGTCATAGCGATATAATTATTGGTTGAAAAAGAGAGAACTCTACAATTTCCCCCAAAAATTTAGAAAAATGGCAATCTTGTTATTTTGAGAAATTTTTCTCAAGGTTCTCGTATACTGTTCAACCAACAGGTTCAAGTCGACATATATCTTTTTTTCCTCTCCCCAAGCCCCTTTTTTTTCAAATTATACGCGCTCAATCCCGATAAGGTGTCGCATAACGCATGTGTGTAACACATGTGTCCTTTCGTTTCCACCCCCAACTTGAAGTCATGCTTCATCCCTCAACCCAAAGAATTAAAAAAACACTTGGACTATTTAGTGAATATGCCTTACACAGGGATCCAAGATTTTCAATTAAACCATGTTCGTGCGTAAATCATTGAAAACGCATTCGAAACCAAAATTTTAGTTCTGCCATACAACAACGCAGGCAAGTAACTAAAACTAAACAATAACCAATTGTCCCAAATTTAATGTACCTGACACTCAACTATCTTTACAATGCAAGTTGCAAAGATGTACCAATACCGAAGATTCGAAATTAATGCACGCCCACAATCAGACGCACGTTAGCCCAGGCCATCACACTTCGTGTGTGCATCAACAAATCAAACCCCAAATGTTAAAAGAAACTTTTACCGCCACTCCCCGAAACATAAGCGACATCAGCAAAGTAAAACAACCTCGACCGTAAGGGTGGTCAGCCTCATACCAGTCCACAAGTCAAGGAACAATGTCAAGTATATACTCTTACCAGGATTCACCCTAGTTTTAGTTTTTTATAACCATTCAAGGTAGCGTTTTATTTAATATTGAATTTAAATGTACGTCAAACAGACGCTATTCAACCCTTATGAGGCAATATATTCCCCCAAAACTTTAGCACAACTGTTACTTTTAACAGATAAAATAGTTAACCCAAATAGCTAATTATCGAAATGGAAACACCATTCCAGTAAAATAAATGCTCATTTGAAACTTAATTGAGATAACATCTTAATATATAAAATATTAAGTGTCTAAAAAAATTACAAAATTTAAACCCGGTTCCCCCGTAAGGTCGGGATGATATTATGCAACGCAAGTGATCGTTCAACAATCAGTCGTCACGGCATAAAATCTTTTGGCCAACACGACATGGACGCATAAAATCAAAAAAAGAACACATTAATATTAAGGGCCGCTCCAAATTTCCTGGGAATGAACAGATCAAGGGTCCTGTGTAAAAAAATCCCACCCTTGTTTTAAGCGTTATTTCTTTCACGACCATAAAATTTTATTTCTTGAAAAATAAATTGAAAGATTAACGTTCCTCAGAGTTATTAGTTCCGAAAAAAAGGCCACTTCACGCACTTAAAATCCATAATTTAAATCCCTTTTAATTTTTTTGTCGTTTGAGTGAACTGAATTTTTATCACGTCCCACGATAGTTAAAATAACAAACCAAAATTTACGACTTTTTAGATTATTTCTACCCCAATCACTCCACACATGTTCCGACCTGAGAGGCTCAGTTCCCTTCCATCTTTTTGTTTGCATAAAATCTTAGCAACAATGACATCACTTCGTGTCCAAAGAAAGGCAATTATACCATGCAAATAATCAGACTTTAGATGAAGCAATACAATTTGCTTTCTTGACATTATCTAGACTTTCAGCAGTTACTTCGTGAAAGTTCATTTTAATAGATTAAAATAAAAATTGTTTTGTTTTAATTCACATGAGTTTACTACACTGAAATCATCAACTTCAGAGATACATTACTTAGCTTTGCAACCCATTTAAAGAGCCGCTACCACCCCAAAATTACATACCCTTATATTAATTAACTTATGTGGTAAGCGCTGTTTTAGTGTGTTTCCACACCTCAAGAGCTTAGTGAGTCTAAAATTTAAGGCAAAGTGAATTTACCTCACAATCATAATATGATATCTCACAAAGGTTTAATATTGCGCAAAGTGCAATAACCTGTTTCACATAATAACAATTTATCATCTCATCACAAGATGTAGAAAATTCAAATGTTCAAAATAAAAAACAAAATCGGAAAGAGGAAAACTTCATTTCAAGTCCCAATATAGAGTGGAATATAAATAGCATTAGGAAGCAAGAGGCACGTAACATGTGTAAGGTAACAAAGACGACGCGCACAATATTACTTCAAGGATTATTTTTATTTTATTTGAAAGTGTATTAAGCGGACTAAACTTTGCTTTATTATTATCCGGCGGTATGTTTACTTCTAGTTTACGTAAGTTACTTGAGCTAAAGTTTCTTTATTCTTTAACAAAATTTACTGATTTTAAAATTTACACAAATTATTAAACGCAATAAATGTATGAGAGATACTTGTATGACCTCCCATCCTGGTTCACTTGGCAACAATTGTAATGTTCCCCCCCCCTGCCGAGAAGGAAGGGGAGACGGAGGAACGAAGAGGTGGACTCGAAAGAGAAAGCGCGAAAGGAGGGATTTTCCTCCTCCGGTAAAAGTGGAGCGATCGAATGTGCAGGAGAATACCCTGGAGTCACCAGGATTCAAGTGCAACAAACCTTTTTTGAAGGAATAGCACTAGGCTGCTTCGATTCTTTTCCACCCTTCAGTTTCAGTTGCTGGAAGAGCAATCTACCCCTACCGAGGTAGTAATTATTTTTGGCCAATTATTATGTGATCGTCTAGCTAAGGGTAGGACTCCTCGTCGTGTGGAAGATTATGAAACAGAACGTTGTGTAAATTTTTTGTTTTACCGTTTCAAAATCTACTTTAGTGGCAAACCCAAGTACTTTTTGGGAGGTGTACCTCTCATACATTTCTACCTTTTTATAAGATTATAACGAGTATTGATTTTGCGTTTACGCGATCAAAGATGAGGTAGTATGAACTACAATTATTTTTAAGGCGACGAGATTTAAGCGTTATTAATTACGGAACGGTCTTAATGTGTGCGAGTTTAATTAATTGGAATATAAGGTAGTCGAAATTATTTTCAGATAAAAACATAAATGACATAAAAATTGCGAGATGAAAGGCAGTTAGGTTTTAGTTTGTTAGTGAAAGTAATTACATGCAAGGCGATCTCTTCTTTGTTGTAATTCTTACCTTTGCGCGTCCACCTGTAAGTTAATAGGTCCATGGCTTTTACAGCATCTTTCTATGACCACCGGTCATCTGAAAGGCACTGCAAAATGGACCTTTATTAGTTATTTCAAGGAAAGGATTCGAATACACGCGGCGTGAATCTAAGATTTCGACACCCTCGTCGATCAAATGACTCTAATTAATCATGGCAAATGGCCCCAACGGCCTTTTGAGTACCTCCTCCAATTCCCCTTGTACTCTACCCAACTTCTCCGTATGGTAATCTTTTGCTGCAAAAAAACCACGGGACAGGAAGGTTAGTCTGGATTGTGTGTGTTCAGCTACAAGTTACTGCAATAATGTTGGCTCCAAGCAAACTCCAAGTATATATGATCAGAGATCATGGAACATTAATCCAGCTGAGTGAGCCCAGATCATTTCAGGAACTCTCGTTGCGACCAGAGGTCGGGAACATATCCAGTAGTATTTGGCCAGAGGCCGGCTGCCAATTTTCAGGAACTTTGTTGTGATCAGGAACATATAATGAACAAGGTCACTCAGCTGTTTTCAAATTCAACTGCATTAGGTACATCCGCGTTATTCTTTGTGTATCTCGATATGAGATTGCAGGCATTTCGGCTTCAGCACATACTGCAGAGTTGTTTGTTTATAATTTATTTATGAAATTTGTATTTTATTAGCTTGGCCAACCCCTAGTGTGATGGATGTGTAATGGTGTGTTTGGAATACATTTTCACCTTCAGATGGATTACTTTCAGGCCTTACTTATAGGTAATTCATGCAACATGCAAATCCTTCATAATCATTCTTTCATTCTCACCACCTCAAGGAGAGCAGCATTCCGTAATGTGTAGGAGTGATTAGATAATTCTGCATTGAATGTTATAGTTTTTCAGGAATTTTCCTGAAACTAGGGTCTTCCCGTGACTGTGGAACGTTCAACACCAGACCCACATTTATAAACTACGACAAAAGGTCCCATCATCTTGCAAACCTATGCGATACACTACTCACCGGACAAACTCGTTCAACCGTTTTCCACAACAAGGGAAATTTCAGGAAGGACCATTCGGTAAGGAAACGACATTGGGAACGGCTGACTTCAGGAATCAGTATATCTCGAATGCAAGCGAACCAAACATTTCTTAATTCAATATAACATTGCAGAATTCCAGCAAGAGAGAGAATCTAATTTAATTCAAAATGTCAATAGTGGTGTGTGTGTGTAGCGTTAGTACATAAATGACAGCGACAGTAAATAACTACTTTGTCGAAGATAAGAAGAAAACCTCCCTCCGCTTAGTTAAGTAGGTGAATCTCTGAAATAAACTTATAATTAACAATTATGCATCGATAAGAAAATAAGTAGGAAAATCTTTCCCCCGCACAGGTAAGTCGATGAATCCCTGAAAGTAAATATTTATAATTAACAGAAAGCAAACAATAAGTACTCCTGAAAGAAACACCAACATGAAAGTAATACAGACAAGTGGTTTTAATGAAATTAGTTATTTGTTAGTATAATTGAAAACACTTAGCCCAGGATCTTCTTTTCTGCTTCAACTCTGAATTAATTCGAAAATAATGGTTTTATTTTTAAATATTGAAATGCCGGAACCCAAAAGAAATAAGACACTGCACTTCCACTCTCACAATTATTATTTAAAGTAAACAAAAGAGAATTTCCGCGTTTAATATTTATAAGGTCCATCATTTTATTAAAACGTTTAAAAATGTTTATTTCGGATTTGATTGATTAAGTTTATATTTAATTGAGAATTTATTATCGGAGTTTAGAAAACCGGAGTTTATAATTTTACGAGCTTAGGGAATGAAACCCCACACGCGTGTCGACTGTCGCACCGGATTGAGAATCGCGTTTATTTAAAATTTAGAAAATATAAATTTATATTTTTAGTGTTTGAGATTTGAACAAACCACGTGCGTATCGATTGGCAACCGAAATCTCACTTTCCGAGTTTATTAAAATTACGAAATAGAATTTATATTTTCAGTGTTTGGGATTTAAACAGAACACGTGTGTATCGATTGGCGACAAAAATCCGACTCCCGAGTTTATTCAAAAATTAGAAAATGAAATTAATTATTTTTTTAGTGTTTAGAGAATCAAAACACATCCGTATCGATCGCCGTGCAAGATCCAACTCCCCCATCCCTTGCAACGTCAGGGGTGCATCTCTTCCCTCTCCTCCCCTTGAGATCTCCCTTCCTCCACCCCAAGATCTGCCGCAAGTCATAGCGATATAATTATTGGTTGAAAAAGAGAGAACTCTACAGTAGGTACACATTCAGCATTTGTGGGCATGCATTTAATACTAGCTTTAAATGTTAATAGTTAGCTGATGATGGACGGATAAAGTCCGATAGCGCTTAGGCTTTGTTAACTCTAATAAGTGAAAATAAAACTATGTTTTACAAAAAGTTTTTTTTTAATTAAATTAAAATGAATTTTCACTCTGTGAATGCACTTACTCTAGAAAATTTTCTAATATATCTTTGCAACTAAGATTATAGATTATATTATAGAGGTAGCAGAGCATCGAAGAAGTTACACACATTATTAACGAAACGTAAGCAAGAGAAGAAGAAAACTATGGACCACAATCAAAGCCCGAGAGAACTGTACTGTACTGTATCCTGCCGCCGTTCCACTAGAGGTGGCCGGTACCTCCGCAGATGCGCCTCCACTTTTTTTTTGTCCTTATCAAGTATCTGAATCCGGCCGTTAAAGCCTAAAAACATTAGCACAAAACCGTGCATCTAGTGAGGTGAGCGTTTTAGAATGCATTATTTTTAGTAAAATGCTAAGGTTGAGTGTGATGGTAAAGTGTACTTGGAGTGTGGAATCTTTCCATGGAGGAGAGATGCATCTGATCACATAGACTTGATGGGAGCACGTTTGCATCTTCAACCACCACTTCCCACGGGAAAAATATGCTCATGTGGTTGCTTATGCGTATCATACATTCTACGCTACATCTCATACATAATATCTATACTTTTCATACGGCATTTAAAACGCAGACGCAACTAAGCTACACATATAGTGTAACTTCTTGCCGAGTTATCCCCGAAAGGGTCGCATGTGGCGAGTTGAACCTATTTATTTTTACAGGTAAGGGGCCGGCCTTACGCCAACCTCTTCAGTTGAAGTCGGGGTTTCCCAGCTCCCGAGGGGGCTGGTACTCATTTATTTTTAAGGCTGAGTTAACCTTGCCGGTATTTTATTTTGCGGTTTGAAATAAACACCGAAACGGGAAATCATTTCTGATACCCTTGGTGGGATCCGAACCCGAGCTCGTGGCATGGAATGCAAGCACTCTACCAACTGAGCTATTGACCGGACATTCAGAAAATCAGCAAAACCATTACCAATATTCTGCCGATGATCAGAAAGAAAGTGATTTCTACGATACCGTTCATATCAGTTGACAAACTTCAAAGGCGCTGAGCCAAAAGATGTTTCTTTTGATTTTAGCATAATATAGGGCATCTAGAAATAATTGACAATAAACTCTGATTAAAACAGAGTACAAAGGAAACCTCCTAAAGTTGCCTCGTCGGTTTGTAAAGAGAATCTCGAGAGAGAACTCCCTAAGGAAAAAATAAAATTTAATACGGCTCACTAAAGCAATGCTCTCCATGATCTTGTCTGTATTTTGCGGCTTTCTAAATTGATCTTCTTTCTAAAAAATGCTGGAGAACGACTGACTTCAGTTTTTAGACAAATTGCACGAATCTAAAAGTTTTCAGGTTAATATTTAATCTGGTTGATATGCAACAATGGCGGCTAGGGCATTAATTCTAAGTGTAATATTAAGTTTAATTTCAATTTCAATTTTACTTTATTTTAATTTTAATTTGTAATGTGTCTCATTATGAATTTCTGTAAATCATTTATAATTTTTTGTGCTCCTTGACTGATAGGTTGGTACGAGGCTGACCACCCGTGCTGTAAAAATCGGTTCACTTTTGCCAATGCCACCCCGGTTCAGGGAATGGCGGCAGGAGTTGCAAGGTTTATGACCATGTGAGGTTTTATTTATTTGTATGCACACATGCAGAATGTGTAGGCGCGAACCTACATGTGCTTGTCTGTAGGCATGCATTTCATATGAGCCTTAAATGTTAACATATCCTTGCAGCTTAGATTATAGATTATAGATAGATGTGTTGCATGCTTCACAAGTTACGCTGTCATGAAGACATTATGCCCATCTGATTGCGTATGGTATCATTAGGGATTTATGTCGTAGGAATATAATAAAAGAATTCTGCTACACTAGAAAAATCACTCATACATAGCTTATACGTGACTTCTGAAAACGTTTTCGTATATTTTTATTTGTGCAACTAAAATGTCCATATTTCCTTGCACATATGACGTCACAAGTTATGTGCACGGACGTCCCTAAGGTAATATAATTCCATATCGGTTGAGCGACTCCTACAGTATGCTGTTACGTGAATCCTTATTGAGTTTGGACACAATTTTCTTATGTTAAGGACCATTTCCCATGAAAATAAGAAAACATATCTTCTTCTCCAGGATTTTTCGATCTATGATTCACAAAAAAACCCCGGCTCATGGATCTTGAGCTGTCTTTCCCCTTCCAGCTGTCTTTCCCCTTTTACGAGGTGTTCCAGCTGGGCATTGGCCCATTGCCATCTCATTAGCTACGATGTGTGCGAGCCTTTCAAGACTCACACTGAGGATACTTTCCAAAATTGCCTCCTGGATCTACTCCATCAAACTTGTCCTCTATTTAAAAAGTTGTTCGTAAACGTTCATTGCGCATGTGATCTTGCAATATTCTTCCTGTCATCATTTCAAGACCTTTCACTTCAGATTTTCTGACTCGCCCTTTGGTTCACTTCGTGTCCGCTCTAGCTTCTACATAATAATCTTTCTAAATAATAACCCACCTTTGCAATGACACGGATATAAAGGAATATAAATGCGATACTCAATTCTTCGTCATCATCAAATTGTATAATACAAAGGACAGCACATTTGAATTCCATTAATTTTAGCGACTGAAGTTATTAGTAGGACACTTTAAAAAATATCATTTAATTTTTTGTTACATAACCCTACAGCGTTTGTTTGAAAGAGAGGATCCAAATTACTGACTGTGTATGCAATCCAGACGTCGTTTTTTTTTCTTTTAAATAATAAAGAACTTGCAATTTATTCTTTAAATGCTGCTTTATAAAAAGTTAAATAGGTCATTTGCATGTAGCTTCAACAAAGCACAATAAAGCAAGAGGAAAATGTGTCCATACTATAAAACATTGCGTAAACTTACCTCGATTACGTAAATAAAAAAATGCATGAGAACTAAATCTCTCTAGGAGTGCCGACGTATATTCCATACAGTTTCGATTTACGGCATCGGGGTGAGATTCACGGAATGTTTTATACATGGGACACTGTTGTCTCGCTTTTCCACGATCTTTCTCTCTCTGTCGTTCATTTTGTTGCTCCTCGGTGGGCAACAAAATTAACGAGCATAATGTGACGAGCATTCGTATGGGAGCGAACTTTATAAACAGAAATGATTTATGCTGAAAGTTCGCGCGCGGCAAGGTTCATCCGTGATAATGCGCCGCCACGAAGACAACGGCGGAGCTAAGTGGAACTAACGGCGGGAAGTTGAACCAGGAAAGAGAGGGTGTTTTAGACGCTCTTGTTTTTTAGTCTCTTTCCCTTTGGATGCGTTGATGAAAGAATAATCCATGACAAAACAGTCACAATCATATTTTGTCTTGATAAGGACAATAAAAAAGTTTAAAATCAATATGAGTCATATGAAATTAATCAATTCCAGCAATCGAGGTTTTTTTTAGAAAATGAGATAAAAATATGGAATAAAAGAAAACCATTTTCTTATCATTTCCGTGTACATATGTGTATTTAGAATTTAAGCTGCAAGCATTTAGTAAAATTTACATTTAATCCATGCCCACAAGCAGGCGCGTATCAGTTTGCGGTTACACGTGCTGCATGTGCACTTACAAAAAAAAAAAAAAACCTCAAATGCACATAAACCCTGCAACTCTTGCCGACCTTCCTTTAAACAAAGGTAACATTGGCAAAAACTATCACTCCAGGAGTGTTGATGCATAAATTGTTGAGCAAAATAGCGTCTGTAAAGCCTTGAACCACCTTCAATGTCACGAATCCGAGGACATCACGTCATCTTCAGCCAATTTCCTTCTCAATAACTTCATTATACAGAAACCAGACAGTTTATACTACTGACTCCTTAGAATATCTATGGAGTTAGCAACAAGTGATCCGAGAGGAACACAATTGTCGGTACTGAATTGCTACAAGTCTGAAGTTGTTCCGGTCAGCTCGGCAGGAGACAGAGTGAAACACTCCCCCAAGTATATAAAACCTGACGTTTCAACTCAACGAGAACGTATTCACGATTTCACGATAGAGGGATGGACGCTCACACAGGCACTAGAGTGGACCAATAGAAGCATTTGACCCTGAGTGTTTATCGTGAAAAGCTACGGATCTCATAGCGTAATTAAATCTAAATCTAAGTTGCAAAGATATGTATCATTTGAGAATCATATTGAATGCATTCCAACAGGCAGACACGCATAATTTCACGCTCACACATGCCGCATGTGGACCTACAGTATAAAAAATAAACAAAAGCCCTGCAACTCTTGTCGACCTTCCCTGAAACAGGGGTAACGCAAAAAACGCAACGCAACTAAGCTACACATATAGTGTAACTTCTTGCCGCGTTATCCCCGAAGGGGTCGCATGTGGCGAGTTGAACCTATTTATTTTTACAGGTAAGGGGGCCGGCCTTACGCCAACCACTTCAGTTGAAGTGGCGTTGGGTGACATTGGCAAAGTGAATCATTTTTTACCGTATGGGTGGTCAGCCTCATACCAACCTAAAAGTCAAGGATCATCAACGTAAAACGTCTTCCAAATAATAAATACCAATAAATAACTTTTATCAAGCATTAAACAGAGAAAACTGATTTACATACTTCGGTCATGCTATGAAGAATGAGAAATACCGCCTTCTACATTTTATCATACATGGAAAAATAGAGCGGGGGAGGACAAATCAAGGACGCCAAAGGACATCGCGGCTGAATAAACCGTGACAATGCTTCAACTAAAGCATCAAATCGTTATTTAAATCTGCAGTATTTCAGAAAAAACATAGTCATGATGATCGGCGATCTTCGTTAGAATGCCACTCTAAGAAGTTGATGAAGAAGAGCATTTTTTAAAACAAGTATAACAGGTAAAACATCCATACTGTAAAAAATGTATCACTCTACCAATATCACCCCTGTTTCAGGGAAGGTCGGCAAGAGTTGCAGGGGTTTTGTTCGTTTAAGATTGGGTTTTTATATTGTAGGTCCACATACGGCATGTGTTAGCGCGAACTTATAAATGTCTGCTTGTGGAAATGCGTTTAATATGAATCTTAAATGATGTATATCTTTGCAGCTTAGATTTAGATTAGATTAGGTATGAAAGCGTTTTAGTTTCCATACATTTTTAGTGAAACGCTATGGTCGAGTTTAAACGTTGGAGGACCACAGGGCAGAGGTGGAAATCCTGCAGCAGGAAGTGACGCTAGAGTAAACATTACGAGGAGAGAAGTGTCCTCTAGAGAGGAACTTTGTGTCGACAGTGGCCTTGCGATGTGCACGTTGTAAATGTGAATTCTGTACAATGAAATTCAAATGTATGTTGTAAAAGTTGTGCTTTTGTACGCTGGGTTTTCACCCAGGTAAGTTTATTTACTAAGTTTTGAATAAATACACTAAGCAGAATAAGGATTAGATGTAAATTAATATAAATCGCTTTGAACTACTGACAAGACGTAGTTAGAATCCCGATGAAGCTTAGTATTGGAAAGTCTAAAAGCTTTGAAGTTGTTTTTTACAGATGCTATAAATTAGGAAAGGTCAATTTCCTGAACATAAAAAAAAATATAGCGTATGTTACATATTATTGAATATTCATGAAAAAATAACTTATAGTTTTGTTTGATTTTTCAATCACATGAGTGGAAGGTTTCTTACATACTATAAATTGAAGAAATGATCGAGGAGACAAACCCAAATTATATATTGTCAGATATGTGCTGTTAAAAATAATTGCCGTAGATAGGGAAGAACGGCACAAAATATGGCAAACAAACGGCGGAAAAACACAAGGATGTCCAAGCCGGGAGTTCTTTCAAAATTTATTGCCAGATATGTGTGCTGTACAAAAGAATTGCCATAGGTAGGGGGAAAAACAAAAAAGTTTAAAAACCTTGCTGCAAGACAATCTTAGAATTGAGACAGAAGGAGAAGTAGGTGCAGTCAAAGGCATTACTCAATGGTAAGAAAATTTAGACTATTCACATGCCAAATAGCTTCTCTATAAAATAGTAGAAGAGCGCATATTGCTATAAAAGTTGCAGATACTTTTAAGATCGCGACACTTTTCGCTTAAACACGATAACTTATTCATCTGGTCTAAAACGCCAGTATACGCTTCCTGCTCGCGAACACTCTGGCAACCCATACATTATGTATGCAGTGCAGGAGCCTGAATATTGTTTGCCAAGTCAAAGCTGTCAATGATAGATGGTGGATGTCTGCGAGGAGATTGATTCCATACATTTACAGTCTGGGGAATTTCAAGTGGATGGAGCAACGCAATTCGCATCTGAGCTATATCTAAGACAAGTCGGCTTCTAATCTAATCTAAGTTGCAAAGATATGTTGGAGATTCACATTATATGCAATTAGAGATTCACAATGCATTCTCACAAGCAGACGCGTACAAGTTCGCGTTTGCACATGCCACATGTGAACCTACAAATAAAAACCCAAATCTCAAAGGGACATACACCGTGCATCAGCTTTCAGACGGTTATTGGATGAAAATGAAGATCACTAACTCAAGTAAGGGGCACAAGGCAAACGCAACCAAGCTATACATATAGTGCAACCACAGCGAGTGCGACTTATTGCCAGGTTGTCCCCGAAAAGTCGGGGTTCCCTTTTCCCAATAGGATAGGTTCTCATTTCATGTAAGGGCTCAGTAAAGATTGATTTTGGGTTCAAACTAAACACCGAAACGAAACAAGCTTAGTGGTGATCGAATCCTAGCTCTCTGGCATGGAACGCAATGATTCTACCAACTGAGCTATCGAATGAACTGCGACTATACAAATTTGAATAATAAAACTATTTCACTAAGTGATATAATTCAGAATACTCTAACAGTGCTATTCTCAAACAGCAAAGTCATGGCTCATCCGCAGCCTAAAGTGAATTTTCAATACAAAAAATCGATGATCCATTGCTCAGCTATGAATCAAATGTTTTGAAATTGAACTGTAAGTTACCAAAATGAAAAGTATATATTTTCAGTAAAATTGACTAGGCATTTAAAATGAACAAATAGCGCAGACGAAGAATACAATCCATGTATAGATTCAAATTGTATTCAACGTTCGCGAGTCCAAGGTGTTCTCATTCACATTATTCACAGTATATATTTGAAAAAAAAATGATAACAATGAAAACGGTGCATTTTATACAGGACAAAAAGAGTGAAAATTAAGAAAAAAAACGGCGTGTGAAATCGTTGTTCTCTTCGTGTTTTATCGGTGTAAACATAAATAAAGCGAAACAAGAAAATGTTGTAGAGAGAAGTTGCACATCGCGGGGCGATGTCTGGAATAGTTGGAATGGCAGTTGCTGCAACAAATGCGGCGCTCATGTTCGGGGAAGTGAACCGGGAAATAATCGAACGTACTAGAGAAAGACGTAGTTAGCGAACATGTAGGGAGCGTTTTTAGCGTGGCGGGAAGAGAAAATAATGTAGGTCTTTGAGGAATTTGCTGGCAACGATGAAAACCTTGGCTCATTAAAATCATCGATATTAATAATAATAATAATATTAGGATGATTTATTTGGTGAGCGCTGTTTTTGTGTGTATCACACCTCAAGAGCCCTCTGCGAGCTTGGTCATCGCTGTAGAAAGCGCCAATTCTCAAGCAAGACCCAGTTGTTGTAAGGTTGGATGGACCTTTCAGTGACCGGTCTTTGGTAAAGGTTTATGAATTTTTCAACTCAGCGAAGAGCACATTCGAAATATAAATGGTATATTTTGTGCTCCGCCGGGATCCGAATCCACAACCTTCCATTTACGAGTCCGAAGTGTTGCCACTACGGACTACGGACCGGTCCAAGATGCCAACGACACGCGGTGTACCTGAGCGGTCACCCATCCAAGTACTGTCCGCGCCCAATGTTGCTTAACTTCGGTGATCTATGGGAACCGGTGCTTTCAACATGGTAACGTCGTTGACCTGATTACCTGTATTCAAGATGTACTAGGGGCGTTGCCCCTGGCTGCTACGCAGCCCAACCCCTTAACATTTGGTGAATGTGTATATTGCGCATAGTTTCCTCGCGTTAAAATTCGGAAAACATGTAAAATAAAAACATGCAGCCTTTGTAAAAGAAAATCGACCACCCATAGTTTAAAAAATGGTTCACTTTGAAGATTTCAGCTGTGTTTCAGGGAAGATTGGCAAGAGTTGCAGGGCTTATATTAATTTGAGATTGGGTTTTTATGTTGTAAGTCAACATGCATTATGTGTAAGCGTGAACTTATAAATGTCTGCTTGTGGGAATGCATTTAATATGAATCTCGATTGGTATGTATCTTTGCAACTTAGATTATAGAACTTAACAAAATAATTTCCTTGACTTATAGGTTAGTATGTGGCTGACCACCCATACTGTAAGAATGGTTTACCATGAAAATTTTATCTCTGTTTGAGGAAAAGTCGGCAAGAGTTGCAGGGCTTATGTTCATTTGAGATTAGTTTTTTATTTTATAAGTCCACATGGGGCATTTGTAAGCGCGAACTTATACCTGTCTGCTAGTGGGAATGCATTTAATATGAATCTCAAATGGTATGTATCTTGCAACTTAGATTAATGAACTAAACAAAATAATTTCCTTGACTAAAAGGTTAGTATGTGGCTGACCACCCATACTGTAAGCAATGGTTCACAATGCAAATTTTATCTCTGTTTGAGGAAAAGTCGGCAAGAGTTGCAGGGCTTATGTTCATTTGAGATTAGTTTTTTTTATTTTGCAAGTCCACATTGGGCATTTGTAAGCGTGAACTTGTACCTGTCTGCTTGTGGGAATGCATTTTATATGAATCTCAAATGGTATGTATCTTTGCAACTTAGATTATAGAACTAAACAAAATAATTTCCTTGACTTATAGGTTAGTATGTGGCTGACCACCCATACTGTAAGATTGTTTTACAATGAAAATTTTATCTCTGTTTGAGGAAAAGTCGGCAAGAGTTGCAGGGCGTATGTTCATTTATGATTAGTTTTTTATTTTATAAGTCCACATGGGGCATTTGTAAGCGCGAACTTATACCTGTCTGCTTGTGGGAATGCATTTAATATGAATCTCAAATGGTATATATCTTTGCAACTTAGATTAATGAACTAAACAAATTAATTTCCTTGACTAAAAGGTTAGTATGTGGCTGACCACCCATACTGTAAGCAATGGTTCACAATGCAAATTTTATCTCTGTTTGAGGAAAAGTCGGCAAGAGTTGCAGGGCTTATGTTCATTTGAGATTAGTTTTTTTTATTTTGCAAGTCCACATTGGGCATTTGTAAGCGTGAACTTGTACCTGTCTGCTTGTGGGAATGCATTTAATATGAATCTCAAATGGTATGTATCTTTGCAACTTAGATTAATGAACTAAACAAATTAATTTCCTTGACTAAAAGGTTAGTATGTGGCTGACCACCCATACTGTAAGCAATGGTTCACAATGCAAATTTTATCTCTGTTTGAGGAAAAGTCGGCAAGAGTTGCAGGGCTTATGTTCATTTGAGATTAGTTTTTTTTATTTTGCAAGTCCACATTGGGCATTTGTAAGCGTGAACTTGTACCTGTCTGCTTGTGGGAATGCATTTAATATGAATCTCAAATGGTATGTATCTTTGCAACTTAGATTATAGAACTAAACAAAATAATTTCCTTGACTAAAAGGTTAGTATGTGGCTGACCACCCATACTGTAAGCAATGGTTTACCATGCAAATTTTATCTCTGTTTGAGGAAAAGTCGGCAAAAGTTGCAGGGCTTATGTTCATTTGAGATTAGTTTTTTTATTTTGCAAGTCCACATTGGGCATTTGTAAGCGTGAACTTGTACCTGTCTGCGTGTGGGAATGCATTTAATATGAATCTTAAATGGTATGTATCTTTGCAACTTAGATTATGTAAAGAAATACACAAAATAATTTTCTTGACCTATAGGTTGGTATGAGGCTGACCACCCATACTTTAAAAAATGGTTTACTTTGCAAATTCACCTTTGTTTCAGGGAAGGTTGGCAAGAGTTGCAGGGCTTATGTTCATTTGGAATGGGCTGTTATGTTGTAAGTACACATGCAGCATATGTAAGCGGGAACTTATACATATCTGCTTGTGGGAATGCATTTAATATAAATCTTAAATGATATATATCTTTGCAGCTTAGATTAGATTAGATTAGAACTTATACATGTCTGCTTGTAAGAATGCATGTAATATGAATCTCAAATGTTATATATGTTTGCAACTTAGATTACAGATTGAAATCCATTTTTATTTGGCTTTTTTTTTTTTTTAATTTGCATGAAATAAAAGAAAATGTAAAAAAAACTTTCACGTTTTGCCGCTAGATGTCAATATTGTTCCATACATTTTTAGTATAAACAAACAGAATTATTCCTAAAAGTTTTCATACATTTGTAAACACACACGCGAAAGCTCGCAGCATTGCAGCATATATACAAAAATTAATTTGCCGTAGGTCATGAATGTGTTTCATCTGCTGTGATGGCATTGGTTTTGAAAATCGAAACTCGACGACGAAAGACGACGACGAAGGGCAATATAATAAAGGATGTAGAGATGTGAACGCCAAATCAGATGGAGAGAGGTACATGACAAATGACTGAGGTTATTGTGTGTGATAAAGAACAAGTTTTCTTGCATGTTATGGATACCGTTGGGTTTGTCTTCGCGTAATATACAAGATGGCAAAATTATAAACATAGTTGTAGAGTTTATGGGATTTGAGAATAAGCCCGTAGCAATACATTGCAACGTACATATTTAAAGCAAACCAAACATCAAATCGCTCCTCTGTAAAATTTGCACAATTTCTCGTTTCATATGTTACCGCAGATCTAATCTAAGTTGTAAAGATATGTCTATAATCTATAATCTAAGTTGCAAGGATATATTCATTCAAAGCTCTCAGATGTATGCCCACAAACAACGTGTAGTTCGCGCTTACAAATGCTGATTGTGTACTTACAAATAAAATCCAAACCTCAAATGAACATAAGCCCTGCAACTCTTGCCGACATTCCCTGAAACAGGGGTGACATTGGCAAAGTGAACCATTTTTTACAGTATGGGTGGTCAACCTCATACCAACCTATAAGTCAAGGAAAACATTGGGAATTTACACTATATGCATTTTCACAAGCAGACACGTAACATGCCGCATGTGGACTTACTGTATAAAAACCCTGTAGGTATTTGTAAAATGTTCATGGAGTTGTTGCTAGCAAATAGCATCCCAAAGTTACGCTCAGATTTTACTGAAAAACACCATTCTGAAACAGTATTTCAGTGTATTTCAGATAAGGAACATGACCCATTCCCCGTGAGGCGAGATGAGCACGAATGAAAAATGTATTAACATTAATTAAATTTGAGCATTCATAAAAACATTCACATTAATAATTACTTCTCCAGCATAAACAAACAACAGCAAGCAAACGCTTTCAAAAGGATAACCGAGCAATTGAATCAAAAGCATTCAACGGGAAAGAAAATTGCTTTCATAAATTATTATCCGAGAACAAAGACGCGAAGAAAAAAACTTGCAAATGCAATTTCTAAAGGCTTTTCGGATGATACAATATTAGTAGCTAGTGAAAAATGATTAAATTTCGCCATCCAGTGTACCCTAAATACAAACCGTTACGTTAATACTTAGCAAAAGCGTTTACCAAAAATTTAATGCAATCTAAAACAGCGCCTCAAATGAGCGTTTAAGTTTACAATTTATTTTGTGAAACTCTGTGGTTGAGTTTAAACGAACTGTTTTAAACTAGGGATGCTGAATGCCGGTCGAGCTCTCCTTTGGGAGGAGAAGCGAGAATCGTCAAAGAGAATCTGGGAGCCGGGCCGGCTTAATCATGGTGAACAGGGAAACTTCGTGCATTGAATGCACCGCTGCAGCTGGCAACAAGGCAGAACGGAGCAGAGTTCCACTACCCCTTATTTTACGTTCCACGACAAATCGGTTACAGGCCATAAACAGCTCGGCCTCAACGTCGTCAATAACGTCAACTTGATTAAAAGAATGAAGGTAAGATGCGGAAACTCTTCAGTAAAGAAAACTTTACCAACGGGATATTTAAAATAGTTATTTATGCCACTGCCTAGTAATGATAGTCTTTGTAACACGAGTGCTAGTTTGTGCCATGAGGCGCAGCCGAATGGCACAATAGAAAGCACGAGTGTTACAAAGGCTAATTACGTGCAGTGGCACACAATACTTTTTCTACGACCATGAGAGAATTAACAAAATAGTGAATAATAGTCATTATAATGTAATCGTCCATTTGAAGTAATTAAAACCTTACCTTTGTCAAAACGTGTGATTTATCATTCCCTTCGATTATCTAATCTAACCTAAGTTGTAATGATAAATTTTATTTAGGTTTCATATTGAATTCATGCCCACAAGCCGACACATATAAGGTCGCGCTTTTACTAAGCTTAAACATTCAAACCCAAAACTCAAATAAACATATGCCCTGCAATTGTATTGGAGGTGAATCAAGTTTGTGCTGTACAAACTTGATTCACCTCCAATAGGTGATCAACCTCATAATCACCTATTAACCAAGTAACTTTTTGAGTTTGTTTATTTTTTGCGGTGAATTTTTTTGTATTGTTTTCCTTTCAAGCCTTTTATTTTCCTTTGAAAAAAGGAAAGCTTTATTTGGAGCATTCCGATAAATAAATTCGATAAATTTTAGCACTATTAACAATTTTTATTTGACTCTACACATAAAATATATTTACTTACATCTGAAGAGGGCTGGAAGTCTCATCACCACCGTAATTCCTACCTACCGAATATCAGTAATATTGTATGAAGCCTAATCAGCTGATCGCTTGCGGCCATCTTGGATTGACAGGTCTTCATACCCCCATACAAGGTTGACATTTGAAATTAAAAAATGGTTCCAATTATGACAATGCGCATGCGCACATTTTCATTTCAACACGGTTACCGGTTGCGTAATGTAACATTACGCAACGGGTGTAGAAATGTATGTCATTGTGATTGCGTTAGCCGTTTTGTAATTAGTATATTACCAAATGGGAGTAGAAAAAGTATATTTTCAATCGGTAACACTTGGCAAGTGAATTTGGCGGTCGATAGCTCACTTTATAAGTTCGGGGACAACGCAGCACGAAGTAACCCTACACATGCAGTTTAGTTGCGTTTTATTTTTGACTGAGATAATGGACAATGATAACTAGAAATTAGAAAGTCTCAATGATTTTTTAAGGTACTTTTGGTACTTTCAAATAAGAGGCTCTAACCACTAAAAAGTGTACGACTTGAAATTTTTGTTAAGTCTACGCAGTAGTAAAAATTTATCATATATACAACTCACACTAGGCGTACCTATAAGTTTCGACGTTATGCGTATTTTTTAACGTACGAGTAAAGCATACCCGTACACTGTATAGCCTGCCCGTCTATGTCCGGCATCTCAGGTAAACTCTACGGTACAAAGCTGCCTTTGAGGGGGGGGTGGATAAAAACCCAACAGTGACGTCAGAGAGGTGCATCCTGCAGAGGCGGAAACAGCTGTGCTCCGAGTATTAAGCTTTGCATCCAAACTCAACCACAACGCTTACCAAAAAATGTATAAAAATAAAAATGTCGCCTCTAGGGAACATTTAGGTTTTCATGTTTTTTCGGCCTGACGTTACGGTTGAGTTTAAACGTACTGAAACTACTGGCCTTTCTATTCTACTATTCCTGGCGGACAGACGAAGAGAAATAGAGCAGTATGACAAAAGAAAGATACAAAAGACAGACGCAGATAAAAGGAAATACTACTTTTTGCGAGAGACATGATACTAGAAATATATTTTGAATCTATGATTTCACAGGATTCCACGAGTTTCCAATAGTGATTTTTTTTTATCTTTTTTTAACGAAATGAGAGTTTTGAGAATATTAACGATATAAATTAAATACATGCTTGCATGCCGGTCGATATATCAGTTTGTAGAGTGCTTGTATTCTATGACGAGAGCTCGGATTCGAATCCCACCAAGGATGTTTGTATTCCTTGACTTATAGGTTGGTATGAGGCTGACCACCCATACTGTAAAAAATGGTTCACTCTGCCAATGTCACCCCTGTTTCAGGGAATGTCGGCAAGAGTTGCAGGGCTTATGTTCATTTGAGGTTTGGATTTTATTTGTAAGTACACAATCAGCATTAGTAAGCGCGAACTATACGTGTTTGTTTGTGGGCATACATCTGAGAGCTTTGAATGAATATATCCTTGCAACTTAGATTATAGATTATAGATGTCAGAAATGATTTTCCGTTTCGATGTTTATTTTATACCAACAAGGTTACTCAGCCTTCACAAAAAATGAGTACCAGCCCCCTCGGGAGCTGGGAAAAACTTCCACATCAACTGAAGTGTTAGGGGTAAGGCCGGTTCTTACTTGTAAAAATAAAAAAAAGGTTCCACTCGCCAAACGCGTGCGGACATTAAAGTCACGTGTAAGTTCACGCTCTCAAGTTGTGATTACGCAATTAAGACAGAGATGTCTGTGTTTAGCTCCGAGCATTGCAGAGAGAGGGGAAGCCAGTCGAGATTTGTAGCCAAATTAGTGCCGTCTCGTGGATTTTGACAATAATTCTAACAAACAAACGGCAGGCCATTAATTCTCCATGCAGCGCTGTTCAAATGCACAACGCTGTGGCCGTGTGAACTGGGTCGCTATGCTACCATCGAGTTATAATAATATCGTTATAATAACATCGAGTTAAGAGCGACCAACTGAGGATCTTGGAGCGTGTCGCTGTTAAGAGGTGGAATACCTCTTGGCAGGGGAGCTCAAAGGGCCTCCGCTATAGAGGTGTTCAGGAAGCCATTCCATCTAGACCATGGTGTGCTGGAGCCAGACTGTCTAGAAACCACATCACCATTATCTACCGTATGCGCTTTGGACAAGTCAGACTAAACAACCATTTGTTTAAGTTGGGGCTTGTCGAATCCCCGGACTGTGACTGCGGCCAAGATCTTGAAACTATAGATCATATTTTTTTTGGATTTTTTACGAGATGCATGAGATATTTATTTCAAATTAAAAAAAAATCATTTTCGGTAAACATAGTACACCTTTTGGCATTTAATTCCTCCAAAATTAATAGCATTTGGTCAAATCTATACTTAAAAATTGTATAAGAATCTAAAATTATCACCAATATGTTTAAAATTAATTCTTAAACCTTCCTGCAACTAATAGATGAATCCACGGCTGTAACATCCTTCAGGGTGAGATGCCAAAATAAAATAAAATATTGGTGGAGAAGAAACTAGCTTACGGCATTGTTAAACACTCGGTAGTCCGTTAAGCCCACGCTTTGACAAACTAATGATGCATTTGTATGAAGACCTGTCAATCCAAGATGGCCGCAAGTAAACAGCTGATTAGTCTTCATAAAATATTACCAAAATTTGGTAGGTAAGAATGACCGTGGTGATGAGAGTTCCAGCCCAGGCATAATAAGTTTGGCAAAGCGTGGGCTCAATGGACGACCAAAATGTCTAAGAATAGCACTGTAAGAGGCTGTAAGGCTTGTCAACCGGACCAGTCAACCACAGAGCTGGCAAACACCACAGAATACTTAGTAACCATGCGAAATCCTATGTTTTCTTGCTTCCTCTATCTTGTGTTCCGACATTTAATAATTACACATGCCGTTATGTTTTATAATTCCTTTTTTAATTCACAAATTCTCCGACCATAACAATTGCAACGATTGCACAGGATATCCCCGCAGACAAGACATTTTAGCAATGTCCACATGCGGCATGTGTGAGCGCGAAATTATGCGTGTCTGCTTGTGGGAATGCATTTAATATGAATCTCAAATGATACATATCGCACGTTTAATAATAAAGAGAAATAACTCGAAAATTGGGAAAATCGAGATTTTGTAATAAAGCGCAAGAACAATGCGAGAAGAATAGGTAGAATGCGACAGCCGTTCAATTTGGACGAATATGACCGAGATAAAACATCGGCCGCCTTTTTCATCCCATACAAATGGAAGGTTGTGGATTCGGATCCCGGCGGAGCACAAAAATATACCATTTATATTTCGAATGTGCTCTACGCTGAGTTGAAAAATTCATAAACCTTTACCAAAGACCGGTCACTGAAAGGTCCATCCAACCTTACAACAACTGGGTCTTGCTTGAGAATTGGCGCTTTCTACAGCGACGACCAAGCTTGCAGAGGGCTCTTGAGGTGTGCTACACACAAAAACAGCGCTCACCAAATAAATCATCCTAATATTATTATTATTATTATTATTATACAAGTTGTACTGGTTGTCTGAACTTCAAACGTAATTTCCCAACATTCATGTTTTTTGAGTTATTGCTCTTTATTATTAAACGTGCGATATCTTTGCAACTTAGATTTAGATTATGGCGAAAACATTGGCTGTGCTGGTTTTTACGTCAAGAGGAGGTGCCTGGCTCTTGGCAAGGAGCCTGATTGAAAATTTATTAATCCCAGATGGTGCTGGGATGAGGCGAGATATTAATTTGAAACCCCTTTGGAGTGTGCGGATCATCTTAGCTAGGATACGGTAAGAGGAAATTGGATTTTGTGAAAAAACAGCAATCTTTGAAGGTGTAAGCTAAAATGAAAGATGAATTTAAATAAGGCATTAATTATAATTATGTTAATAAATTATTAATAATAACCATTAATTATAATAATGGTAATTACCAACATATATACACTTTTAAATAAAGTATGCAGTGCGGTTCTATATGCCAAGGGATAACGGCGATTTTAGTTGGACAATCTGCGTTGACGGTTGCCTGAGTACTGATTATGACACGATCTCCCTTACGCCCAAAGACATCAGCGATTTGACTGATGCTCCATATATTCATATCGACGGTTAAAAGGCAATAGGGCATAAGCGACATAAACTAAATGGTTGGCGCGAGCTTTAACGTGTCTGCTTGTGGGCATTGTATTACATACAAATCTTAAATGATAATATCTTTGCAACTTAGATTTTAGATGCATGAAACACATCTGACTCAGTCAGATGATCTTCAATTACTGTTGTTCACATTTTAAGAGGAAAATGACTAACTTGTTACAGCGACCTTTTTTCACCTTGTTGGTAGGTTACTTTAGAAACGAATGAGTATTTGAAATCATTCGACATGACGTCACAAGTCATGAGTCTGCCGTTTACCTAAGAACGTAGATTGAGTCACGGCCTCAATTAGCACCTAGTTTTGTATCGGACGGAAATCGTTCGTTGTAAAAAATGCAGTCTAGTTGCAAGTTAATATAATACACATATCACTTGGATATAGAAGCTTGGTAAGTACCTACCTAAAATATAATATTATTTTTTCAGAGAAAATTTGCTGATAGGTAAAAGATGGATAAACATTGGATGTGAAGGATAAAGAAGAATTCATTTTTGACACCGAGGTATCCAAACCATGGCCTTCGCTATCTCCGTTGAGTAATGAAAGATTTTTTTATCTAAGTTGCAACATTGACCGTTCTGTAGTCTAAAAGTTGACGACGTACGAAGCTATTCAACCAAGACGTTAAATTCTACCCTTTGTGATGAGACGTTGGAGCCAATATTTGTCATTTTTCAATACGCGGCCGATTTTTTTTTTTTTTGTCATTTGACGGACACAATGAGTTCGGTTTTGGGATTCATATAGGAAAGAGCCTTGAAATTTGTGACTTGATGCATACAGGAGGTTTTTAGAACCCCACGGTAGACCCACATGTCAAAGACAGTGATTTTATTCTCGAGACACTGTGTAGGTGTCCACCCTTCCATGCCATAGAGTACAATTGGAAAGATTTAGCACCTCACAATTAGGGATTGCAATTGCTGGATCCCTCATCCAGCAATCCAGCTGGATCCAGCGCATTTTTCGGCCTGCTGGATCCAGCACCGGGTGCTGGATCCAGCGCTGCGGATCCGCAAGTAATTAACTTTCCAAATAATGGCGCAAAGTCTAGCTTGCCAGCGTTGGCGCTTTGCTAGAAGCTCTTACAGCTCGGCGGGAGCAATGTTGCCGCTTTATTGTGATAACAAAGACACGGACACCAATAAAGGCTCAGTAGTAGTAATTGAACAAACACCAGTTGAACATGAAGTGATTCCGCGATACAGAGAACTTCTCAATAAAATGCGAAAAGTTATAAAGACTTTTAAAAGTTCATCTACCAAAGATGATAGGTTTTTGCAAAATATATAAAGGAAGCAAAGGGCAAAGAATTGAGTTTGATTCTTGACTGCTGCTCTAGGTGGAACAGTTTGCTTAGCATGCTGGAACGTTTCCATAGTGTAAAAGTTTGCATCGATAAAGCATTAATTGACACTGACTCAGAAACTAAATTCTAAGCGGAAGAGTGGTCACTAATCAGTGAGTTGATCGCCAGGACGCCAGTCTTAAACGCCTGTTAACCTGGCAGTTGAAGTTCTCTCCAGAAGAGAGCCGAATTTGATAACTGCTGACACAACCCTAAAATTTGTCTTAGACAAACTAAAAAGCCAGGACACAATCTTGAGTGCAGATTTTTCTGAGGCACTCCGCAACAGAATCGAAAAACGGTGTCTTGCCGAGGTTACAGGTATGTAGATTTATCTACAGAACCCGATATAGTATGACGAAAAAGTTAGAACACCGGATTAAACTTTCCCATCACCAAAAAAATATGAAATGCGTCAGGAGATGAAAATATGCTAAATCGTGTAAACACATCAAAAATGTGTTCCACTACTATTAATTATGTAGTGGAACCATCAACAGAGCAAGAGCAAGAAGATATAATGTAAGTAAAAAACGATGGACAAGGAAACTAACAAGCGTAGAGGCAGAAAGGGCCTTCTCTGCAGCCGGATATATATGCATTTCATTAAGAAGCCGTTTGGAAGACAACACCATTAATACCATTTGTTTCTTCAGATCATCTATCTATAATCTATAATCTAAGCTGCAAGGATATGTTAACATTTAAGGCTCATATGAAATGCATGCCTACAGACAGGCACATGTAGGTTCGCGCCTACACATTCTGCATGTGTGCATACAAATAAAAAAGACCTCACATGGACATAAACCTTGCAACTCCTGCCGCCGTTCCCTAAACCGGGGTGGCATTGGCAAAAGTGAAACGATTTTTACAGCACGGGTGGTCAGCCTCGTACCAACCGGTCAGTACCACCAGAAAAAAAAAATGTTTTAATAAAAAGTCAATAAAAGACTTATTCTTGTTATAACTTTTACTCTTTCTGTCCATTCTACCTCTAAAAAATAAGAGTTTAAATTATAATTTTGATTATTGTAATTTGTTAAAATGTTAAATTAAAACGTTTCTTAAGTAATTGAAAAAAAACAGTTTCATTTCTTCGAAAATCAATAAATTGCTGGATCCGCGCTGGATCCAGCTGGAATAGTGTTGATCCAGCAAAAATCCAGCTGGATTGAAAATGCTGCTGGATTGCAATCCCTACTCACAATTCACAACCACAGACGTAACTCCAATTTCAGGCTTCTGTTAGACAACATTTTCGACTATAGACTAACGAACACGAGGAAAAATACTTTCCGTAGTTGGTACACGTTCACATTCAAATAAATCCATGACTCATCACCCGGCTTATTCTCACGTCACGAAATTAATGCATACAAAAAACAACGAAATTTCCATAAATAGAAACACTAGCGACCGTGGCCTCTCTACCATATCTGCCCACTTCAGTGCCCAAGTACATAACTTCACGTTCAAACTGCACCACAGCATTTTACCAAAAACGTATGAATACCAAAATATCGCCTCCACTAGGCGTTTTAGTTTCCATACTTTTTTTGTTAAATGTGTCTAACGTAAACATTGATACTGGTGTTACAGCTATTGCTAGCGAATATCTCGTATAAGTTTGATGTATTTTGTGTACGTGGGAACACTAGATTACGATAGATGCAAGCTCAATGGATATAAATATAAATATCGACGTAGGTTTTTAAATAGTGAATGTTTATGAATTATATCGTTCATTTATTCAATGCATCATTTTCATTTTTTTTTTAAGTCGATTTGTGAAGAGGAATGCAACTCATCAACCTATTCTGCCTGGCCAGAAAGAGGTATTAATATCACCAATTATGTAATAATTCATTATTGTTTATTTTAATGCATTAATAATTACCCAATAACATCTGTTGAAATGGGGTCAAAGATATGGTCAAATGACCCAAGCGGGGATCGAACCAACGTTATTCTATTCCAAATACGCTAGAACGATCAGCCCACTTGGCCCTTCGGCCATAACACCGACATGAGTCATATATAACGGGCCTACAATCTATAATCTAAGCTACAAAGATATGACAATTAAGGCTCATATTTAATGCATGTCCACAAGCAGGCACATGAAAGTTTTCGCTTACACATGCTACATGACGTGTAAATACAAAATAAACCAAACCTCATATGAACATTAACTTTGCAACTCCTGCCGCCTTTTCCGAAAACCGGGGTGGCATTGGCTTAAGTGAACCAAGTTATTACAGCATGGAGAGTCAGCCTCATACCGACTAAGGAACGATTGGTTTTGAATAAACGAGGTGAACAAAATCTACACAAAAAGTTCCAAGCAATTTTAAGGTAGCCGAGGATACATTCGATTTGCTTTTGATTTTACCGAATATATTGGATCAACGATAGCTCAAATGGATAATGCGCCAAAGAGTTTGCTCGTATTTGATCGTTCGCGTTTTTTAAGATCTTTGAGTCAGTAAGATTTCCTCACACTCCAAACGACATCACAACATCCTTTAGGAAAGTTGATGTAGTATCGTATGAAAAATGTAAAAAAATCTAATTAATGTGCAAAGAAGTGGTTCGAATTTGGTCTTTCGTGTCCTTTTTAACGAGATCTTCGAATTGACTACGAACACACAGTTACTTCATACTTCAGAAAAAGCTTTAAAAAGTTTCATATGAAAATTTTGTAGGATTCCAAGCACTTTTGCAAAGGACCACTGGCCAACAATACAACATCAGTCATCTAACTTCTGTCAGACAAAAAAAACCTTTTTTCTGTACATGATCAGTTACTGCCATTTTAATCCCTCAGTTAAAACTGATAGTCCCAACTGATACTATACAAATGTGTTTGTTAAAACAATATTAAAATTTGCCGTAACTACGAGTAGTATAATATTGAATTCCCTGATGTAAAAACGAAGTCCATCAAAGGCGTAGTAAGCAACTACGAAGGGGACAGTGGCCTTTGGTCTGTGAACGGAGATAGCCTACAAACTTTGTTACAAGTGAAGTGTCCTCATAGTTGGGTAATGTGCCAACTATGTACCAAGCCTACCAAGTATAGGAGGTTACATAAGAGCCGGAGGAGGTGGATGAACTCGTGGGTGCAGTGAGTTCAAAATGTGCTTGACACGCTCAATATTTCAGCCCGATTGGTAGAATTTCTACTTTTTGAAGTGAGGCCTAAGTTTCAACCCGTAAGCGTCATTTATAATAATTAATTGCAAAACCTTTATGGTGGAAATATAATCAATTTCATAAAAATTGATTCACATCATCATGCTGATGCAACTCACTGCAGAGATGGGCGTTGAAACGTCATGAAGCTTCAGCTCCGATAGACCACGGCAACACAGAAAAATACTTTCAAGTTTTAACCGCCGGCCGTGTAAGCCCAAAACTCCTATTCACCTTCGACTTCATGATCGGTGTGAACCTAGTCTTTCGAGATCAGGATAAAGCCCAAACTACAATAGAGCGGTATTAAAAAGCTGACAACGAAACTAACCTGAGAATATAGTTTCTACCCCTCCCAAGGATTGAGCAACAATAATTCGATAGTATCTAAAATGTGGTTTAGCAAAATATTTTTTTGGCATTTCCCTAGACACCCGGCCGTGTAACGTCCAATTTTATTGTCTATGAAATTTGTGATGAGTCCATTACAACCACAGATCACGGAATATATAATTACAACATTTAAAAAAAAACATCATCCTGGCAGTAGTTATGGACAAAAAAACCTTTTAATAAGTAAAATGAATCGCGACAGTGTATTGCGTAGATATACCTACTTACTTTTATAACATAAATTAAAATCATTATGACTTTTTGATTAATTTTGAAACCTTCATTAGTTACACAAAACAATGGCCGCCTGTGTTTAATGGAAGATCCACGATATGATAAATTCATCCCTCGCGCTGATAAAAAAGCTGATGGCGAAAAAATACTAATAACAAAAAGTGAGAGAAAGCTCCGTGGTGACACTGCGGACGAAACAAAAGAAAATATTTAACCGGCTTGCTGGTTCGGGCGGGGTACCTCGTTAAAAAATTGCCACGCCAGAGACAAGTCATCCTGTGAACAAAATCCAAACGGGGTTATTCTTAAACATTTTAGTCGTCGGTTGAGCCCACGCTTTGACAAACTAATGGTGCCTGAGCTGGAAGTTTCATCAGCACGGTCACTCTTAACTACCGAATTTTGTAATATTTGTATGAAGACAAATCAGCTGTTCACTTGCGCCCATCTTGGATTGACAGGTCTTCATACAAATGCATCTTTAGTTTGTCAAAGCGTGGGCTCAACCGACGACTAAAATGTCTAAGAATAGCCCCGAAAGTGACTACGCCAGGACGAAATATCGCGTTGAAAATGTAACTCACTGAACTAGAGACGAGATATCATGTAAAAAGTTCGAACCTGCTCTCCTTATAGACAAAATATTGCGTTTAAAATATAAATAGCTTTACAAGGAGACATCATGTCAGAAAATTAGAACTAGCTACGCTAGGGGCCAGAAATAATTTGTGTTAAAAGATATAGATTGCTACACAAGCGTAGAGATATCATGTGGAAAGTTCAAACCTTATACGTGGAAGGTTCGGTCCTTTCTCACAGATCAGTGGGCAGCGTGAGTAGCATGAGCAGGTGCAGCGGAAGGAGCGTGTTTAAATTCTGCCTTACTCACTTCTCGACCAAAGAGAGCCGATTGAAAAGAATCAGTATTTTATTTTTCATTTCCGTGAGAGAAAGGTTAATGTGAAAAGGAGAGAGGGGGGGAGGGGTGACCCGTGACACACATTCTTGGGGTGACAATGTAAGAGAGAACTTTATGTCTACGCTATGTAAAGCGGCCAACAGGAGTGACGTCATGTAAAAATATTAAAATGCTTGTGCACCCCAAGATTTTGTCAGACAACATGAGTTGGTTTATTTTATTTGGTGAAAGTTGTTTTACGACAGAATTTTTTAACCAATTGGTTGGTAGGCATTTTTTTCTTCTTCGACTGTTATAAAATGGAATGTATGTATATATGTTCCTCATGGACTCTTAAACCGCTAAATCAATTCCAATATTTTTTCTGAAAGCATGTAGCATATACTGGGAATAGATCCTTTGAAATTTGATGTCGATCGGATTGCACACTATTTTTGTTTCGAATTTTTTCTAACCCTATTCCTGTTTCAGGCCAAGGCGAACGCTCATTAGCGGTGAAGACCTCTTCAAACCAATACATCAAGAGCATGTGTAAACGTGAACCTGCACTTTTCTTTTTGTATAAATGCATGAAGAGCTCACCTCTAATATCATTGTACTGTCGCGAACTTGAAATACGTGTGCGCTTATACACGCATACATCATATGACCGACTATGAAATATCAAAGTGACTACGCACACCTATGCACGTACGTAGAACCATATAGTAGTCCATAATTGTATTCATGCATTGGAATGACGTTCTAGTGATTGTGTGTTTACATAACGTTCTGGTGGTAGAATGATCTAGTGAATGAGAGAAAGAACCCTCTGGTTCCCTATATTAGAGATCAAAATGGTACGGACAGTAGAGTCGCAAGAGAGCGAATTGCTGAGTAACAGCTATAAACAGTGATTGTCAAGTTGTGAAATAAATGGTGAAAAATAAGTTCTGACATTTTAATTAAAAACAGAATCCAGCAGAAAATGTAGCAGTATCTTAATTTTGAATAGCAATGAAAAAGATTCGCGTTAAAGATACTGAAGACCGCGATAAAGATCCTTTACTACCCCACTTGCATGTAGAGCTACTTGAGTGCTGCTCACACAGGGTTTAGTTGAAATCTTCACATATACATACATGGGAAGTTCTATCAGCTATAAAGCAGGTTATTTGTTATTGAAGGTCTGAAGCAATGCGGCTACTTCCTGATCCGCTTTATCGCCCTCTACTAGAGATGCCGCGAATACTCACTATTATTGGGTATTACTCGTTTTTTTTTGTTATTCGTCGAATACCGAATAATATCTGGCATTATTTGACATTCGGCGAATAGCTATCTAAAATCAACATAACCTGAACAAGACTTAAAAATGATTCCCCGTAAAAAAGTAAAAAAAAGCGTTGCCAGCATTTTAAAATGTAAAATCAGTCTTCAGTAACAAATGAGGAAAATTCTTAACTTCATAATTTTCTCTCCTCATAACCTCATCATTATTTAAAATTGCAGAAATAAATAAATGATTGGTGAGTTCAAGATAAGTGAGTGAATTATATTATTATTTGATAATATTTTCATTAAGAGTGACATCACTCTTGATAATGACTTGAGTATTGACGGTCGAAAGTGCTCGAGATATAAAATATTTTCATTAAGACTTTTCTTAATGTGGAATGCTAATGGCGAGTTATTCGAATCGGTATTCGACTATTCGCTATTACAACTTATCGCGGCATCTCTACCCACTACTTCCAGGGTTGGCTTAGTCCCCTCTCAGTCTCTCCCTAGTCCAGCCATTGTATCAACAAGTCTGCGGTCCACTCATCCCATAGTCCCTTACGTACACACACTGCAGAGTTACTATTGAAACTGTAATCTTGCATCAATGAAATATTGCTCGAATGCATGCGTTGGCGTTGGTTGTATATGGGGCCGTCCATAAATTACGTCATCGATTTTTGCCAATTTTCGACCCCCCCCCCACCCCTACAATCATCCTATAGTCATTATCTAATGACCCCTCCCCCCTCTAGCTGTAATAATGGATGAGCTTAATAATTAATAATGTTATATATCTTACATAATATTATGTATATTTTGTAGAAATTGATATTTACAAGAACGACGTCACTTTTGGTACTCGTACGTCATTTGCTATCATCCGCAGACCAGACTCCCTCCCCCCTTAATTCGAATGAAGTAATATATGGACGGCCCCTATGTATATAGTGTTATGATTGCATTTGGGTTATTTTAATCAAACTACAATTTATTTATTTTTCAAGATTTATTTTACACAATGTCGGTTTCCAATGTACTAATTTCTAGCTCTTGGCTTATCGACTTCACGGCTCAATGTTTCAATCGATCTGGCCTGCACACAATTGCGGCTTACATTTATACATGTTCCTACGGAAGTTTCTCGACTGTTCTCGATTTCTCTAACATAGTGGATGATTCCATACCAGAGCGTTGTTCGACCAGCGTGATTAGAATCACATATGCACTAATACTACCATACACTTGTAACAATAGCAAAAAAAAATAGTAAATTTGTATTCATGGCGATGTTGGTGGCCAGAACCACTGCACTGTTACAAAAGGTTTGTGAATTTTTCATCTCAACGTTAAGAATTTCTCTATGTTCCGTTGGAAATCAAACCCACCATCTTTCGATCACGGGGATGAGCGTCAACCACTACACAGCTATCAGTATTCATACGAAAGTAAAAAAATATTCTAATGAACTTTTAGTTCCCATTTAATGTTTGTTTTTATACAATTTAATGAAGGTATACTACTACATTGCACGGTTTATGTATATTAGAGGTGTGGGTGTAATGTGTAAGCGCGAACATGAATTAAATATGAATCTTAAATAATTTATTTAGTTTAAGGGTTTAAAACCAAACACTGTTCTATATTTTCACTTTTATCATTTTTATTTTTAAATTTTACAAACGTTTTCGATATTAGATCATCGTCAGGTATACAAAATTAAAAAAAAAATTAAAAAAAAGTTTGTAAAATTTAAAAATTAAAATTTAAAAATATAGAGCAGTGTTTGGTTTTAAGCCCTTAAAGTAAATAAATTATTGAATATGAATTTTCACAGTGTTAATACTCAAACCATACAAAATATAATAAATCTTAAATGTTAATGTATCTTGGAAGCTTGAAATTCAGATTATAAAATTATACATAAAAGTACTTATGTAACATTACTTTAACGAGGTTATTTTAGTAAGGAAAGAAATTAAATTTAAGCAGAGGAAAAGGTTAAAAATACACTGATTTTTTCCCCCTGACAGATTATATTATAAATTTAACTCAGGGGTTGATTCCACAAAATATTATCATATAATAGACGTAACATATTATTTCAGCTTGCAAATTTCGTAAGCGTGGGCAGATAACATAACAAAACTGTATGAAACAATATTATTCCCTGAATAATTTGAACGTGTTTTAAGGTTATAAAAATATAAAAAATTGTGGTTGTATTACATGTACTCTGAAAGGTTAAGGGTAGGCGGTTTCAAAGGGCAGAAATTTACCCTAAGGGTGCGGTTAGGTGTACAATATTATTCTTACGGAGAAAATCTCGAGATCTTTGCATAGATCTTTAGAAAGAAAAACAGGAAACATTCATTCAACAATGTGAAATCTCTCCTCCGGTTAAGATGCTGTGAATGGCCTTGTGAAACTAGTGGTGAAATTTTAATAGTAGGGACAAATCTTGGACTTGAAGAATTATAAGAAGAACCTCTATCTTTTTATAATCTTAGTTGCAAAGATACATCAAGATTCTTAATTAATGCATGAGAATTCCTTGACTGATAGGTTGGTATGCGGCTAACCACCCATACTGTAAAAAATGGTTCACTTTGCCAATGTCACCCCTGTTTCAGGGAAGGTCGGCAAGAGTTGCAGGGCTTATATTCATTTGAGATTGGGTTTTTTATATTGTAGGTCCACATGCGGCATGTGTAAGCGCGAAATTATGCATGTCTGCTTGTGGGAATGCATTTAATATGAATCTCAAATGATACATATCTTTGCAGCTTAGATTTAGATTAGAACAAGACACAAATAAGTTCGCGTATGTGTACAAAATAAACACAAATCTTGGCGACTTTTATCTGAAAAAAAAAAGGCGACTGACATTGGCGAAGTTAACCATTTTTTATAACACAACTTTTGTCAGTCTCATCCCAACCTATTTAAGTCAAGCAACAAAAGCAATGTAGATACGCAATAATAAAAAATGTAATTGCACGGATTATTCAAAATGGTGTCGTAGACCAGATTGCCTAGCCCCACGGGCCAGACTTACTTCGGCCTGCGAAACGTCTTAGCCCATGGCAACTACGGTTTCAGACACAATGCATTCTGCCCGGATTGCCTATGGATTACCCGGCAAAAGTTGTGTGAAAGCTTTCATACATCTCCCTACACTACTGACGTTCTACCCGGCGCCGGACAGAATGGTGGCAGAATACGTCTAGTGTGAAATGGCTGTAAAGCTTTTTTCAAAGTTGTGTCATTTCCGTCGTTGAAACCAAGCTAAGCTCGTGTATAAACACGGAGGGAGTATCTGTACCAGCATCGCCACGTCCCACAGTGTGTGATTCCATTAAGCAAAGCACCGCTGTTAGAGCGTTCCACATAAAATACATTTTCTTTTACAGAAAGGAAGGCGGGAAACACGTCGGTCGCGTCTCATAATTTCAGCGGTAAGTGATCCCCGCGCGCGCCACTGTGCCAGTTACAAGAAACAACGAGCATGGGCTGTGCTCAACAATGTAAGTATAACTGCGGAATGAAGGAAAAACAATAGTTTCGGTTTCGAATAACAAAAAAAAGAAGCTTTGGTGAATCTGAAACAAGATTTTGTAGGCTGACCTTTTCTAATATAATCTAATCTAAGTTGCAAAGATATGTTAAATTGGAGATTCACATTACATGCATTCCAACGACCAGACACGTACAAGTTCGCGCTTGCACATGCCTCATGTGAACCTACAACAAAAAAAACAAATCTCAAATGGACATACACCCTGCAACTCTTGCTGTCCTTCCCTGAAACAGGGGTGACATTGGCAAAGTGAACCATTTTTACAGCATGGGTGGTCAGCCGCACACCAACCTACAAGTCAAGGAATCTTTTAGTGTTGTATAAAATTACGCTGATATAAAAAAGCATGTACGATTATCAAGCCATAGATACGAAGAAGCTGGAATGATAAAGAGAAAGTTAGGCAGAGGCAAATAGCTGTTTTCAGTGCTTTATCAATTACAAAATTACATACTGGAGTAGGCCATACCTGACCTGAAATGATTTGAAGCTTGAAAAGACCTTAAAGGCATTTAAATTTTTTAATACACTAATATTATTATTATGACAGTGCATGATACCGGTGTAGGTTTCGGTAAGAGTTCAAAGGGTAGATTTTTTGTTAAGGTTTTGGTCGACGCTCGGTTTGGGTTGCAGCAACAAGCCACTTCCCGCCCAGCACTCGACCTGGCACCCCGAAATAAATATCGCTGTAAAGTATGGCAAACGTGGTTAGCTGGATGTGAGGGTTATTACGTATAAATAACATACAAATGGGATTTTTTATTCTGCATTAAAGATACACTGAGGGGTGGATGTATGAGAGAATTTCATCTCGACTTTGAATGTTTCGGAAAATTTATACCCGAATTGAGTTGCTGCCGAGAATCTCACGCAACCTTTGAATGTTTTGACTTAATTTTGAATTTGGATGTTTGAGAGAATTTGAATGTTTCAAAGAATTTAAATCTATCTTGGATGTTTCAGAGATTATTTCCACAGCAACCGGATTTTTTAAATAATCTCGCCGTCCATTAGTGATTCAAATAATGTAATGAAGCGTTAAAATGTTTCAAAGAATTTTTCTCGGATCTTAGAAATCTCATACGAACTTAATTCAGTTTGAGAGAATCTCATCCTGCGTTTGGATGTTTTCAAATAACTCATTCAGCAATTCAGGCTGAAATTTTTGCCTGAAATTTGGATGCCTCAGAGAATCTTTTATCGTGAATGTTTGAGAGCATCTCAACCGACATTTGGATGAATTAGAGATCTTTACTCGCGAATGTTTGAGAGAATCTTACTCGACATTTCAATATTTTGGAGAATCTTGCTTGAAATTTGGATTCCTCAGAGAATTTTTTACATCGCGAATGCTTGAGAGCATCTCATCCGACATTAAGATATTTCAGAGAATCTCGCCCCTCCGTTCGCGTAGCCCTACATTCGGCCATTTTACATTTTCCCTCGCATTAAAACAAAGGCTGATTACTTATTTAAATTGCGACTCGAATTACAGCCGAGTGACTGTTGCGCACACAAAATAAAAACGAATAAACAATCGTGGCCGGGAATTAATTTTGGGAAATTACAATAACTAAATGCTTAATGTTTACTTTTATGGAAACAATATCAGGTAAATTCATAGTAGAAATAAATCACAACAAGCTAAGACTAAAACTTTCGGTTAAATTGAAAATATATCTACGCATAATAAGAACTCTAAAAGATACCGAAGTTCGTATATTTTTCACTCTGTAAATCTTGACTTGCAACTGTCATGCTGTTTCATTGAAGAAAACAAAACACTTAAATTAGACACTTTTCTTTACGGAATCTATAATTTTCTCAAGTCTTCGAAAACAAAATGGGTCGTATTCTCATAGGGTGACAGCTGGCGAATCCATATTGTCAATAAGGCGTGACTGCACTCAAGCCTGCCTCATTCCTAAAACGTTAATTCGATTGCCACAGCCTTGTCCGCTCGATCATAGTGTTATCATCGATTACAAACAAAAAGGAAGCTATCAGGGATGCTTTAAATTCCAATTGGGGTTGAAATTTCCCAGCTAACAGCTGCTGTAGAAAGTGGAAGCCATCGTGAGATAAGTCACCGTACTTTATTTTACTGCAATTGCAATCTGTACTCAGAGCAAACACCCCTCGATCGCATAAATAGAAAGAGCATGGAAAATACAACAGCACACCTAGTGAGTGATTTAGTTTTCATACATTGTTTTTCTATTACTTGGGATACTGTGCATTAGATACGACATCACATACTAACTCTAAGGCCCGGTATTTTCAACGTTAGCTTATGTGACTTTATACTAATTTAAAAAACTACCCAAACGATTGGAATAAGTGCGTCCTTTTCATTTAGTATAAAGTCGCTATGCTATCGTTGAAAATACCGGACCTTACAGTTTCAGCGAACATTATATGACTTGCAGACAAAGTTAGCGAAATTCCTACACCCGGTGGCGCATAGCAGAGCGAAAATTTGTCGTGGAAATCAACAAATAAATGTTGGTACATGCAATAAATGCATTGGAAGATGATCGCCAACTTAAAAGGTGTTTTAAACTTTTTTGATCGAGGAAATTTAAAATGCGCTTATCGTCTTCCAGTTTTATACGAGTAGGTATATTTCATGAAAAGTTTTGATTCCGCTTGAAAGCAGAAATAAATTTTAAAAAAAAATTACGGAATAAGTACGAAGCCGACCGCATATAAATAATAAGTATGCAGCAACGTCCAGTTAAAGGTCTTTATTGTTTTTATCATTATGTACATAATCATATTACAATTAAAAAACATCTAATTACAATAAATACTCCCCAAAGTAAGCATAGCTTGTGTTTCGGGGTAGTTGAGTTGAGGGTGCTAGGGTTCAATCCCCACCAAGGCCGGAA
The DNA here is from genome assembly GCA_951799405.1 of Agapetus fuscipes. NCBI lineage: Eukaryota > Metazoa > Arthropoda > Insecta > Trichoptera > Glossosomatidae > Agapetus > Agapetus fuscipes. The sequence goes on from OX637333.1 coordinate 6,081,527, forward strand.
ATAATTTCACGTTTCGTTATAATTAAAATTTTACACAAAAAACTGAACGCTGTATTTTTGACAAGCTACTTTTTTTCCTTCTAACCTCAAAGTTCACCACACCACAACAATTTCGCGTTTTTTTTTTTAATTTCAGTATGATACGTCACAAATACTTAGGACATTTTATTTAGTTAAAAAAAAAAAAAAAAATGTATTCAGGACAGTTCCTTGACTTTTAGGTAAGTATGAGGCTGACCAAACATGCTGTGAAAAATGGTACTATTTGCCAATGTCACACTCCTGTTTCAGGGAAGGTAAGTAAGAGTTGCAGAGCTTATTTCCATTTGAGATTTGGGTTCGTATGCTATGAGTTCACATACGGCATGTGTATTGTGAAGCGCGAAATAATACATAAATATATTCTAAGCATTAACATATATTTACAAACTTTTAAGAGTTTGTGTATTTACACGGTGAAAATTATTTTTTATGAGGAATTCTTTATTTTTAAAAAGCTTTTTTCCTCATAAATATATTTGCAACACAGATTATAGACTGTACAGATTATAGATGAAAAAGTCATGGTGTAAAGCAGGACATGTATTAATTCCTGTAAATTCTACACCCCCGGTAATGCGAGACGAGCGCTTCCATTCCAGCGGATGGGCGGGTAAGCACGTTGACATTTCGCGTACACAAAGTTCATACAGACGACCTGTTGAAGCAGGGGGCGGGCGGGAAGCCCACGCACCATCGCCAGCCCCCATCAACGGCTCTCAATATGAATATTCATGGCGGGAGATAAAAAAAATGCCAGACTTTACGTTCCCTCCAAGCTCAACCGTAGCCATTTACAGGAAAATGTGAGGGAACTGAAACGCTCACCAGTGGCGCTGTTTCAGTTTGCGTTATATTTTGGTCCATAAATCCTACCTATATATAATCTAAGTTACAAAGATATATCCATAGATATATCACATTTAATCTAATCTAATCTAAGTTGCAAAAATATGTTACATTGGGGATTCACATTATATAATATATCACAGTTTGCGCTTGCACACGCCGCATGTGAACCTACAACATAAAAACTCAAATCTCAAATGGGCATACACCCTGCAACTCTTACCGTCTTTCCCTGCAACAGGGGTGACATTGGCAAAGAGACACATTTTTTACAGTATGGGTGGTAAGCCTCATACCAACCTATAAGTCAAGGCATGATCTTATGGTAAAGTTTATATTTTAAATAATGAATTCCAGGCTGAATGCTTTTCTAATGGGATGCATTATAATAATTGAAGTTTCATTTAAGAGCGTTAAATACCGTAAACCTATAGTTTTATTTTCTCATACTTTATGGTGTTAGTGAAAGAGTGAAAGTATTGAAAAAAATTAAGCGTGTTTATTATTTATTTTACAAAATGATAAAGATTACAAAAAATATATGTAAAATAAAAGTTGATAAATAAAGAGCATGCTCATGCTCAATTGGCATTCATTTAATAAGGTGTTGAATAAAACAAAAACGGCATGAATTGCAGAATTCATATTCACAAAAGATTCAGGTTTTCGTTGGTTTTTATAAATGCATTAGGAGCAAAAGCACACGTAAATCTTAATATATTAATACGAACTTGGGGTACCTGCGCGCGACTGTACATGCAGACATAGTGTATAGAACAATCTGGCACTAGTATGATGGTGGTAGTGTTAGGAATTACGAACTTCGAAGTATCTACGTTCGCCTGTAGGTACAGGTACAAAAGTGTGTTTGAAACCCTCTGGTATGATCCATCATGGTAGTGGAACAGCAGTCTAGTATAATCTAGAACATAGATCGAATGATCTGGAAGATGCAAGAATGATCTCTTTTGTACCTATATAAAGGGACTGCAATGGGCCATCAGCAGATTAGCATTTTGCCGTGAAAAACCAGTAAGCAGTGATTGTCAATTGTAAATTGTGACCCAAGCCGTGTAAAATAAATAATTGCAGTTTAGTTAAAAGAGAATCCAGTCAAATCATAACAATATCTCTGCAACTTAGATTATTTGGCTGACCACCCATACTGTAAAAAATGGTTCACTTTGCCAATGTCACTCTTGTTTCAGGGAAGGTCAGCAAGAGCTGCAGGACTTGTGTTCATTTGAGATTGGGTTTTTATTTTGTAGGTCCACATGCGGCATGTGTGAGCGCGAAATTATGCGTGTCTGCTTGTGGGAATGCATTTAATATGAACCTCAAATGATACATATCCATGCAACTTAGATTAAGATTTAGATAAAAAGACAGACGCTTTACAGTAATGTATTCTCGTTCTTTGAGAATGTAATACGACCGAGTCGTACATGAAACTCGAGGTTATGTTACACGGAAGACATATGAACGAGCGAAGTATAAATAGACGCGTAAAGTCACGAGAGGATTCAAAGGGATTGCCATGGAAAGGAACTCATTGAATGTGGTAAAAATAAGATTCTCTTAGAGGCGGGCTGCCATAGGACGGCGGGGCGTTTTGCATGATTTGAAGGAGTCACCAGTTGAGGGGGGGGGGGGGGGAAGTAGTCGCCAGGGGTGGGAAGGAGTCACCAGGGGAGAGGGGTGGAAAAGAGTCGCAGGGGTGGCGTAGAGGCAGCTTATATATCGATGGCATTTTAGACTCAATGTTAACGCTTCACAAACATAATATACAGGAATTTAAAGAAGCTAAGATCGGTCCGCAGTCAAGTGGTTAACACTTCTGACTCGTAAATGGAAGGTTGTGAGCGGAGCACAAAAAAAATACCATTTTTATATTCAAATACGCTCTTCGCTGGTGAAAAATTCATTTTTCCTTTACCAAAGACCGTTCACTAAAGGTCCATCCAGCCTTACAGCAACTGGGTCTTACTGGAGTATTGGCGCTTTGTAGCGTCGACCAACCTCGTAAACACCTCTGCGGCACTACATAAAGTGTCATAGACCCCTGAAGTCTCCCGCACAGGATTTCTTAAAAAAAAAAAGATGAGAGGAAAAAAAAAGTTTTTGTTTGAGGTTACAAATCCGTTCACGTATAATAATAATAATAATAATCTATAATCTAAGTTGCAAGGATATATTCATTTAAAGCTCTCAGATGTATGCCCACAAACCAACAAGTGTAGTTCGCGCTTACAAATGCTGAATGTGTACTTACAAATAAAATCCAAACCTCAAATGAACATAAGCCCCACAACTTTTGCCGACCTTCCCTGAAACAGGGGTGACATTGGCAAAGTGAACCATTTTTTACAGTATGGGTGGTCAGCCTCATACCAACCTATAAGTCAAGGAATATGAATAATAAATTACATTTAAATATAAAAAAGAACAAAACCTTACAAAGAAATCTATACAAAAAAAGTCAAAAATTTCCTATGCAAAAAAAAAAAAAAAAAAAAAAAAAAAAAAAAAAAAAAAAAAATGTAGCAAATGAATACACCAACATTAGAAATCAACATTGCAGATTAGCCGCCACTTCTTCCTGTCCTTGCATACTTCTTTCATTTCATCCAGAGTCATGTCACCTAATTAAGCTGCACATATACAGAACCTTTTTGCCGCGTTGTTCCAGATAAATCGCGTGTGGCGAATGGAAGATATTGTTTTTTACAGTCAAGGATGCTCCCCTGTTGCCGAGGGGGCTAGTTCTAATTTCTTGTAAAGCTGAGTAAATCTTGACGATATTTAATTTTGAGTTTCAAATCAACAGCGAAACGGTGAATTATTCTCCGATATATTTGGCATCCTTACCTACTTGCCCTCCATTTTACTATATAAGGTTGTTGAGATATTTAAAAATGCTTAGTCCGATCAATAGCTCAGTTGGTAGAGTGCTTGCATTCCATGCCGAGAGCTCGAGTTTGAATTCCACCGAGGGTATCAGAATTGATCTCTCGTTTCGGTGTTTAATTTAAACCCAAAATTCAATCAATACCGGCACGGTTAACTCAGTCTTCACAAGAAATGAGATGGAAAACCCCCATTTAAGCTGAAGTGGTTGGCGTAAGGCCACACGCTTTACCTATAAATGTAAACAGGTTCACTCGCCAAATGTGATCCATTCGGGGAGAACGCGGCAACGAGTTACACTACATGTGTAACCTAGTTGCGTTATGAATATTTTCATTCCTTTTGAAATTTATATTACATTCTCTTACTTTGTATGGTAGGAGTATATGGCCGAAAACTAATTGATTCCAAACACAATAGGTATCCGAAGAAAATGAATATTCCATTTTATGGCTATTCAATTACTGAGGGGCGAGCGGAGGAAAAATTATAACCCTACTCTGTTTTGAATATTAAAATAATACAATTAGTGTTGTGAAAGCTTCCACGAATTCAGGAAATTATTCATTCCCATAAACGGACAGGCTATTCTAAATTTTAGACCTCCACCTCAAGCATGCCGCTCAATCGTAGCGTTCAAACATAATTGTGTGGAAATTAAAATGCTCACTAGAGGCTCTGTTTTAGCTTCCTTACATTTTAGGTAAAATGATACGTATGGTTGAGATTATGAGACGGTAATGTTTTTAAATGAAGATCTGTACCTCGTTTAAACTTACTTTGAAGTAAGTAAATCATAGCGATTTTCCAAGTTTGCATAAAAATAGTGCAGCACCTTAGAATTAAAAAAAACTTCATTTCGTATATTTATTTTCATTTGATGTTTGCAGCATGTGTAAGCACGAACGTACATGTATTAAATATGAATATAGTGTGAATACATCTTCACAACTTACACTATAGATTAAATACAGATATACTACTACTTTAGTCGACTATAAGATTTTACGCGGTTAACACGAAAATTTTACTCGGGAATGGATTAGCTTTTAAACATTATAAGCTGAAAGACGTTTCCAGCGATCGTTCAACTCTTTAGCAAAGACGTCAAAAATGTGTTAAATAAATACTATGCATTACACCAAGCCAACATGGTCTTGAATAAACATGAATTTAACATTAGATGGCAAAATACCAAATGAACAAATTGGTTGTGTGAAAGGAAGACGAGCAAGCGAGTAGATCTTCGAAATCCATCAAATCGTTAAAGAGTTCTGACGCCTAACATTCTATGCTTAATGCCCTACAAGAAAGATTATGAATACATTAAGTCAGAACATCATTGAAAATGGATATGGGAGTTACATCCCATTTGAAAAAACTCATACACCGGCATCCTTAGTAAGGCAATCATAAGAATCAATAGCATAACGCAAGTTTAACCACTGAGAAGGTGTAAGACGTATAGTTTCCCTAGGTTAGGGAGAGAACTTAGTGCGCAGGGATTTCTACCAATGGAATAGAGGAGTGTGTATCGGTGGCGTACAGCTGTACCATGTACGATATTTGGACGATACACCACTTCTCGCCGAAGATCTGATTGAAACGATAGATCCCCGTAAATCTCTAAAGGTGTTAGAAAGGGATGCATACTATCCCCTGACCTGTTTAATATCGATGATGTACGATATGATGACGATGATAATACGCAGGGCTCTCTTACAATGGAATGGATAAGTGTCTACCAATTAAATGAGGAATTGGTGGCGTTAACCCCCCTATCTTCAGGTTACTTTCCGAGAAACAGGCAAAAAATAATCAGGAATCGAAACCACAATGTATGTACCTCTGACTTTTTAAGAGTAGGTATGTAAAATTATGAAACGTCAACAAACAACCGAACACTTAGCCTGCCCTTGAGGAACTAACTTGTCTAGACTTGTAATGACTTGACTTTGGAACTCAGGCGGACGCCAGGCGGTTTGCAGTTTTCAAATATATTTCTTTTCTCACGCACGCCATACGGGATGTAGCAGAATGGTACACTCAAAGTTGCGTATCGCGTACGTTCATATGCATAGGGCGGTTAAGCTGTTCAATGCACGATACATCACTTTTTACCTGAATTAGACCGTATCGTCAATATCTATAATCTATAATCTAAGTTGCAAGGAAAAATTCATTCAAAGCTCTCAGATGTATGCCCACAAACAAACACGTGTAGTTCGCGCTTACAAATGCTGATTGTGTAATTACAAATAAAATCCAAACCTCAAATGAACATAAGCCCTGCAACTCTTGCCGACATTCCCTGAAACAGGGGTGACATTGGCAAAGTGAACCATTTTTACAGTATAATACAGCCTATAATAACACTCTTCAGTAAAAACAAAACGTTTCGCGTGTTACATTACACAATGACAAAAGGGCTGAAACGCTGAAGCTCTCTTGGTGGAAGTTGAGCGGCTTGTCAAGGGAACGAGAAGCCTTTCGCTGAAGAAAAATGTACAGCAAATACATTAATCTTATTAAGAGTTTAAACAAACTCATCTGCCGGCCGGGGGAGGGGTGGGGCGGGGGCGAAAGGGTGACTCGATGATTAATGGAAGTCGTGTGGAAGAGCCTCATTAGAAACTAGGGAAGAAATGCTCGGAAGGGTGAAACGGAGGATTGAAGAGTTTCTTCGATATCAAATCTGTAATGGATTATAGGATTTGGGTTAATTTAAATTTAAAAATAAACGTTCTCATTTACAAATGATAGAATGACTGTTTGCAAAAAATGTTACCTACTGAGAAAATAACGTGTTTTGAAATGGGCCTTAAAATTTTGTTCAATTATGGCATGTCATGTATTGTAGGGAAAGGAGGAAGATGGCTGGTGAGTTGATGTTCATTTCAGATTCATTTTGTTTTCACCTTTTGCAAGTTTTTTTTCACAATTTTGTCGTCTGTACCTATGATTTGTTTTGAGTCCATTGCTATTTAAAAATAAAACATTTAGTTTTAAGTATTAAATAGACCTTAAGCAATGAAGTCAACTTTTTTTACACGCCAGAATCAACATCCCAAATCTACAACCAGTATTATCGCAAAAAAAAAGAAAGACCTTTTAAAAAACAATAAATTACAAGCAAATTAAACAACGAAATTGAGACACGTTTTCCAAACTAGAAGATACAGAATATTTTTCCGGAATACGGCAAAGTTACGGGGTTAAGAGAGATAGGGTGTAAATGGGATCACATCCCCTGTGTGTGTACGTCATTTAGAATGCAATTTGCGGTCGGACCCGCGGGGAGGGGAACTGAAAACAGAGTGCGACGCGTGGGTAATTGGGTCATGACACTGCTCCGCGTAGCACCAGCCACTTGCAACGAGCTACGCCAGAAAAGCGTAGCAAAATCCTGGCAAAGCGAGCATTTACAAGCTGTTAAATTCTCTACTTTCATCATCTTAAAATTAAGGTACAAAAACGTAACTAAAAGGTACATGCGGAGTTTTACGCTCAATTTTTACCACAATCGTCGATCTCGAGTGACAATTGCTTTTGATAGTTAGTTCGTGCCTCTTTGGCATAGAAGAGAGACGCCCTCTCTTGGTGTCGGATACGACTCCTGTTAAACGTTGTAAAATCTTACTTCTACACACAACGGTCCGTAAAACTGTTTGTAATTCAATATTTGAAATATATCCACTCAACGACCATAATTCAAATTTAAAATCGTTTTTCTCAAATCATAAGACTTACAATACTTTTTGGATTTTTTTACAATCCACTATTATACGTTATATATTTCACAATTCAATGGTTTCCTAAAAATTCCTTTTGTACTATCAAATGGGTCATGTTTTTCAACCAAACACTCAAAAGCATGAAGCAAAAGCCCTTGCAGCTTTTGAATCCCTACTGCAAATGGTAGCATTGCCCAGTAAAACATAGAATTTTACGGGTAATGTGTTCACTAGATTTACACCAACATTGCATTTAGACGGGGGGTTTCTTGACTTATTTCTAGTCTGAAAAGTAGTGGCGAAACCGCAATAAAGGCAAATACTTCTTGTTATACTTAATTGATCAAAAAAAAATCTTGGGAGTCGATTTTACTAACTCTAAAATTATTAAAATTCTCAAAAGACCTTTCAACGTAAAGTACGTAGATTAGTAGACTGAATCCATTTCTGATCTTTCACGAACAGGAAAATATTCATATGATTGCTTAACCAAGCTATCCCTGTCCCTGCTAATATGACAATAATTAAGTAAGTAAAAAGGACCTACAGAACTAGGAGATTATTCCAGGCTCTGTTTTCTGGTTCAGACAACGGGCATTATATAACCCTTTTTAGTAGGACAATCAAATACCTCGAACGCGTCGGTCAACGTTGTTTATAAGGTTCCCGAAAATATTACCGGTTTTCCATCCCCCATCTGTTTCATGAGTAGGTATTGACCTCTTCTGAGTACTGTTGCTTGTTGCGAAATATGAAATGTAATGAGAACCATAATACCATTTTAACGAGCTCCCATAAACAAAAATACCGACCAGCCTCATTACGGAAATAAAAAGATAACAAATGGGGAAAACTCGAAAGTAAGAAGTAGCGTATAAGTTGGGAATAAAGAGCGAATATACGGCCAATTTTCGTAATTAAAATTTGTCAGTCTCTTGCGTCATTTCACAAGCATCTACTGTTTCTGGCAGATAAATCAAATGGAAGACACTACGTACCACTGTGGCTACGTTGAGAAAAAGAGAAAAACGTATACGATCAAACCCCTCTCAAGCACGTCGTGTATGTATGTGTCAGAAGGACCACACCACATGGATGCTCATATAAAGCTATATGTTGTCTCAAAAGGAGAAGGTTACAAGTATTTGTCAGATTTTTTGTATGAAAATCACTGTCAGTAACTTATTCTTCGCCTGTAACGCCCTGAACTTTACTATACGATTTGGTGCAAACTATCATTCATCGTGCATGGTATTCGGTGTATTTTTTACATTTTCAAAAGTTTTTTTAGGAGCTTTAGATCGTCTTCTAATTTGTCTTGCATTTAGAACCTAACCGAATAATATAAGTCATTACACGTCATGGAATAAATATATAGTGGGTGATTATTTTTTGTGAGAAATAAGAGTTCTTTTTGATTGGTACAAAACCCTTGCTGAGAAAATTGTTGCTCTAAACCTCAAAAAACTGGAACTGAGAAAATTCGTTTCCAAGTAAGATGGCGTGCAAAAAAACAGTATAAAAATAAGCCATGCACAAAATTCACCACGGTAAGATATATTGCAGTAATCTACACCAACAAACGAAATAAACAAATCTGCTACAATTGCACGCGGCAAAAAATAAATGATCCGGAAAGTGGGGAGGTTTTTTTCCTCCAGAGGGTGAATTAGTGAGGCGGTTTGCGGTGTACTGAGTAGGTATATATACTATTCCATGTAATACGAGAATGTTAGAGGAAAAATAACTTTTTTTATATTAAAATTCTATACGGCCAAATCCAGTTCATTTAAATTTTTGTTTTGCAATTTTAAAATGCATTTTTTTCGTATTCTTGCTGATACTAACAATTCTCAGAAAAAAAAAACTAAAAAATCCTCATGTTGGATAAAACTTTATATGTGAACGCAAGTAAAGCCACGAGCGAAACTTGGCAGCTGAAGAACTCCAATTATTCTGAAGCTTGCGACTCACGTGCGCGACCGACAGTATAATTAGTTAACTACAGGGAAGATGAGACTTTTGCAGAACATTAGTGGATTATTGGTGAGTCCTTTTTCCTAGATATACACATTCTTTTATAGTATCTGACTAAATAGCGCGGATTCAACTCAAACACGCGGAACTTGAGAATATTTGTACGAGCACCTTGCTCCCTTAGGTGTAACGGAAATTGGCTTAAACCATACTTTGTATTACATTTCTTACCTACCTTATTAAACTCGAAGTAGAGAACAATAAAGTAGAGGCGACATTGCAGAAGCTCTCGTACGATTCTCGCTCGCTTAAAGGATTATGAACCGAGTTTTTTTTATTAAATTGCAATTCATCAAGAACGTTCTTCTTGTCTCGCTGGTAGCTCACGAGGTAAACACATGAAGTGACATCTATCTAACATTATAAAATTGAACTGAAACATGTGTGTATGTATGTTCCCTACGGACTCATAAACCGCTCAACAAATGTTAATCAAATTTTCAGGAAACATGTAGAATATTCTCGGAATGGTTTATGTGATTCTTGATGCCGATCAGATAACAAATATTAAAAAAAAATACATAGTAAAGTTGTTCCGCAAGAGATGCAGGTTTGCAAAAGCTATCTAAAGGATTTAATCAGTTTTTTTTTTTCGGCTCATCCTAAATTCTAGTTTCGCTGGTAGCTCACACGGACCTGTATACATATAAAGTGGTGTATGGAGTTAGTATATAATAAAGCAGCAGCGTTAGTGGGTAGTCCACTAAGCGACGGAGATTTGTTGGGAGGAGGCCGGCGCGGTTAAGTCGAATGCCGGCCCATTACGACAAACGGCTGGGGACATTTTTCACAACAGCCTACTATCTCGGGCTCCTCATCATTCGCTTAGTGACTCGCACTTGTATTCACAGACAATGCCATAGAATAAGCAGCTTTCATTGCTATGAGAGCTCACATTGAAAGAGAACTTAAATGGTCTCGGCACAAATATAAAATGTTCTTTTTCTTGGTGGGCAAACGTCACACCTATATGTGACTTTGGTCCTTAGCAACCAATAATAAAGTATTGTTTTGCTTTTTTGTGACGTAACAATTTTGCTGTATATTAAAGAAAGACAATAAATTTGAAAAATATTAATGTTTGACGAAAATAGCGTGGAATTCTCCTCCCTACCATGTATATTTTCTTAGTGCTGAAAGGATTGTTGAAAATAATAAACTGAAATTTAGTTTTTTTTTAACATAGAAAATTGCAAAACGAATTACCTAATACTGAAATCATTTACCGAAATATATTTATAGGGCCTATGAGGACAATCTAGGACTTTTTTTTCTTAAATGAAATAAATATACGAATATCATTTTCTGTTTCCATAAACATGCTGATCTCTTTTTGGGAAAAAAACCTACCACTCTTGCTCTATACGACTAATTTACAAGTGAAGGCTTCATTTGATTCATCTATCTATAATCAATAATCTAAGTTGCAAAGATATATTAATTTAAAATGCCTGTACAACCGCATCTGAATATAAACTAAATAGCTCAGGGCGTAAATACCTTCTACACTAGTATTACACAAAATTTGGTTATTCAATGCCTGTGTCAAGTACAAATCTTTCCCAATAAACTCAACCATAGCATGTACAGAAACTACCACAGCACCTCTTTTGTGTGTTTCAGTTTCCATTATTTTTTGGTATAACGCTTTGCGCAAGTTATAAGTATTTTCAAGTACCAAAGCCTGGCTATATTTGTGTAATTGCCTATTTATAGTTGACTTTGGTGGCGCGTAAACTCGTTATCAGGCTCGCATGAATGTTTAATCGATAACTCGACACGTAGTTTTTTGTGTTTATGGGCTCGGATTATTATTATTAGGTCAGAGGTCAACGACAGGAGTCAAATGAGCCGCTCGCTGTACATGCATTTTGAAACTGAACAGTACCCTTAGTACGAGTTGCAAAACTTGAGCAATGTAAAGTTTACGGCACTTATTAAAGAGTGATTCCCCCCAAAATCTGCCGTTTTTTTTTGTTTGAACTTGAATTTCTTCATCACTGTAACTCTTTTGCTAAGACCATAAAGTGTAAGAAACAAAAACGGCAGATTTTGGTAGAAATCACTCTTTAATATTTTCCGTAAACTTTACTTTTCTCAAGTTTTGCAACTCGTACTAAGGGTACAGGTTTTAAAATACACAAACACACAAAACGCAAGAATGGAAGATAAATATTGAAACTTTCACAAAAATATCGTTATATATTGTTAAAAGCAGTATTTTTTAAAACGAAAAGAACGTCGAATGAAGTCGGAACGATTCTAAATGAGGGCCTTAGAATAAAAAAAAAACAAGTGTCCTATGGATAGTCTCAAGGACACTTGCCTTTTTTATTCTAAGGCCCTCAAATAAAAGAAAACTACCTTTACGATTAGGCAAAATATATTTACGTTTATCGTAAGATTTTCTTTCCCGTTCAGTATAAAGTGGCTAAGCAATTGTTGAAATAATCCACGTTCAGTTATTCTTTAATAAATTCGTGAACGGTAATATAAATTCAGCGACCAATTGATGCCTGACCAGAAACACGTATTTTAAACATTGTCGATCAACAATTGATCATTTTATTCATATTTTAACTCGGGATCAAAACTACCGTCATTGTGCTGTTTTTATGTACTTATTTCAAACACATAGCGCTGCAGTTAAATAGAGAACAGATATTCCAAAGGCTGGAGTACATTGAAAATTCGTCTGCAAGTTCTTGTTGTGAATGCAGAAACCGGAAACTTTATCCAACGTTTCGCATTTGTTACATTTCTTGTTTGTCAGTTTGTGGAACTCTATTTTTTTTCACTCCGAGTGAACTGGCGGGCAGCAGCACTTAGAGGAGCGGTTGACGTTCCCAACATACCGTCTCGAGTGGAGCGGATCGAAAAACAAAAGAAACGCGAATGCTCCCCGTCGACTCTTTTTCAAGCACTTTATTGGGTTTAAACTCCACTACTGGTGAATACTGTATAGGAGTATTATAAAAAGTGAATAGTGTGCTGCTTGTTAACATAAAAAACAACTTGAAAATTATTTTTCCAGCTCACCACTAACCTATTTGTCTGGCTAGATACAAGCGTGTATAAAAATTATGGTACGTTACAAATTAGACGCATTCTGCCCCCAATCTATCTATTGATTACCAGACAGACTATGAAAGCTTGCATACATTCCCATTGCGTCGATCATAATGATCAGTAAGGATCGAATTGAGTGTCGAAAAATGCTTCGGATCTCTTGGCGTGATCGGATCACCAACGAGGAAGTCCTCCGACGCATGCGCACGACTAAAAAACTTCAAACAGAGAATGCTGAGTACAATACAAGAATGTAAAATACCGCCTTCCTCATCTTATAACACAAGGAAAGATGGGGGGGGGGGGGATAACTCAAGACGCTGAAGGTCATCGAGGCTGAAAAATCTGCGATTGGCAAAACCTGGTTTGGCAAAAGCACCAAGCCCCTATTACGGGCCGCAGCTTCTAAAGCGAAAATAGCCATGATGATCGTCGATCTTCGTTAGATGTGACACTCAACGAAGATGAAGAAGAGATCGCTTCTAGAGAATTCCTTGAGTAAGTAAACCTTTTTAGGATTCACAAGGTCTTCCTCTACCGACCACGGCTTGCTTCTTCATCGAAACGCCAGCCATACATCTACAACTATTTTATTTCGTAAAACAACCTTAAAATATTCTTGAAGACGCAGCAAGAGTTCTTCTCGTACCTACTTTACGAGCACAGAAAAAGTAAGAACAACTTGGTAATCTGGGAAACGTTATCCGGGCGTACTTTAAATTTATATAAGGCAGTATAATCTAGAGATGACGTGAATAGCGGTTAAAGCGAATAGTCGAATACAGAGTAAAAGCCGCTGTTACTTCGTTGGAAGGTCTTCCACCACTTAAAAAAATATATAGTTTTGCACGAGCGTCCATGTGCTATGGGCCTTCTGACACATACATACAGGACGGGTATGAGGGTTTGAGCATACCACGTGTCTGCTCATAACAAAAAATCTCTATCGCGAATATCGAATCCCTCGGTATTATTATTCGACTGTAACTGTAACTCTGTCGCCATTCCGCTAGGGGTGTCCAGAGCCTCTGCAGACCTGCCTCCATTTTTTCATATTCTTACATACCTCTTTCAATTCATTCATATCCATCACCTTTTCATGCATTTTCTTCTTTTACGCTCACTTTGTATATCCCATTCTTTCACAATCTCCTCAATCTGATCACTCCATACTTTTCTCGGTCGTCCCTTCCCTCTTTTTCCTTTCACACTTTCTTTGTGACATAAATAAAATATGCATTTTTTTAAATCAAATAATATTACCCTAATAAAATCGCTTGTCGTATGTAGTCATGAACTCGTCAATCGTTCATTTGTTAGTGCCCTTTCACACCGAACAAAATTTGTACAGTCTGTCTATGGAGTATCGAACAAACTGTGAAAGCTTTCATACATCACCATAAACTACTAGACTTCCGACCCGGCACAGGATATAAAAAACCATAGACCGAATAGGGAAAATTGTGTTAAGAGGGAAAAGCTACTTGAAGTGTGATTATTATTAAGTCTTTCGTTTTTTTATGCTTTCAAAGTTTATTCTTTAAAACTATTCATTCTAATCTAAACTAAGTATCAAAGATATGTAACATTGAGGATTCACATTATATGCATTCTCACAAGCAGACACGTACAAGTTCGCGCTCGCACATACCACATGTGAACCTACAATATAAAAACCCAAATCTGAAATGGACATACGTCCTGCAACTCATGCCGTCCTTCCCTGAAACAGGGGTGACATTGGCAAAGTGAACCATTTTCTACAGCATGGGTGGTCAGCCTCATACCAACCTATAAGTCAAGAAATTACCTGTTTACCTGTAAAATAAATACCTACGTTAAGTCAAGGAAGGACCGAATAGGGAAAAATGTGTTAAGTGGGAAAAGCCACTAAAAAAAGTGTGATTATTCTTTCGTTGTTTTATTCTTTAAAAGTGTAATCTATGAAACTATCCATTGAATGTTGAATAATACTACTAATATTCGGTTTTCGACGAATAACCAAAAAATTGTCGAGTAATGCCGAGTGCTGAATAATAGCGAGTATTCGCAGCATCTCTAGTATAAGCTGGTGTAACGAGCTCTCCACAGTCTCGAGCACTCCACTTGTTCCCTCTCCCGTTGGGAAGCGATATAACCTAATTGAATACGATCTTAAAACATAGATATTTCTCTTAAAGGATGCACACACCACGCCCTTCTAAGGTTTTTCGATTTGAATTACTAGTTTTTTACAGTTGGTTTTTGTTTTTATTTTCAATAAATCAAGTTCCTTTCAGAAATCAACATGCTGAGAGGAACCGTATTATTATATATTTTAAATCTTATTACAACTTATAATAAAATTAAATTAAATACTTGATGAAAATATATTTTTTGAAAGATTAACCATTGTTAATGTTATTTTTTTTTTTAATAAAATATGTTTTTATTGTACATTAATAAATCTTATTAAATTAAAAAAGTTCACAATAGACTTATTTAAGCACTTTATATAAACCTACTTGTAAGAGCCCGTTCCCACTATTGTCGGGTGTCGGATCCGTATATTCGTCGGAGGTTCCAGTTGCAGAACATTTCGGACAAAATCGGTTTCCGACAAGTGTGAATAGCTCCATACATAATGTTCTGCCACTGGAACCTCCGATTAATATACGGATCCGACACCCGACAAGTGGGAACAGGCTCTTAGGGTGCAAGGAAAGTCACTTCGAAGGCAGTGGTTGGCGATAGGCTGCCAAACCCCCTACCCGCAAAAATAATCAGGTAACAATCATATTTACACCTAAAATGCGTTTAATATACCATTGACTCAGTATTTGCTATGGATCGCAAGACCTAAGCAAACTTCTACGTGGTTTTGTCAAGACTGGCTGCATATCTGGGACTAAGTGTTGATAAAGGCACTTGAATCCTCAACCCAAATTAGAAGTAGGATAAAAATCAAAAGAAAATACGTTATTTTCTAGAATATAAATGACTTACATGCTTTCTTTCGACGTGGCATTGTATTCCATCTTGTAGGTAACAGTATACAGCTGTGTACTTACCTAGAACAAAAAGATCAATCAGTTAGCCGGGTAAAATATATCTTATTGATATTTGTAACAAATTCAAGCAATATCTGGTTAAGTAAGAGCCACTGTAACCCTGTCGCCTTTCGACCAAGGGTGGCTAGAACCTCTAAAGAGTCACCTCCTATTATTCTACTCAGTTCCTTCATATCCATCATTTGTTCATACATTTCCTTCCTTTACATTCACTCTGTATATCCCAAGCCTTCACAGTTTCACAAATTTGATCAAGCAATTTCTTTCTCTATCTTTCCCTCCCCCTCTTGACTCTCACATTCCCTTTGTTCACTCTTCGCGGAATAGCGTTTTTATAAGGATTGTTTTCTGTTTAATTATGTGATATTCAACAGTAAAAAGATCAAAATCTGCATAAAAGCGGAATAAATCACGGCAATATATCGTTGAAATTGCTCATTTAGTAATTTTAATTTCCCGCCGTTCACTTTCAATTACATTAACTTATCTCTTCACGGCCTCCATAATAAAACTTGACGTGTAAACTCAACCACAACGTTTACCAAAAAACCTGAAACGCTCACTGAAAGCGCTGTTTTAGTTTCCATTTTTTTTTTGGGTGGGTTAAAACGTCGAGGTATATACTTGGAGTACAGAGGTCTGTGTTGCGGTGAGGGGGAGAATTTTTCGGTTCATCCTCAGTGGCACTGCCCTCCCGCCAAAAATACGAATCTCAAGCCAGTAGAGTTTACAATGGACAGTAGTTGATGCAACCAACGCAATGTCACCGTTGAAATTTACTAATGATATATTTCTGAGGCAAGTAAAATGCTGGAATTAGTATGAAACAGAAAGTATGGTGACACATAAATTAAACGCAGAGAATAAAATTTCCATAAGAACGCTGTATCTCTCTGTAATCTATAATTAACCTACGTTTCTACTTTCGAGAATTTAATATTAATAAATTTCAAAATTCATATATAATGAAGTGTGCGCCCACAAGCAGACACGTTTCAATTCGCCGTGTGTACCTACAAAGTAATGTAAATCTCAAAATAGCATTTACCCTGCAAGCACTGCCGTCTTGCCTGAAAACCAAAGTGGTATTGGTAAGACTAAATCATTTTTTACAGTATGAAAGAAAAGCTTGGAACTATTATCTTTTTAAATTACTGCAGCTAAAAAATGCTTAAAGACTATAAAATAAGCATCGCAGGCATTTTAAAAGTCCTTCTGCTAAATTCCTTACGACACTAAGGCGTAAATATAGCGATTCGTGTCCAAAAATAAGGTATACTGCGATATTTTTATCGATGGAGTTCTTCGTAGTACTGTATCTTATTAAAGAGGTAAATTTCAATTGTTCAATAACTCATCGAAGCCAAGTCACTTGCGACTAACTAACCACTACTAGCCACTTGTCGCATGCCCTACGATGTCATTAACCTTTTTACCATCGGTTTACGACCGGTCCGTAGTTAAGTGGAAACACTTCGGACTCTGAATGGAAGGTTGTGGGTTCGAATCCCAGCGAAGCACAAAAAATATACCATTTATATTTTCAAATTTGCTCTTCACTGGATTGAAAAATTCATAAACCTTTACCAATGACCGGTCACCAAAGGTCCATCCAGCCTTACAGCAACTGGGTCTTGTTTGAGAATTGGCGCTTTGTAGCGACGACGATCAAGCTCGTAAATAGGTCGATAGCTCAATTGGTAGAACGCTTGCATTCCATGCCGAGAGCAAGGGTTCGATCTCAAGGTTTACTCGGCCTTCACAAGAAATGAGAACCAGCCCCCCTGGGAGCCGGAAAACCCCCACTTTAACTGAAAGTGGTTGGTGTGAGGCCGGCCCCTTTACCTGTAAAAATAAATAGGCCCCGAATTGCCACATGCGATCCCTTCGGGGATAACGCAGGCAAGAAGTTACACTATATGTGTAGCTTAGTTGCGTTTAGTTCCTTTACCACACTTTCAACTTGCCACTAACCAACCAACACTTCCTCACTATCCTTGTCCGTAGCAAGAGAAGGTAACCGTGTAATATAAACAAGGCACACAAGCTACGCCGCGCATGCATAAAAGTTTCATTAAAACACAAAGAACACACACGCGCTCTGCGGGCATTAGCGTAAGCCTCTTAAACGCAACAACGTTAATTATTTTGGTTTATTTGGGCTCGTGTGTGTGTTAGCGATTTCGCTTCCCGCCGTATCAGCCGGCTGGTGGAATAACCGCTCAATATTGTAACGCTCCCCAAAACGAATACGCGAACGATCCCGAGCCGAGAGAAAATTTGCCTCGGGATTCTTCGTGCGAAGATACGTGGTTTAAAAGGATTTCCATGGCCTTTACTAGAAAATGAAAGATTTCCAAAGATTCTAATTTAAAATAAAAATGGTTGGAATTAGGCATGCATGTGCACTTGGAAGTTTTTATTTTATCAAGCTAGTTCTGAATACCGCGAGATTTTCACAATCAAGGGGGTCGGCTCTACGTCAACCCCCACTTCACTTGACGTGGGGGTTTCCCGGCTTCTGAGGGAGCTGATTTGCATTCATCCACACACAACAAAGTGATAGCGTAAGGATGACCACCTCCTTTATGAAGATAGATGCGATACGTCCATGAGTTACTCGAAAAAGGTAATGAGAAATTACATTCTACATGTGAAATATAAATCAGATTAGATGAGCATTTGATTTCAAATGCATTTGTTTACCAATATAAAGTAAACAACAATATGAGTATTATAAACCTCGAGATCCTTAAAAATATTTATAGCATTTAAAGTACAGGTTAGGAAATTATTTAAAAAAAAAATCACATATGGTATTTCATTCAATACAAATTTATTTGATAAATGCGAGGAAAAACACAATTTTAGTATTCATAATTCTTTGACTTATAGGTTGGTATGAGGCTGAACACCCATACTGTAAAAGATGGTTCACTTTGCCAATGTCACCCCTGTGTCAGGGAAGGTCGACAAAAGTTGTAGGTTTATGTTCTTTTTGTTTGTAAGGTCAATGTGGTAACAGTGGATCATGTGGGTACAGTGGATCAGGGCAGTTTCTTCCAGATGAGTAGTTATACAGGGCTAATGTTTTCCCCCTGGCATGGTGCTCATGTCTGAACATGTCTGAACTAATCAGAGTCCTACTTCAATGCAGCTTGGTTGTGCTGAGTAACAAAATGTGTTTCTGACAGTCAAAAGTAAAAAATTAAGCTTCGCTTTGTTGTCTTCTTATTTTTAAAGTATTTAAGTTCGGCTAGAAGTTATTTATTTATCCTCATTAACCATAATCCTACTTCCATTATAACATTACCCCATTACTTTGTTCAAAGTGAAATACATAAATTGCTGCCCCAAAAGAAATTTGTCAAAAGAGTACACAGTGGATCAACATCATAGGTTACATAGTGGATCATCTTACCTGTAAATCTAAATAGATTCGACTCGCCACATGAGACCTATTGGGAAGAACGCAGAAAGAAGTTACACTATATGTGTAGCATAGTTGCGTTTACCTCGGAAGACGCAGCAATGCCCGTCAATATTCTTGTTACTTATTCAATGTAGTTTTTTCCTGGATTATCATCCACTTATTTAGTGTTATTTTGTTCCGTTTGATTAAAATTGGTGTATAACAGAAAAAAATATTTCTGTCTTATACTTGTTTTTTTTTAAATAGAAGTAATCTGGCTTTTTATTGTTTGATCCACTGTGTACACCATAGGGTACACAGTGGATCATTTTCCATTTTTCACTAAATGCAAAATATCTCTGTATTTATTGGATAAAAAAGATGGAGCTCTTTGAACAAGTGGTAGGTACTTAATTTATCAACCGTTTGATAAAAGTTGTAAATTGATTGCATTTATACAACAATAATTCTGTGCATTTGAAAAAAAATGATCCACTGTTGCCACACTGACCCTACACATTCAGCATTTGTAAACGTGAACTACACGTGTTTGTGGGCATGTGATATGAGCTTGAAATATTAATATATCTTTGCAACTTAGATTAAAGATAAAAAAAAAGTTTCACATTGATGTGACGGCGCTAAAAATCTTGCTACATTTCTACATAATACTTAAAGTAAATTAGGTATAAAACCGCGAGAATTTTCCTTCGATCTGGGAATGCAAAACGTAAAGTGACTATAAATGAGAGCGGTGGATGGTTCGGTAAAAAGCCCGCCGATCCTCGGCTTATAAACGTATTCAAATGTATGCGAGAGCTGGCAATGCAAAAACACACAAGTGTGGTGGGACGGAGGTCTTTGTAGCGAGCCTAGGCAACGTGGACATGGCGGAGGTACACAATGGAAACTGAAACATTTCGAAAAAAAGAAATAAAGAACTTTATCGGTGTTTTGACAGGCGTATCAAAATATTGCATTGCGGGATATTTTTATTGAATTTTTGTCAATCTAGTGACCGTGGTTTATTTCTATAGTTGCGCTTGAAATAGCCATCATTTTTTAAATATATTGATAGATTATATTTTCAGGGAGTCATGTGGGACTCAACAAATAAAACCATCGTCCGTACATTATTCCTTACTTAGTATTTTTCCCGATTTCATAAGAGAAAATAAACAGGCTTGCAGGGAAAAGTGTGACTATCAAAAACAAACATTTAAAAATACAGTTATCTGAAAAAAATTATACTTTTTATATATATATTTTTTTAAGAAATCCTGTGCGGGAGACTCCCTAGATTCTAAAGACTCTAGGGGTCTATGACACTTGTTGTAGCGCCGCAGAGGTGTACGAGCTTGGTCGTCGCTACAAAGCGCCAATACTCAAGCAAGACCCAGTTGCTGTAAGGCTGGATGGACCTTTGGTGACCGGTCATTGGTAAAGGTGTATGAATTTTTCAACCCGGCGAAGAGCACATTCGAAATATAAATGGTATATTTTTATGCTCCGCCGGGATCCGAATCCACAACCTTCATTTACGAGTCCGAAGTGTTGCCACTACGGACTACGGACCGGTCCAAGATGACAGTTCTATCGAAAATTTTCATGATGTGAATATGATAAAACAATATCGACGCTACGATTGATACGAGTATCAGATGTTGTATGTCTTCAAAAAAAAAAGTGAATTGCAGCGACAATTTTAGATCGATAAAATCCATCTGGATGCCAAATGACGATAATAATAAAACCAGCTCATTTCGAGTCTGCGAAAGGGTTTGTCGCCGTAATAGGCCCATGGCAACGTGCCAGCTCTTCAAGGGGGCGAGCGTTTTGTCCCCCGCCGCGCTGGGGAGGTGGGCGCGCCGGGACGGCGAACCCGAGACTGACTCAGTCTAGCTACAGTCAACGCTTATATACTACAAGAGCCTCTTCAACTTTCAGATAGCATTGGAGTTTTCAGTCCATATCCAAGTTAATGACGACAAATATAATATGAATCACTAGTAAACAACCGTTTCACATCAACGGTTTTTTCTAGAAAGGTTGACAATATTCGAAGTTTTTTTAGAAGGCAGTCATCTTGAAGTAGAAGAAAATAATTAGGAATTGAAAAAAAAAGGAACATAGTTTTGAATCAGAACTGAAAAACATTTTTTTTTAATTTACGATTGTGGAATACGAGAATGCAAGTGATTGTATTTAAATTTTAGGATACATCTTAAAAGGTGGCTTTCAAGATTGGATATTATCCCTGTGGTTTAATTTATGAAACAAATTAAAAACAAACAGCGTACAAAGTTCATACGAGTTATAAAACCGATACATTCCTCAGAAATCTCATTAAATTTCAATCATCTCCAATACGATCACACTCAATTAAAATCCACATTATTCTTCATACACATCAAATTTGATAAGATAACGTATTACTTAACAGAATGTAATCTGGTAAGGCTTATATTTCACCCCTCGCATAATAATTCATGACTCGTGACGCGCTCCCGTAATCTAATTCATAATATACATTTGAAAATTCCGAAAGGGTTTACGGTTTCAAGGCCACACTGAAAATACACTCTTTTTGGGGAATTGATGCCGCGCCGGCTCGTAAAGGCGGGCCCCACCCACCAAACCACCCGCCGGGATAGATATTTATTTTTCTCCGAATGTCGTGGGTACGGGAAATCCCCACAAAGAGGGTGGGGAGATTTGGGCTAACGGTTTGTCCGCACGAGACAGTTTACAAGATCTTTAGGACGACTGGCAAATGGGAAGTTGACGAAAGTGTAGAAGAGAGTAGGCTCAAATAAACCGAGGGAAAAATTCTGACATTATGACAACAAAACGGGCTGTCAGGGAAAAACGTAATTTATATTTTATCCCTGGTTGTTGTTAAGCATTTTTCGATCTATAATCTAAGTTGCAAAGATAAAGTACATTTAAGATATATTAAATGCATTCCCACAAGCAGACATTTATAAGTTCGCGCTTAAACATGCCGCATGTGAACCTACAATATAAAACCCAACCTCAAAGGAACACAAGCCCTACAACTCTTGCCAACCTTCCATGAAACAGGGGTGATTGGAAAAGTGAACCATTTTTTACAGTATGTGTGGTCAGCCTCATACCAACCTATACGTCTAGATAAGAATAATCACATTCCTTCTTCTTTTCGTGTATTATCACGTCCTTCCGACGTTGCCTATCACTTGAACGTAGAATTGAAACGTTCTCGGTCTTGGGCAGCTTTGTAAAGTTCGATCATTTACCAATTATCAGTGTCATCACATCTTATGTTTTTTACCGATTGAAACAGGTACCTTACCTCAGAAAATTTATTGAATCATTTACGTGTGAACAATGTGTCAACTACGGTGTCGCCTATGTTTTCCTCGCAACAAATAGCACCTACATTCCAACTACTGCCCTTCGTCTGAACCGTCTTTCACTTCGGGCTCGTAAAAACGAAAAGCTTGCCGAGCAACAAACAAGGGGCCCGCGAAAATAGCGCGGCAGAGTAAATATATATTTTTTCTTCGTCTCTCGGAATAAATCTCCCGCGAGGCTGGATGGATGGGGACTTTTAATCGGAGCGAAGGAGGACATGGGAGGAGGCAAGGAGTGCGACCATTAGGAAGTGCTGCCGGTGTTTATTAAATTGGCAAATTAGACAGTTGATGACGGAGAAAATTGTAGACGGATTTTTAGAGCGTGATATATAACCTTTTAAACGTGAATCTTATTTAAGCATGTGGTTTTTATTCAATTGAACACAATAATACTAAGTACAAATTATTTCAGCACGCTTATATAAACACGTATTTATATTTGATAACTCATGTATCAGATGACGACGATCAAGCTCGTAAAAAGGTTGATTGGTAGAATGCTTGCATTCCATGCCGAGAACAAGGGTTCGATCTCAAAGGTTTACTCAGCCTTCACAAGAAATGAGCACCAGCCCCCCCGGGAGCTGGGAAACTCCCACTTCAACTGAAAGTGGTTGGTGTGAGGCCGGCCCCCTTACCTGGAAAAATTAATAGGGCCCGAAGCGCCACATGCGACCCCTTCGGATATAATGCAGGCAAGAAGTTACACTATATGTGTAGCTTAGTTGCGTTTGCATTGCGACTGAATGAAATTTATCAGTTATTACTGAATACTTTAATACTTTCATATCGAATGGTGCTCTAAGTGTATATTTCGTATCAAGACTAGTTGAAAATATTCACCCAACCTTCAAACTGTAAAATTTGTAGGCAAGAGAGGTATTTCAGTGTCAAAAATCGTACGCTAAAAGCCTTAATCTTACGGTGGACAAAACGTCTTATTTAAAAAGACTCTATTTGAGTCAAGTCCCAAACTTCGCTTTAATGAAACAAAGAAGTGGAACAGCTCCACTGAAAAAGCGACAGAGTAACAGTCACAATAATTGTGCAGCTAGATAAGCAAGGAAACTAGTTAACTTTTCGTCACAAAGTTCGCGACAACGGAAAAAAGCTGAGTCCCGGCGAGTTATCGAATTAAGGATGTCGACCATGTCTGGTGGCGGCGACTGATGCCGGGACGATCTCCGATTGTCACGGATAGATGGCGCCCAAACTTTGGCAATTCTAAAGTTGCTAAACAACGCGAATCTGCCGCACCAGTCAATCGTAGGAGGGCCGGAGACGCGGTGAATAACATCGAGTACCTAGGCGTAGAGATGGAAAAAACGGCTTAGTAAAAAAAACGAAAAAACGCTTACGCTTTTTAAAAAAAGCAGCTTAAAAAGCGTTTTTTCGTTTTTTGGGTTTATTGTAAATATAAAATTTAATTCATTTAGTAGTTTCAGTTTTTCCTTATTTACTCAAAAACTATTGACATAATTGAAAAAATTTTGAGTATTAAACCTAAACAATGTATAGTTCTGTAAGTTAAAAGCAAAAAAAAAATCCAAAATACAGCACACACGAAAAAAAAGCTAAAAATGTAAAAAAAACGCGTTACTTCAAATGGACGAGTACATTATAATGACTATTATTCACTATTTTGTTAATTCTCTCATGGTCGTAGAAAAAGTATTGTATGCCACTGCACGTAATTAGTCTTTGTAACACTCGTGCTTTCTATTGTGCCATTCGGCTGCGCCTCATGGCACAAACTAGCACTCGTGTTAAAAAGACTATCATTACTTGGCAGTGGCATAAATAACTATTTCAAACGCTAATGGCGTGTTATAAAGCTAAATCTGCCGTTTTTGTTTCTTACACTTTATGGTCTTAGCAAAATAGTTACAGTAATGAAAAAAATCAAGCATGTTTATTATTTTTTTTTCTTAATTATAAAGCTTAAACAAAATATATAACTTAAGATTGCCACCACAAAAAAATATTTCAAAAAACGCGTTTTTTTTTACATTTTTAGCTTTTTTTTCGTGTGTGCTGTATTTTGGATTTTTTTTTTTGCTTTTAACTTACAGAACTATACATTGTTTAGGTTTAATACTCAAAATTTTTTCAATAATGTCAATAGTTTTTGAGTAAATATGGAAAAACTGAAACTACTAAATGAATTAAATCAAAATTAGCAGAAGCAACTTTTTATACGCTTTTTTTTCAAAACGACTTTTCGTTTAAATTGTAAGCGCGCTTAGTTGCTTAAAATAAAAAGCAGCTATTTTAAACTGCTTTTCGTTTAAACGGCCACCTCTACCTAGGCGAGATAAATTTTCAATGAAACACCACGATCGACCCTTTAATAAGTAAAAGTTTAATTTATGAATCTAAACACATATTTACAATGAGAAAAACTGGCATTTCAGTTCCTTAACCCATACATTTTGAAATAAAATTTACAGGAAATTCTTTCAAAGATTTCTAAGACGAGCAGTAATTCTTTTAAAGATTTCGAAGACAAGCGCACAAAAGATATGCCCTTTTTCGTATGATACTGAAAGTAAAAATGATTTCACGGCAGTGTTGAAACCTTAATAAAAGTTAATAGTCGTTGTCGTACTTAAATTATCACAAAACAAATATTCAGCATTCGATTCTAACTGATCTAAAATTATTTTAAACTTCAAAAGATATGAAAACGCTAGGTATGAAACTATACGCTTGTCTAATGTCACACTTTTTACGATAAAATTAATATCTGATCTTTTAAAACTCTTTGGGAAAATTTCGCCGTAGGATGATAACACGTAGAAAACACACTAATTCACGACGGGCCACCCGGCACCAGACAACCGACAACCGGATCGAGTGAAAAGGCACTTCCTCTCTAAATAAATTTCATCCAGAATTCGCAAATTTATTTCAAAGTGACTGTGAATACCGCAGTTACTTAGCGCGCTAATGTGATCAGCGTTCAATGTTTCAAGTTGCGAAGGTTTTATCGGAAGATACGTTTATCTTGCGAGAGAGAGAGAGAGCATTATTAAACTCTGGAAAGTTTAACGAAGCCCTAGATAAGATTTATTGGCAAATAATAACCAAACAAGTAATCATTTTATTACGCTACGTGACAATGCTGAAACAACAGCGACCCTGTAACTACTGAAAATGCTCAAGATAACAAACTTTAACTCGATTGCGTATTGGAAATAAAGGGATTAAAAACGAGTAAAAAAATATTCTGAAAGTACTTAACATTAGAAAAATAAAATAGCTGTAGGTACTCATCGAAGAATAAAAATGACCACAGTTCTGAAGATTTTCTTCGCGTAGAGTCTGTGGTTTAAGAAGCAACTTGTCAACTTTCTCAAAACGTACCTGGTTCGAACCTTGTATTTGCCCTTATATTTTGTACATTTTAAAATCAAAGTTGAACATTCAATTTTTTTGTTGAAATTTTTTAAAAATCTCTGATAAAAGGAAAGCATGGAATGTGCTACAAAAAGAGTAAACGAGAATTTATAAAGTAAACAAAATATATAAAGTTTTTAAACCGATAGTATGCTAGTAAACTAAAATTACACTATATGTGCAGCTTCTTGCCGCGTTATCCCCGAACTGGTTGAATGTGGCGCGAGGATCGTATTTATTTTACAGGTAAGCGGGCCAGCCTTATGCCAACCGCGTGGGATAAAGTGGGATGAGTGATAGGCTTCTATAATCTATAATAATCTATAATCTAAGTTGCAAGGATATATTCATTTAAAGCCATTGGCAAAGTGAACCATTTTTACAGTATGGGTGGTCAGCCTCATACCAACCTAACTTTGAAATAGTGTTTTACAAAAAAACAAAACGCTCACTACAGTAAATTTGCTGTTTAAGTTTCTAAACATTTTTTGGTTAACGCTACGGTTGAGCTTTATACTTGATGAAAGAGTGCAGCCTGTGACCACATCTGGGTCACATCCGAGAGCACTACCCCGAGTATTAAACATTATAAAAACTCGCCTGGATAGCATAAATCGAAAAAATGTATGCAAACTAAATCATTCACTAGGGGTGCCATCGTGTTTTCCATACATTTTCAATTTACGCGATCGAGGGGAGTTTTTATGTAAATGTTATATATACACTCGGGGCACAGTGGGCAGGCCGTGCACCATGCAGCGGCAGCTACGTCAGCAACATTTGCATATCGCCCAGCACATTATAGAGAGCAGGGGCGACTTCATTTGCATGTTTGCCAGTGTGTGTTGTTGGCAAATGATGATGATGATGATGATGATTTGTATAGCGCCGTTTCGTGACTGCTGTCACTGCAAGGGCGCTTTCAGGCTTGACGCGGCTTACGCAGAATACTCGTGTGACAAAAATAAAATTGCCCACGTAGAAACATTGATACGTTTTTTAATTGTAATGGCGTATTAATGGCAAAATTGGTGACGTCACACGGTCGGGTTGCTGCTAGGGAAAAGACAAAAAAATATTTTGTATTAGGTTGCTAGTAGTCCCACATTGGATCGTGCGAAAGCGTACTTCCCTCAACATTCGTCGTCGCTCTTTTCAAACATTTTCTTCTTTCCCTCTGCAGACTCCAGTAATTTGCAATTTCGCTTATTAGATCAACCATTCTTTCCTTGGTCTTCCCCTTCAACGCTTACACGTGACATTCCCTTTGCACACTCTTTTTGACGACCGTTCATCGACCATTATTTCTAGATACCCAAACAAACTCAATGTACTTTTTTATTCTTTCACTCCCATGCTCTCATTTACAAAGCCATCAACACATTTCTTAATTTAAAAAAATATTCCTAGATAAAAATCTCTTTCACATTTCTTAACCAAAAATCTATTAATTTTAAATTAAGACGTAAACGCAACTAACTATAGAGAAATTTTATTCCGCGTGCTTCCCAAAGAAGTCGCATGTGGCGCGTGGAACCTTCTCTTTTTACAGGTAAAGAGGGCGGCCTGAATTTTTTGTGGTGTCTGAGTAGAAAAAAAAAGTTTTGAAATAAACCCTTTCTCACACCCTCGATGAGGATCGAACCCTAGCTATCGGCATGGAATGCAAGCATTCTATAAACTGAGCATATTAAAATATCGCTTGAATTCTTCAAACAAAATGGGGTTGAAGAGGCAAAGGATAAAAGTTCTAACAAATACGAGTATATTTTATCTCGGATGCTAGGTTTCCTGAAACTGCCGTAGTTGGCACTTGAAGAGCTCTCTGGCCATGTTTTTCGCATTATTTACTGCAGGACGGGGGCGGAAGCGTCCGTATTAATTAGTCGGGGGTTCCACGAGGCCTTATCGGGGTGTTCCGCCCCACTGCGCGGAAGGGGCGCCCACTGAAAGGGGTACGTCTTCACAATACAAATTAAGCAGTTGTCTTCAGCAGGATTCGGGTTTCAAGTTGCTTAGATGGATTAAAGGAGAAGCTAGAAAAGGATGGGGATTGATGGAAAAATATGGAACCTAAAAATTTAAAGGTTTTTTATACAATCCGTTGGTTGAAATGATGTGATGATTTCAGAAGAAAGTGGTTTCATTAGGAAATGTTTTTTTCTGAAGATGTCTTATTAGGCGAAAACGTTTTAGCAAAAAAAAGTGAATTACAACTTTGTTTTTTCCTATTGAATGTATAAAAAAAATACAACAGACTTTCACTGTATTGACACATACGCTAGGGACTGGAAAATTTCGCGATCGCGATAAAACGAATTTATTCGCGAATTTTGATGTTTTTACGCGAATAACGCGAAATTTGAGGTTTTACGCAAATATCGCGAATTTTCTTACTTTTGGTAGAAATTGTGCGAAAAAGTTGTTATGTGTCGCTTCTGCAACGCAACTTTTTTGTGGGAAAGAAAAGATTACTGCGAAAACCCTTTGCAAGGTGCAAAGCACGTGCAAAGCACAGAAAAAATGGTCGGTGTTAGAGCCGAGGGGGCCAAGTGGGCTGATCTTTCAACGTTGAAACACGCTAGAACGCTAGACGCGGGGTTCGATCCCCGCCTGGGTCATTTGACCATAAATTTGACCCTGGTTCAACAAATGTAATTGGGTAATTATAAATTAATAATTAATTAAAATGAACAATACTCGTATTGAATTTTTTATTAATGATATTTATACCTGTTTCTGGCCAGGCAGAGTAGGTTGGTGAATTGCATTCGTATTCACAAATCTATTTTATTAAAAAAATAAATTATAAGCAGAACTGTCCTGGACATCCAAACATACTTGAATCGTGACATCAATGAAATAGGAAATACATCAAGGAGTGAAGCTGCTGCTGGATTAGCCAAGAGCACAACTTGAGGCTTTCATAAAAGCCAACATCTCTCGAAAAAATTAGATAACCCTCATCTAGAGAAAAATTTAATATTTTAAAAGGATATTGCAGGGTATTCGGAGTGTCATTCAAATATTAATACTTTTTTCAATCAATGGAGTAAGTTGTAACTCGTATTGATTCAGATGTTATTTATTCATTGTTTTTTAAGGTACATATTGTTGTTTGTATAATAAATTGTAAATATTAGTAAAATCTATAGTTTTTCAATTACATAAACCTTTATTTCGATCAAATCAACCCTAAAAATTACACCGAATCTCCCCGTTTATCAAAAAAAATAACGCGAATTTCCCTGTTTTTGATCAAAAATAACGCGAATTTCCCAAAAAAATAACGCGAATTTCGCAAAAAATAACACCACTTTTTTCCAGTCCCTACACATACCCTTATCTATAATCTATAATCTAAGTTGCAAGGATATATTCATTCAAAGCTCTCAGATGTATGCCCACAAACAAACACGTGTAGTTCGCGCTTACAAATGCTGATTGTGTACTTACAAATAAAATCCATACCTCAAATGAACATAAGCCCTGCAACTCTTGCCGACATTCCTTGAAAGAGGGGTGACATTGGCAAAGTGAACGATTTTTTACAGTATGGGTGGTCAGCCTCATACCAACCTATAAGTCAAGGAATACGAGTAATGGTGGGAGTACCCACCGAAAACGTTTTTGCTATCTAATAAAAAATACTCAAAGTGGTAAAAAAACAAGGTTTTTTGATTTTAGTTTTTAAAAATATGTAATTTTATTGTTTTTTTAAATTATCCTTTTTTTAAATGGCGTACCACAACGTTTCACTTAACCAATTTGAAAACTTAATAAATAACATTTAAGTATAAAAAAAAAAAACAACAACAAAACCTTAAAAATAAATCTATACAAAAAAGTCAAAAAATTCTTATGCAAAAAATGTAGCAAACTAATAAACTAACATTACAAATCAGCATTGCAGATTAGCCGCCACTTCTTCCTGTCCTTGCATACTTCTTTCATTACGTCCCTTATGAATATAATAAATGTAATTTTGATGGTAGCCTATGGATGATTTTTATCTGAACAGAAAAACCTATAGGCGCGACATTAGTAAGCTCGTCATTTTCATTCAGTATAAAAGTCACTCAAATTACGAGAAAAACGAGATTGTGCCAGTTTAATACCCGTAATAATAATAAACTAGATTTATATGCGCCTTTTTGTGATTTACATCACTACAAAGGCGCAAAGTAAATTCTTATATTGAAAAATATACATGAAAATATGGAAAGAAAATATTAGAAGAATATAATACTATTTCGTAAGTGGAGCAACTAGTAAGTAAAATACTCCCAGTTTTATGCTAAAAAAAATCTCAGCGAAATGAGAAACCCACGACAGATAAAGTTCCAGAAAATCTTCAGAGTTTTAAAGAACTTTAAAGCTCGAAAGTACCAGTTTATGGATAGACTATATAAGAAAAATCATACATTTCTACGTAACAAGATATTCAAATCGGCTAAGAAATGAGTTCCGCACGTGAATTGGCATAGACAAAATTGTGACATCAAATAACCGGGTTGCTAGGGAAAATGCATAAAAATATTTCGTAATTAGTTGCTAAGACCAATAATCTCAAACAAGTACGACGTTTGCTCGCGGGGAAAATATTTCTGAATTGTGCTGTGTACATTATTATTTAAGCTCCCAGGGAAAACTATTAGAGTGCATGGTGTTGAATAGCAACGCATTCGGCACAAATGATATACACCAAAAATATGACGTTATTAAGCCAGATTGCTAGGAAGAAAGCTAACTAATGTGTAGTTTGGTATCGGTTGAAAGAGGATGTGAAAGTTAAAGTACAAAAGAATGTGATGAGATGGTTTGGGCATGTGGAAAGAATGAATGATGATATACTGACAAATTATGTATACAAAGAAAGTGTGAAAGGAAAAAAAAGGAAGGGACGACCGAGAAAAGTATGGAGTGATCAGATTGAGGAGATTGTGAAAGAATGGGATATACAAAGTGAGCGTAAAAGAAGAAAATGCATGAAAAAGGTGATGGATATAAATGAATTGAAAGAGGTATGTAAGGATAGGAAAAAATGGCGGCAACTCTGCAGAGGCTCTGGCCACCCCTAGCGGAATGGCGACAGAGTTACAGTTACAGGTTGCATTGACGAATAGCAATGAAGTCGATATAAATGACACAGACGAAAAACTGACATCAAGTTGTTTGGCTAAGAAGAAAACTAACTAATATATATTTTGGTATTGGTCACGAACGACTCTTGTCACATAAGCCTGTGACAATTGCTGGTTGAGAAAATTTTGAAACTCCGTTTCCTTAAGCCTCAGCAATGACTAATGAGGCAAACGAAAATTGAGAAGAAAAACATAACGAATTGAATGATTGAAATTAAGTTAGAATTTTCAGAGCATGTGTACTGGAAGCTTTCGGGTGGAGGGTCGGAATCCTTGAGGGCGGGAAACACGAGAAGTTTCCTTGGGCCGCGAGCAATGTGTTGATTGGAAATGAGGTCAGCACTTTCCCATTTTATATTGTTCCCGCAAGAGAACACTGCCCCAAGTATACAGCACATCACGTTTAAACTCAACCATAACGTTACTCCTTCATCATCTTATTTCTCATTGCTGAGGATTGTGATCCTTGTGGAACAAATAACTCTTCTACAGTTCTCTCTTGATTGCGGTGCTCGCAGTGCTCCAACCACCGAGGTGCTTCTTTTTCTGTTCGCGCCTCCTTTATCGAAGATCGGCGATCATCATGGCTATTTTGACTTTGGATGCTGCGGCTCGAAACAGTGACTTGGTGCTTGTGCCGAATCACTGTCGCAGGTTTTTCAGCCACGATGTCCTTCGGCGTCCCTGAGATCTTCTACCCTCAATCTTACCCTGTATAAGATGAAGGAGACGGTATTACTTATTTCTCAAAATGTGACCGACGTACATACATCAGTTTTCTCTGCTTAATGGTTGGCAGAAGCTCCTTTGTAGTGCGCATTCGAGGTGCAAGGTGCTTGCTGCTGTACAAACCGGTGCATCGTATAGGGAATCTTCCTTTTACTCTCTTTCCCTCCGAGCCACCAATCACAACCAGTCGTTCCGGGCTGAGTTCAAACCTGTAAATCAACTACGAATAAAACTGCGTCACTTCATCTTCTTCTGTTTCAATCCTTGGATTGGTTCCCACCAATGTTCATCAACCTCTTTCGCCATTCCTCCCTCCCATTTTCAGCGCAATGCTGTTGAGCTCGCAGGAACAGCACATATCTGCCAATATATTTTGTATAAACTCTCGGTATGGTCGTCCTTATGCGTTTGTCTCCTCGTTCATTCCCTCAACTATGGTATACACTATACAGGACCTTCCCGGGCTGGAAGTCTCATCACCACGGTAATTCTTACCTACCGAATATCGGTAATATTTGTATGAAGACCTGTCAATGCAAGATGGCCGCAAATGAATGCTGATTAGTCTTCATACAAATATTACCGATATTCGGTAGGTAAGAATGTAAATACTGTTAAGTGGGGATGAGACTTCCAGCTCTGGCGTTTTTGGTGTTATATTCATCTTGTACGCTCTCGGACAGGGCTCTGAGCAGATGCCTTCCCAAGGTTTATTTTGAGAACCTCTTTTGTTACGTGGTCCTCCAGGAATTTCAGGATTCCAGGATTCAGGGGGACCTCATCTCGAAAGTCTCCAGTCCCTTAAAATGCAAAAAATCTGCCAACGTATCCTATAAGACTTCTCAGCGTGGTCGTCCTCGGGCGTTTGTCCCCTCGACTTTAGTGGGTATTTTGATTTCCATAAATGACTCGAGTGGAAACTATTTATTTTTACAGTTAAGGGGGCTAGCCTTACGTCAACCACTTCAGTCTAAGTGGGGGTTTCCAAGCTTCCGAGGGGCCTGGTACTCATTTCTTATGAAGGCGGAGTAAGCTTTGCCGGTATTTTATTTTGGATTTGATGTAAAACACCGAAACGGAAAATCATTTCTGGCATCGTTGGTGGGATTCGAAGCAGAGCCCTCGGCATGGAATGCAAGCACTCTACCGACTGAGCTACCGACCGGAGTTCGTAGGTTTCAGTTTTGGTGAAACGCTATGGTTGAGTTTACGGAGTTGTATATAAGTAACTTGGGAAATGGCGCGCTTGCAGGCGGCCACCATTAGCGACTCCGCAACTAATTTCCGATAAACAATTCAACACTACTTAAGTTCTTAGTGGCGCGCCGCGACGCTGAATTCTTACACAACTTCTTCTGGAATTGTTTCATTTTTTTGCTAGAATACTGCAGCTATTTTATTTCAAATTAAATTAAAACAATAAATTTATTCTGAAAATAATGAGGTAAGTTTCCAATGATATTTAAAATTTTAAACGTCAATGGAATCTACAAGAAAGTGAAGTTAAGATTTCAATAGTTGCGAGCTATTAACCATTTTAAACTAAGCTACACACAACAGTCGCTTTTGGCGTATGAAAACAATTTATTTTTACAGGTTAAGGGGGTGGCCTTACGCCAGTCACTTATGTTGATGTGAGGGACACCCAGCTCTCGAAGGGACTGGTTCTCATTACTGGCGAGCGGCATGGAATGCAAGAATGAATGAAAGCAAGAACCAAGAAAAAAAGAGTTTAGGTTTTCGCAGATTCATTTTTATATACATAGTTACGTCACGCGGCCGGGCTTCTAGGGCTAGGGTATTGTTATGCTTTTAATAGGGTTCTATTAATCAAACTGCAATTTATTTATTTTTCAGGATAACCTGCGACAGTGGTTCGGCAGAAGCAGTCCGGTCCGGTCGATAGCTCAGGTGGTAGAGTGCTTGCATTCCATGCCGAAAGCTCGGGTTCGAATCCCACCGAGGGTGTCAGAAATGATTTCCCGTTTCGGTGTTTATTTCAAACCCCAAAATAAAATACCGGCAAGGTTTACTCAGCCTTCACAAGAAATGAGAACCAGCACTCTCGGGAGCTGGGAAACCTTTACTTCAACTGAAGTGGTTGGCGTAAGGCCGGCCCCCTTACCTGTAAAAATAAATAGGTTCAACTCGCCACATGCTACCCCTTCGGGGATAACGCGGCAAGAAGTTACACTATATGTGTAGCTTAGATGCGTTGCGTTGCGTTTGCGTTACCAAGTCCCTGTTTCGAGCCGCAACATCTAAAGTCAAAATAACCATGATCTTCGATAAAAGTGGCACAAAAAGGAGAAGAAGGGGTGGGACAGTTCGTAGCGCGTTCCCCTGACTGGCGTCCACTTCGGGTCCTAATGGCGCTCGTTCCGGCAGACCCGCTACTACACCTGCGGCCATTTTTAAAGTGATTACTACAAGTGGCTGCTAAATGGACGCGCGCGGGATGTTAGATAACATCATACAAGATGGACAAGTACACCTAGTATAAAATATTGCGTAAGCTAACCCTCGATTGCGTAAATCGAAAAAATGTAAAGGAACAAATTACTCACAATTCTTCGAATAAGTAAGTTATACTCGGGGTAAATGATGGTTTTTGTTTAATTTAATCTGGACTAAATTAAGCTTTGCGAGCATTGCAAAAATGGCGGTTGATCTGTAATGTTGGCAGATAAGGCTTTTAAATTTGAAACGCTCATTTTCATTGTTACTTTGTACTTCAGATTATTTTTTTATGAACGTAATAATGTACTCTATAATTTTTGTTTGACTTATCGGTTTGGATGAGGCTAATCTCCCATACGGTTAAAAAAAACTCTTTTCCAATGTCATCCCAATTTTGCGAAGGTCAACAAGAGTTGCACGGATATGTTCATTTAATATTTAGGTTATAATTTTTGTTTGTACACATGCAACTTATCTGTGTGTGATTGTTCGCATGCATTTAATATGAATCTAAAATGCAAATACATTTTTGTAATTCCTACAAAAAGGTAGTCTTGAGCTCGTTCCCACTTGTCGGATGTCGGATCCGTTTATTAATCGGAGGTTCCAGTGGCAGAACATTATGTATGGAGCTATTCACACTTGTCGGAAACCGATTTTGTCCAAAAATGTTCTGCCACTGGAATCTCCGATTAATATACGGTCCGACACACGACAAGTGGGAACGGGCTCTTACACGGATTTTTCTTTTAACAAATCTGATAAATTAGGCCGAGTGCAATAAATGGCTACAAAAACGCGTTGATTTTCTCAGTGTTTTCTTATACAAGCACCAGATCGATATTTCACAAGGTGGCGTCGCCATTTTAGTGAGGAAGTACCGCTTGACCTGACGACCGTTTTGTGTTTTACCATGTAAATAATAAATAAATATAAATATGGGAATAAATAAAAAAACAGGCCTTCGTGTATGGTATCAGCGAGCCAATCGGCGTAGTACTTTTCACAAATTCTATAGCCCAAGTACACAAACTCATAAAAGTTTAACAAAAACAAGTACGGAAGTTAAGACAGCGCCAATATCGGGTGTTTTAGCTTGTACACATTTTTGTGGGCACGTTATGCGTGAGTGAAAACGTGAAGTATTATACTCGGGTTACTGATAGCGACAAAAAACGGCGATCAACAATGTCGCGTGTATTTTTTTGTGCTATCATTGTGCAAATAGCAAATCTAAATCATTTCATTTTTTTTATTTTAAATAAAAAAAAAACTAGGAAAAATGCTCTGTATAAATATGACATTTTCATCCAAAGTATAAAATGTTATGCTACAGAATAAATATATCGGCGAATGGGGTCCGCAACGTGATTTGACATAGACAATATCGTGACGTCACCCGGACAGGTTACACGGGAAAGTGAAACAAATATTTTGTCATTGGTTGCAAGAAAACTTCAAATTCAAAACGCCATTTGATTTGTTTGTATTTCTTAAATAAACGTTCACAAGGAATATATATGAATTATCTAGGTTTTTGGCAGTTACTTCGTGAAAGTTCATTTTAATAGATTAAAATAAAAAACTTATTTGTTACAATTCACATGAGCTTTTATTATTTTTTAAACACTACCGGTTTCGGGAGAAGCAATACCTCCCATCTTCAGGTGTAAATATAAACCATAAAATATAAAAAAAAAAAAATATAAAACATAAAATATAAAAGTTTATATTTACACCTGAAGATGGGAGGTATTGCTTCTCCCGAAACCGGTAGTGTTTAAAAAATAATAAAAGCTCATGTGAATTGTAACAAATAAGTTTTTTATTTTAATCTATTAATATATATGAAAATGAAATTTAAAAAGAGAATACTATAAAATTTGATATCTATCTATCTATAATCTATAATCTAAGCTGCAAGGATATGTAAGCATTTAAGGCTCATATGAAATGCATGCCTACAGACAGGCACATGTAGGTTCGCGCCTACACATTCTGCATGTGTACATACAAATAAAGAAAACCTCACATGGACATAAACCTTGCAACTCCTGCCGCCGTTCCCTGAACCGGGGTGGCATTGGCAAAAGTGAACCGATTTTAACAGCACGGGTGGTCAGCCTCGTACCAACTTGCAATTTTATGTCATTTTAATTTGGTCGCAGTTTAGGAGTTGACGCTAAACGAAAGGCTGTGAGTTCGATTCCCAGTGACCCACAAAAATAATATCATTCAATCTTTAACATATACTCTTCGCTAAATAAAAAAATCATCTGCTATTACTAAAGACCTGTCACCAAAGATCCATCCACGCTTACGACAACACTTTCTTTAGAGACGAGATCTCTCGGAATGATCATTTTCATGAAAGTATGTGCTTAATTTTTTATTTTAACAAAATAATTTTTGGTACACTATTACTTTAATGTATCACTTTTTCCGGATATTTTTTTCAAGTACACTGTTCAGACTTTAAACTTTAAGGGACTTTAAAACGTACAATAAATTTACATTTTTCCGCAGTGTTTTTTTTCCTTGATATAATTTACGCGGCGTGTATTTTTTACGCTACTGTTGGGCGTCTGATTTAATTACGGCACTTCCCGCGTAAACTCGCTCCACGGGAAAATGAAGAAAAGCGCGGACAGCGAGATATCTGAGGGGAAGTGCTTCAATTTTATTGCCGGGAAGTCCGTACAGAGAGACGAGGAAAACCGGCGCGCCAATTTCGGATCCCGCCAAATAGACAAGAAAAAGCAGTGGCGAAGCGTAGTGTCTTGATGCCCGGTGCGGAGATAGCTGATGGCTGACCACCCACTGTAAAAAAGCGTTCGATTTGAAAATGTCACCCTTGTTTCAGGGAAGAGCACTTGATTTGAGATTTTTTTCATTTAGTTAGTACACGCCGCATAGTATATACCGCATGTGTAAAGGCTAGTTCGGACACGGCGACTAATTTAGTCGAGTAGCGAGTAATTTAGTGGCTAAACGTATGCGAACCACAAAAAAATAGTCGAGTAGTATAGTCAATGATTTAGTCGAGTTGATACATTTTACTCTATTTTAACGGGCGAGTAGCGCCCCGCCCACCACTAAATTACTCGCTACTCGACTAAAATAGTCGCCTTGTCCGAACTAGGTTTAAATGCGAACTTTCACGCCTTGTAACCATGCATTAAATATGAATCTGAAATGTTAATAGCGTTTTTGCAACTTAGATTATAGATATAGGATAAATCCTGCAACAGGGGAGACATTATAAAAGTAAACAAACGCAAGTTAACAGTCTCGATCCGCTTGGTCATAGCGACGTCTTGTAAGCATTTTGGATTGTTCTTTTAAGCCATTAAAAATGTTCTTTTCGACAATCATCTTACTGAATGTCGTAGGTTTCTCATTGATCACGTATATATAATCTAAGTTGCAAACATACATATATTAATATTTAAAATTCATATTAAAATTATGCTCACCAACAAACACGTGTAAGTTTGCGCTTACGAATGCTGCATGTGAAGTCACAAATTAAAATCCAAGCCGAAAATGAACATTGAAACTGACCATTTTTACAGCAACCTATAAGGCAAGTAATTCGACAAATCACGTATAGATTCAGTAAAACATGTTGTTTCTTTTCCTATGTTAATGAACCAATATAGAGCATTCAACTCATCCAGGTGACACACCAAGTGTTGGATGACAGACTATTGGATTGATTGGTGTCACACATTGACAGGTGTCCAAAGCTGTCAAAGGGTGAAACATGGTATATGGGAAAGCCAGCAACAGTTCAGAGTTTGTCAGGGCGGGCAATGTTGGCGGTGAATCACTAACTAGTGAGAGACAGGAGTCAGCCAGCCATCAATCATGAATAATGGACGAGTTCGCATACGGAATTTTATACACGGTGTATATGGACGATTAAAAGGATATAGGGCAAAAGCGACCAAAACTAAATTGTTCAGGAGAGCAGTTGAAAGTTTAAGAGGGCAGAAAACTGGGCATTTAACTAATTGGTTTTTTATCATACCGTTAAAATCAAAACAACTCTAGAATTAAAACAAGGCATTTATTGACATTTCTGTTAATGTAATTTTACATAGTTTTACGAGGTTTTAAGTCGGAAGCGCCTTTGGGACAAAAAAAAGGCCAAAAATTTCGTCGGTTACACCAAAACCATACTTCAAAAACGCAGTTTTTTGCTAGAGCATAAACAACAACAAAAATTATCGTAGATCCATGAAAGTGAGCGCATTAGAATGGGCGGATTTTTTTAAGTAGGATAATATTCATAACTCTTTTATGACCAAAGCGTCGCTTATGCCCTATTTTCTTTTAACCGTCAATATGTACTAAGCGACTGCGTTGAAAAATATTTCTTTGAAACTTCGATTGTTTGCATTTTTTAATCCCATATAAGCCATGGAACTTGCATGCATGCAACAAATTACCAAAAAATGAAGAAGTTTAAAAAATTCAAAGAAAAGCCCGTCATTTCACAATTGTTTCAACAAACGTTACGCTAGTCATGTACTCTCAAAACCGGCAATCTAGGATTTGTTTTTCAAATAAGATAAAGAAATGGAAAATATTTCCTATGTTTCCATTAATTTATCTCATTCTCAAAACCATCGAAGATGGCCGCCTTTAATTTTCTACAATTAAAATAGAACACTCTGAAATTGGTACAATATTTCAGGTGTCAGAGCGCTATTTTAGCTCCACGCACTACGACTCTGCAAGTCTCGCGAAATCGCTCCTCTCGCATGAGCGATGAATGCTACGCAGTGACGTCACAATTTTCCCCGTACAGCGTTTAAACTCAACCATAGCGTTTTACCAAAATTGTATTCAACACACATTTTGGTAACAGTAACTGTAAGAATTGCCTCTACTTCCTACATTTGCATCATCATCATCATCATTGGCACGACAACCCGGGGTGGGTCTTGGCCTCCCTCAGCAACCAGTGCCAGCGCTGTCTATCCAACGTCTTCCTCCTCCAGTCCCACATTCCCACTGCACGGCAATCCGCCACCACTCCATCCAGCCATCTTGAACGTGGTCTTCCCACTGTCCGCCGTCCCTCCGGGTTTGTCATCACAATCGTCTTCTCCAGGCTATAATGGTCCAATCGCTGAATGTGCCCCAGCCAATTTGCATACCTCTTCCAATTCATTCATATCCATTACCTAATTCATTCTGACCAAGCCACCCTTTTCTTAAGTCTTCCCTTTCCATTTTTTCTGAATACACACATTGACAGTCTTACATCATCCATTTTTTCTACAAGTCCAAACCATCACATCACATTATTTTGCACCTTAACATTCATAAACTCTTTCAACTAGCATTTCTCTTTTACCCGTTCATCCTTTACTCTTTCTGTTACCAGATTTTCCTGCAACACTTCTCACGTGTTTTATTTCCACCGTACACACCCAGTTAATTCCGTAGTCTATGCTTCGCTTCAATACATCAATGTCGGTAACAATATGCCATTGGGAATCACTACTCTCGAGTCCATCGTCAGCAGTGTTTTGGGAAACGCTGCGGTTGAGTTCAGACGTGACGCTTTAAAGTTGTGTTCAGGGGTGGGCTCCGGATAAAGGGGAGTTGGGGGTAGTTCATGTTCGTGGAGGTGATAAAGTAGAGGCGGAATAGCGACGTCTAACGGCAGAAACTTAATGGGTGAACTGTCCCAACTTATCAAGCAGCTGATGGCGTGAAAACTAGATAGACTTCTAAAAACTTCATACCCTGTTAATGATCCTGTTACGAACTTGGAGTACCTACGTGCGCTTGTACATGCATACATAGTGTATGGAACAATCTGGCTTTGATGTGTTGGTGGTAGTGTTGCGAACTATGATATCAAAGTACCGACGCGCACCTATATCTACATGTAAGATATTGTAGGAATAGTGCATAGAACGGCGTTCTGGTGTGAGCGAGAAATCGAAGAATGATCTGGAATATGCGACAAAGATCTCTTTTGTACCTATATATACGGACTGAAAAGGGCATCAGTGGATTAATCGCTTCAAGCATTTTTCCGTGAAGACAAATAAGCAGTGATTGCCAATTGTTGTAAATTGTGAACCAAACCGTGTAAAAACAAATTCTGTTAAAATAAATTATTGCAGTTTAATTAAAAGAGAACCCCAGTAAAATCATAACAATACTATATATCCAACATTCCGCTTGGGGTGGCCTGTACTTTTGTAGATGCATCTTCAATTTGTTCTCTCCTTGCACACTTCTTTCATAAATGAATATTACCATGATTGGGATGAAGGTCGCCGAGAAAACGAAATATTTGTTGATTTATGAATGTAGAAGAATCGAAAAAAATATGCCGCGATGAAAGAAGTGGAGACAGGTAATAATAATATTATGATGATTTGTTTGGTGAGCGCTGTTTTAGTGTGAATCGCTATAGAAAGCACCAATTCTCAAGCAAGACCCATTTTCTGTAAGGCTGGATGGAACCTTGGTGGCCGGTCTTGGTAAAGGTATATGAATTTTTCAACCTAGCGAAGAGCGTATTCGAAAATAAAGATGATATATATTTGTTGTATTCCGCCGAGAATCGAACTCACGACCTTCCGATTACGAGTCCGATCTATAGAATCTGACTACTCTTTAACGAAATGGTGACAGGGATATAGTTACAAATATAGTTATCTTTGAAAAATTAAGATCACTGACATCGACTACATTTAGAAGGGATATTTTCTTTTAAAACCCTATACTTTTTTAACATTAAATCAAATTCTATTTTATAGACTTAAAAACTACATATTTTCTACACTTGAACTTTTTATTGTCTTAAAAAATACACAATAAATTAGCTCTATAAATATGCGATCGAAATATAAATAAATTATATTTTAAATCATATACGGAGCTATTTTCGAATATATTTCAAATAATACAGCGCGATAGCTCTCTAGAGACGAGCGTACAATATAGGTGTACCTTTTCTGATGAAATTCCCTTGGTAGGGTGGTAGGGTATGAAAACACAGACCTTGGGCGGGTGGGGGAGGGAGGTCACGCTTGGCCTTGAGCCTGGGGAGTGAGGGGTTTGGGGGATGATAATCCAGAAGGGGGCGGCTTATTCTGTCCTTTATAGAGTTGCCAGTTACGATTATTTCCCCCCTTCCTTCCATCTTCCTCTATTTCCACAGATGGATGTCGGCGGCTGGTGAATTATGTGCTGACATTGTAGGGCCATGTCGGAGCGCGATTATTGTAATGTAGATGATTTAATTAATAAATTGTATCATCCGGAATAGACGCTCCAGAAATACTGACATCATCAAGTCCTTAAAAGGAAGGAAAGCATTCACAGTTTAACGCTCTTGATTGAGTCATAATAAAAGGAGAGCGTGTATGAAGAAGGTTATGACTCTGGATGAAATGAAAGAAGTATTGTAAGTACAGAAAATAAATGGCGGTTGATCTGTTATGTTGACGGCTAGGGTTTTTTTAAATTGGAATTTTGCATTTTGTATTTGTTTTGATGTTTATATAAATGATTATTTGCCTATTTAAAAAATGTAATACGGCTGACCACCCATGCTGTAGAAAATATTTCACTTTGCCAATGTCATCCCTGTTCCAGGGAAGGTCGGCAAGAGTTGCAGGGTGCATTGTTGCATTTGAGATTTGGGTTTTTATATTGTAGGACCACATGCGGCATGTTTAAGCGCGAACTTGTGCATGTCTGTTTGTGAAAGTGCATATAATGTGAATCTTTAATGTTACATATATTTTGCAACTTAGATTAGATTAGATACCAAATGTTACATATCTTTGCAACTTAGATTAGATTAGCCAAGAATTTGAAGAAAAAAAAACACACACATTATATATGGAATTTCAGCATAGCTTGTTTTGAAACACTGATTTTGACTGTGGCTTACGAGGGCAATTATTTTGATAAGCCAAGTGAAAATAGATAGGGTACACACACCATATGCGACCCCTTCAAGATAAGAACTTGGCCCACAATGCGCTATACATACAGCTCAATTGCATGTTGTGATTAAGTGTCTAAAGAAAATCTTAGGCTGGGACGAGTGATGCGTTAATTTCACAGGTAAGGGGAGCGGCCTTACGCCAAACCATGTGAGTTTCCCAGCTACCTTTCTTGTTTCTTATGAAGGCTGAGTAAACGT
Source organism: Agapetus fuscipes (assembly GCA_951799405.1). Classification (NCBI taxonomy): domain Eukaryota; kingdom Metazoa; phylum Arthropoda; class Insecta; order Trichoptera; family Glossosomatidae; genus Agapetus; species Agapetus fuscipes. The sequence goes on from OX637333.1 coordinate 6,123,942, forward strand.
TGCTAGTACAACGATTTTAGGGTAGAATAAACATTGAAACGGAAAAATATTCTAGCACCCTCGGTCAGTATCATCGAATATTGAACTCAAGCTTCATCAGTTGATTTTTTAACATTTCTGATAAACATTGTTTACCTTGTTTTTAGGCTTTCACGGCTGGATGCAGATGCTTGATTTTTTAATTCCGGGTTTTGACCGTGGTCCTTCATCAAATAAATATTAATTAAAAATTAAGCCACGCCCCCTTTAGAATTAGCAAATAAAAGCACGCCGCCTTTTGTTCAGGCCTCAGAATTGAGCAGAGCTCCGAAGAAGTCACCCACAGAGGAGACGAAACGTCAGCTGAAGAAATAGCAAGAAAGAAGAAAAAGAAAAAATAAAATAAAAAGATGGACCACGGTCAAAACCCGGAATTAAAAAATCAAGCAATGTTAACCTTATCAAATACATTTTAAATAATAATAATATTAGGATGATTTATTTGGTGAGCGCTGTTTTTGTGTGTATCACACCTCAAGAGCCCTCTGCGAGCTTGGTCGTCGCTGTAGAAAGCGCCAATTCTCAAGCAAGACCCAGTTGTTGTAAGGTTGGATGGACCTTTCAGTGACCGGTCTTTGGTAAAGGTTGATGAATTTTTCAACCCAGCGAAGAGCAAATTTGGAAATATGAATGGTACCTATATTTTTGTGCTCTGCCGGGATCCGAATCCACAACCTTCCATTTACGAGTCCGAAGTTTCGCCATTAGACTACGGACCGGTCCATTTTCCTGTATTTCTCAATTTAACTGCTACAATACTTGCTGGCATTTTTTACATCCACCGTCCACATATGTACGAGTAAGCAGCAGAACAGTGTATTGCCGTGTTAGTGCGCCCATTGCTTTTACCATCCGCCGTCCGCCGTAAATCACATAACGTTTGAATACGAATGAAAGGTTACACTCGCACAATTTACGGCCGGGGATGTGCCGCCCGTGCTGTCCCATACTCACTATTGCCAATAGCAGGCAATCTCAAACTGGGGTGGCATGTAAAAATGCTAATATGTAAAATGAGATTCAGATAAACAAGAGAAACCTTCGACATGCGAGCACAATCAACAAAGGTAAAATCAGAATGGACAAATTTAAATTTAAATCGCTTTTTCTCGACGGGCAAACGCCACACTTCTATGGGACTAGTGTCCTTAGGAACCAATAACTAAAAAACACATTATATTAGTTTGCCTTTTTCATAGCAACCTGGCCGCGTGACGACACGATTTAGCATAAGTCGATTCATTATAATTTTTTGATTAATTAAAAACACTGTTTATTTTCACGGATAAATTTATTCAATAAGATTAAAATCTTTCAAAACAAATTACTAACGTTTTCGACCTAGAAGGTCATCATCAGGTATCGAACCTTCTAGGTCGAAAACGTTAGTAATTTGTTTTTAAAGATTTTAATCTTATTGAATAAATTTATCCGTGAAAATAAACAGTGTTTTTAATTAATCAAAAAATTATAAAATTAAACAATATGAATTTTCAGTGTTAATACACAAACAATACAAAATATAAGTCGATTCATGTGCGAACCTCACTATAAACTCCTGCAATGGATTATTTTGCAGATACTTAGCAGATGTTTGAAGCAATCCCTTGTCTACGAGAAAATTGGGAACACTAATTTTTAAAACCTTGACAAGTGAAGCTATTTTGAAAGAATTTTCTTCAATGTTGAAAAATTTGTAAATTTACAACTGGAAAAATCGGCAACGATGCAATTTTGTTAAAAAAACGCGCATGGCACGGAAGCAAGCCAGCTAAATAGGATACTCGATTAGGCGTAACACCTTTATTAGCAACTTCTTTAGAAACATCTTGGGAAAAACGAACAAGCGGTCGCCCAAGAACTTCATATTTCTATGATTTGAAGTGGCTCATGGATGTATCATTCTATTCGCACTTTAAGGGGGTGGCCATCAAGAGAGGCACTCTCCCACCACCTCCCACCCAGTTCATACAACTCATGCGGAGTTGCTTCACTCGGTGAACAACATTACAATTTTTTTTCAAGTGCCTGAGGGCCTTCCCGATGAAGTTAATCAGCTAGTGTAACTCTATATCGTGTCAAAGAAAAGAAAGTCCTCCAGATCAGAGGCTATTGCATGACTCTAAGGAACCCCCCCTCCCCCGAATTTCGATGTTACTGAAGCTAATGTGCCTGACGGGAAAGCCTCCCTGACGGGTATTTCGCGAGGAGCCATCTGCGCTCAGCGCAGAGAAAGAAAGATGGCTGCCACAACAAGGCACTGCCTTTAGAAAATGATGATGATGATGATGAAGGCTTCCAAAGAAATTCATCATGCTACGCTATATAACAAAAACTCGACTGTCTGAGAATTTCTTTAAAAAAACCTTACGACGGATTTAGTAAACGTTTTTCTACAGCGCAATTTTGAAACAATTAACCAGTGGCTTATTATAGTAACAAACAAAAACCCTTCGTTTTAAAGGCATTTTTTTTTTTTTTTTTTTAATTTAAGAAATAAAGGGCGGAAAAATCGATCAAGCAGCAAATATACTGGACCAGTGTGTGAGGCGGCTTCGATTTTTTAAGAAGGGTGCCCCAACGAAGACAATTTTGGAATTTCTGGTCTGTATTATTACTTCAGCAGAATATCCGGTCTTCCTCCCGTCCCCGCGCCGGTACAGAATGATACCCTGTGTAGTTACGACCCGCCATTACCGTAAAATTAAAAGCCGTGTTATTTTGTAAAGACGTATTAGTTTTATTAGCGCGAAGTCGACGCCATTTTGGAATCCCAGAAAACACGGGAACAACACAGAAATCCTCTGGATTACAATCATCTAAAATTCAAAGATATATTGACATTTAAGGCTGATATTTAATGCATTCCCACAAACAGGCACTGTGTATTTAGGTTCGCGCTTACTCATACTGCGTGCGTACTTACAAAACAAACTAAATCTCACATGCACACAAACCTTGCAACTCCTTCCGCCTTTCCCTGAAAACCGGGGTGGCATTAGCAAAAGTGAACCAAGTTTTAAGAGCATAGGGGGTTAGCCTCATACCAATTTATTAGTCAAGAAAAATAATAAAACAAAGAAATAAAAAATAAGGTCAAAAAGACTTCCTCTCAATTCAGATGAGAAGTTTCATGGTAGCACCTAACCCACATAAGAGGTTACATCAGTCTTGTTTGTAGCTATGAAAAAAAAGAAAATAATTTTATGGCCTCTCCAAAAACCTACCATCACAAAAGTATACACTTAACATAAAAATTATGATAATTAAACTTCGTTTTTCAGGTTACAGTACATCTCTCCTACACACGCCGCGGTGGTCGGGGGTTGTATGAAATGTGAATACATTACTATAGAGAGCCGTAATGAACGCCTAATAAGGGGCGGCTGTGGGGCGGGGCTCGGGGGCGGAGGCCTCGCCGGGTCTGCGCAACTTAAAAATGCACGAGGGGCGCGCCGCCAGAAAATTGTTAACTGCAAAATACGATAATGAATTACCCGACTCAGAGCGGAAGTTACTTTTAATACTACTACAAATAATAAGGAGGGTTTGCGACTGGATAGAAAGAGGTTGCAGTCCCGACTCAGAGCGGAGGTTACTTTTAATACTAGTACAAATAATAAGGAGCTTTGCCAATGTCCTCATGTTTTTTAAGCCCCTGTTTCAGGTTTTACGTTAATTTGAGGTTTGGATTTTAATTTGTAACACATGCATTTGTAAGCGCGAACTTTCAGGTGTCCCGTTTGTGGGCGAGAATTTAATGTGAATTTGAAATGTCAATATATCTTGGCAACTTAGATTATTACATTCGTGTTATTAATATTGGCTTTGAAGCAATAATCACTATTGGAAAAGTATTAAAGTCGACGGATTTTGGTAATCCAAGTGCTTACTATCACTTAAATACTCATACTCACTGTTATGCTACATACTAACAGACTTCCTTGTTCCTTGACTAATAGGTTGGTATGCGGCTGACCACCCATGCTGTAGAAAATGGTTCTCTTAACCAATGTTACCCCTTCTTCAGGGAATGTCGGCAAGAGTTGCAGGGTGTATGTTCATTGAGATATGTGTTTTTATATTGTAAGTCCACATGCGGCATGTTTAAACGCGTCTGCTTATACGTGTCTGTTTGTGAAAATGCATACAATGTTACATATCTTTGCAACTTGGAAAGGACTAGATTAGATTCCTTGGAAGACAAAGAAAGAAACGTTTTAATACACAGCGATAATTCCAAATGGTCAGCATCAAAATTCTTTCAATCCATTTAGACATCCGCATGCTGGAAATTGTGTTAAATTAATTAAACGAATAAATACGAGGGCCGTGGATCTGAGAGGGTGGGTGGGCTACCACATAAAATGTAAATGAACCCCCCACCCAGTCCAAAACTCCGGGCCCTGACCCCACAGACCCCCGGGGCACGGAACACCCCCGGTTGGAAACAACACTCCCGAAATTTCCCCGCTGCAATTTGAGATTACGATCACGAGTTACGCACCTCGGTGGACGGGGAGTTTTATCGGTTTCAAAGGTTTTATATTAACCTTCGCATTCCCGAATATATTATTTGCACTGAAATAATACAGCTATCTGTTATCTTAAGAGAAAACCGCACGCAAAAAAAGTACCGGTGTACAAGTGTATATAAAAACGTTAAATTTTTCATAGGGTGAAAGATTATTTGTCACTGATGACGAGTTAGCCGACATAAAGACGTTATCTACAATCTAACATGCAGGGATATGTATATTAACATTTAGGGCCCTACCTCACCGGGATGCCATGGCGACGTCGCCGGCTACGTATCCAAACAATTCATATTACAATGTATGACAGGTAACTCACTTGGCGACGGGTTGGCTAAGTCGCCAATTTGGAAGCGTAGCCACGACTGTCGGCTCCCTGTGTGGAGACTGGCGACCGTGGCGACCTGGCGACGTCGCCAGTAAAATGTACACGAGCAAGCTGCGGCTCACTCACTCAGTGTCCAACCAGCCGCCAAGATGGACGCAAAATGAGTTTCAATACAAAAAGATTCATTGTAGAAATTCAAAATCGACCATGTTTATGGGATTCCGCCATAAAAAGATGTTCTGATCGTAATTTAAAAATAAAACGTTGGAACGAAATAGTTAATTTATTCAAAGAAAAAGTCGAGATGACGGTGGTTTTGAAAAAACACCACTTCGACTTCGATCTGATATAAAAGGATGGACCCATAACTTCTTAGGTTTCTTCTTTTTAAATTTTTTGCGACGCACATAATAAATAAGTGCGATTTATTCTATGCACGAAGCGTCCATTCTCGATACGAGGGAGAACTGAACTGACAGAGGGTCGCCACTGGCTACTCCATTTGGCGACTGTAAATAGCCAAAGGTAGCCATGGCTACGTAGCCAGCGACGTCGCCATGGCATCCCGGTGAGGTAGGGCCCTAAAGCTCATATCAAGTGCATGCCCACAAACAGACACGTGTAGTTTGCGCTTACAATTCCGTATAAATATTTTCTCGCATTTCTTCACAATATATATATTGTTACGAAATTAGGGTTCAATTGTCTTCAAATTAAAAATACACAGGTCTTCTTCAATAGTTATTTATTTTACACAGTTACAAAATTTATTTTCACACTACTTTCTCGATTATTCCACTTGGTTTTGGTTCACTGATCAGATGACTTCGATGTGTTGGTAAGTCTCTATGATACTGGCCCGCTCTGCAGGCCATTCGCACCTTTATACTCTGTAGAGCAGTATGATCTAGAACTAAAGTCGCCAGACGGTTCCAGAGTAATTATTACTTCTCGATGTTTCACGTACTACCTAGACACAACCAAAATCCTACCTACAAATGTAACACAGTATTCCTATAATTATAACAAGTACCTACTTAGCCTAGAGAATTCTACACTTATACATAATTATCGATCTTACCTACCAATACTTTTGAGGATTCTTATAACTATAACTATCCAAACTTATTTCAATATTTATATTTACATAACACTATAACTACCCATACTTATTTCAATATTTATATTTACATAACACTACCCCCCACCTAGACTGTTTCGTCCCGGAACAGTCTTGACTCTGTGTAGGTAGGGGCATGCTGATCCACGTCGACACCCTGTGGTCAGGAAGAAGTGGCAGTCCACGGATTTCTCCCCACTGGCTCTCGGCTGCGCTTGCTCACAGCACACCATGACGCTGATGCCGACTCCCGAGAACACTGCTTCAATCATACTCCGGATTATCCGCCAGTCTCGATTAGCGCGGCCGCCACCCATCTTCGGTATTGCCAGACGCGCCTGCTGATCCTCCAACATGTAGTCACGCAGCTCAACAAGGCCGTCCCACAATGCCTTGTAGTCCTCTTCCAGGTTGCTGGAATCCGGGACAACCAGGCAGTATGCTTGTTGACGCCCCTTCGGTAGTCTCAGAGCTCTTCCTTGCGGGCTGCTCGAGGGTTGCGGTTCTCCGAATTTGTATCGGAAGACCCGTGCAATTCCTCTAGACATATCTAGATCTTCCGGTACACTGCATGCCAGTGTGTGGTCCCTAGTGACCTCAAATAAGTCCTTGTGGACTTCTGTGGTCACTCCATGGCGAAACTTCTGCCCTGCCTTCGCGTTCTCCCAAAACGTCTCAAAGGCTGGTGATCTTTCGGATGCGACGCACTGTCGTACTTTTTGGGCTGGTTGGTCATCATTATCGCCTAGGTATGGTGAGAGGCGATTGTAGTGCACGACCCTTGGTTTTCCGTTTGGTCTCTTTTTTATGCGGTAGACCACATCGTTGATGCGCTCCAAGATCTCGTACGGCCCGTCCCAGGAACGCTGAAGTTTCGGACAGTATCCTTGGCGCCTCTTGGGGTCAAAAAGCCACACCCAGTCACCAGCTTTGTACCCCATGCTGTCAGCTCTGGTGTCATAGCGCTCCTTCATTTGATCGCTGGCTTCCCCGATGTTCATGCGGACCTGATCATGGATGTCATCCAGCCTCCTGCGAAGGTCTGTCACATAGTCTTCTCCGGCTAGGTCTTCACCTGGTTTGCAGCCAAATTTGAGATCACAAGGAAGTCGCATTTCTCGCCCAAACAGTATGCTGCTGGGAGTCTTCTTCGTCGTTTCCTGAACAGCCGACCGGTAAGCCAATAAGAACAAAGGCAGATGTCGGTCCCAGTCCCGCTGATGGCTGGACACTACTTTGGCTAAGTACCTCCCCACGGTACGGTTCATCCTTTCCACCATTCCATCAGACTGTGGATGTAGCGCAGTGGTCCTGGTCTTGTAGATCCCTAGCCGCTCACACATTTGCTGGAAGATAGCAGCTTCAAAGTTCCTTCCCTGATCAGAATGTAATTCCAGGGGTACGCCAAACCTGCTGATAAATTCGGTAACTAGAACTTCAGTCACGGTTACGGCCTCTTGGTTAGGGATTGAGTAAGCTTCCACCCACTTGCTGAAGTAATCCATCACCACCATGATGTACTTGTTACCCTTCTCAGTTGTAGGAAATGGGCCGGCTATGTCGATGGCAATTCTTTCAAAGGGGCTGCCAACATTGTACTGACGCATTGGTGCTCGCCTTTTCCTTTGCGGTCCATTGGCCGTTGCACAGGTTACACATTTTCGACACCAATCTTTGACGTCTTCGCTGCAGTTGATCCAGTAAAATCGCTCTTTCACTTTCTCCAGCGTCTTCTTAACGCCTAGATGTCCTCCAGAAGTTCCTCCATGCAGCAGTCCAAGGATTTCCGGTACTCGGCTCCTCGGAACGAGGGTTTGCTTTCTTCTAAGTGTGCCGTCTTCCTTCTCGATCTTTCGTTTCAGAAGCCCTCCTTCTATCACTATGGATCCCCATTGAGCCCAATAAGCCTTGACAGTTGGTGATAAGGGGGCGAGTTTTTCCCAGGTTGGCCTTTCTCTTTCTCGCGCCCATTCCATCACATACTTCAAGTCCGGATCATTCAGTTGGTCTTGCGCCAATTTTTCATCTTGCCAGTCCTCATCTTCGGTGGTCGTCCTTTGGACAATTGCTACCTTGTCCTCCATCCTGCTGCAATGTTTGCAGTCACTGGCGCATGGTCGTCTGGATAATGCATCCGCATTTCGATGAAGCGTGCCAGGTCTATGTTCGGAGTCATAATCATACTCCTGGAGCCTTTCAATCCATCTAGCCACTTGCCCTTCTGGGTTTTTGAATTTCAGAAGCCAAACCAGTGCAGCATGATCAGTCCGTAGTGTGAATTTTCTCCCGTACAAGTATTTGCGGAAGTGTTCCACTGATTTTATCACGGCAAGAAGCTCTCGTCTGGTCACGCAATAATTTCGTTCTGGCTTGGAAAGCACTTTACTGAAGTAACCCAGAACAGTCTCATGCCCATCCTGTATTTGGGAAAGGACACCTCCTATCCCCACATTACTAGCGTCGGTATCCAGGATGAACTTTCCATCTTTTCGTGGGTAGCTCAAGATGGGGGCACTTGTTAATCTTCCCTTAAGCTCTTCAAATGCTTGTGCGCAGGAATCACTCCAATGGAAGCGAGTGTTTTCTTCCGTAAGCTTGGTGAGCGGTTTTGCAATGTCCGCAAATCTTGGCACAAACCTCCTGTAATAAGTGCACAGCCCCAGGAAACTCCTAGTTTCATGTTTGTCCTTCAGCACGGGCCAGTCTCTTACTGCCTTGATTTTGGCAGGGTCAACTTCAACTCCACGTTGAGAAACTATGTGTCCCAGGTAATTTACTTGTTTCTTGAACAGGTTACACTTTTTCGGGTTGAGCTTCAGTCCAGCGTCTTGTAGTCGCCCGAAAACTTGCTCCAGATTTCTCAACTGATGGTTGAAGTCCTTTCCCAGGATGATTATGTCATCCAAGTATACCAGGCAGGTTTCCCATGATAGTCCTCGCAGCACATTCTCCATCAGCCTTTCAAACGTGGCGGGGGCATTGCATAAGCCAAATGGCATCACGGTGAACTGCCAAAGTCCAGATCCAGTCGAGAATGCAGTTTTCTCCTTATCTTTGGTATCCAATTCAACTTGCCAGTAGCCACTTTTCAGGTCCAATGTGGAAAAAATGGTGCATCCTGCCAATGTGTCCAAGGTGTCGTCAATCCTTGGCAGAGGGTAACTATCCTTTTTCGTAACATCGTTGAGCAGTCTGTAGTCCACACAAAATCTCGTGGTACCATCCTTCTTTTTCACCAGTACCACCGGGGATGTCCAAGGGCTACTTGATGGTTCTATGATGCCATCCTTGCTCATGTCTTTGATGATCTTGTCAGCTTCTTCCCGCTTTGCAAAGGGTAGTCTTCTTGGAGCCTGTTTTATTGGTCTCGCTTCTCCGGTGTCTATGCTATGTCGCACTACCTTGGTTCTTCCCAGACGGCCATTAGAGTCCTCGAAAATGTTCTGGTAGCGGCAGATCAAACTCCTCACTCTCCGTTTGTTTTCCTCGGTTAGACCTTGGGAAGCGTCGTGGACCAGGGCTTCCAATTGTGTTGACAATTTGTTTCCTTCGCATGACATGTTTGTCATCTGTTGCACAATGGAAGTTATCCTCTCACATCTGCCCAAAACAAAACCTTCATTCATTTTAACTGGGTAGCTGTTCACATTCATGATCTTGACAGGAATGGTCTCCTTTGCGCGAATCACTGTTCTTGCCACCATGACTCCTTTGTTAACATTGTCCATGTTCTCCGGTTCTATCATACAGATTTGGTCATTTGTACTACTGGAATCCAGGCGGGCACTCACTATCATCTCGGATCGCCCCTTCACTTCGGTATTCTTGGCTAGGATAACACGTGCAGCCAGTTCTTTCCGTCTTTGCAGGATGACTTCTTCATTTCCAATTTTAATGGACCCTTTCTTTAAATTTAAACTGCACCCAAATCTGTCCAGTATGTCCATTCCCAATATAACGTCTTCTTCAATGTTGGCCACCAACGTCCGATGATCAAAAGTGGTGCTGCCAATTTGGAAGGTGGCAATCGTCTCCCCATACACCTGTGCTGACTCTCCCGTGGCGGTGTGCAGAGACCACTTTGTTGGTGCAATCTGCTTACCTCGTGCCACTATGTCGCGTCTCAGAATTGTCCTGGTTGCTCCCGTGTCCACCAGTAGTTCACGAGTTACTCCATCTATTATGCCATTGATAAAAATGCTGCTGGCTTTTCCTCTCACGGTTGCGACAGTAGCAGCAGATTTCAGGGCCTCTCCAGCGTGGGTCAACGGTTGCCCCTTCCCATTAACCCTTTCTAGTTTTCCGCAGCCTGTTTTCTGGGTTTCTGAGGCTTGGGACACTTGGTGCTAAGGTGGCCCAGCTGTCCGCAGTTCCAGCAGCGTGGGTCTCGTCTTCGAGGTCTCAGACGTTCCAGCACTTTTTCAATTAGCTCCTCGGTTGTAGGTAGCTTGACCTCCTCTGCCTCGACTGCACGAACCCTGGCGTGGCCCCTGATGGACTGTTTGACAGCCTCAAACTCGAGAGCTTGGCTGAGCGCCTCGTTCAAAGCCTTGGGATGGGCCAGTTTTACGGCTTGTTGCGTCTCCCATTCCCGCAATCCATTTAGGAACTTGTCCACTGCCAAGCTCTCACAGATGTCGTCGGAGGCTGTCGGGTAAGCGTCTCGTACCAGGCGGGCGATGTCCATTTCAAACTCCTGGAGGCTCTCGTTGGGCTTCTGCACCCTTGTGTTCAGCTGCGACTTGTACAGCTGCTCCAGGCACTTGTGGCCATAGCGCATATCCAAGCGCTGCTTCAGCTGCCCAAAGTCACCACGGTTGTCCAGGGGTATGGCCTGCAGAACCCTGAGAGCGTCTCCTCGGAGCGACAGGCTGAGAACCGAAGCCTTCTTCTGCTGGCTCCAGGCTCCCATCATGGCAGCCGTTTCAAAGAGGGTCAAATACTCCTCCCACGACGTCTTCCCGTCGAAGGTCGGGAGGTTGTGCTTCGCCAGCGAAGGGTCATCATCCCCTCTAGTGACCCTGGCTGGAGTTGAGCATCCCTGGTCGGTCTCGTCGTGAAGGCCGCCTTTGGGAGATATTCTGGTGGACTCCATCTGGCACTTGTCAGCCAGCTCGGCACGCAAACGGTCCTCCAGGTTTGACATCCGAGTCTCCATTTCCCCCTTCAGTGTTGATATCTTCTCCTCCATTTCTCCCTTAAGGGTTGTGAGGTTTCGGGACACCTTCTCCTCCAAGGTCTTGGCGTTTTCAGCCATCTCCACCTTCAGGTCCGTCATGTTGCTAGTCATCTCCGCCTTCAGGTCTTCCCTCAGGGTCTTCGAATTGTCGGCCAGCTCCTCCTTCATAGACTTTGTGATGCTGATATTTAGCTCGTCCAAGGCGCGGTCTCCCCCAGATGCCATGACAAAGTATGCCGGGTCTTCGCCTGACTGTTCCAAGGCCTCCATGAGGCGTGCCTGTAAGGCCGCCTTCCCTCCTGAGGTCTCCAGGTCCCTCTCCAGAAGCTCATTTTTAAGCTCAGTGACTTTGAGGTCCTTGATGTTCACTTTGGTTGCCATTTTTTTCAAAATTTACTTCAAAACAAAAATATTTTTAAATTTATTTAATACAAGTTTTGAGTTTTATATATATAGCTGTTTTGAATACGTACTTTAGCAAAATAATAATTTATCTGATTACACTGATTGGTAGGTACTGTCTTTTAATATTTATTTTTAATTCACCAATATTTTTTAACATAATAATGTCTGATAGTACATAATTATTTATTTCGTCTCAAGTCTTTCAAACACACAGGTAGGTACATTCACACACTTGTAAACAAAGGATAGTTATTCAAAAACTTTTTCTCGATGAATCTGGAACGTTCTTTTGTAATATTTTTCAAGATTTTTATTTATTTATTTTATTTTTTTAATCACACACAATAATAAAAAAAAACTATGGTCCAATTTGATGACTTTCTCAATGCGGTAAAATAGTCATTATGTTATGTCCAGAATTATGTTCCATATGATGTTCCAGAATTTATAAGCAACTTGCTTTTGCGTCTTTTCTTTTAACAAAAATTTATTTAAACACTTGTTTTCACAAAAGTCAGTTCACACAAAGTTCAATTTGAATAAAGTTCATTTTAACACTATTTAATTTATTTTATTTATTTTTAGACAGAAGATCTTAATTTTTCTTGACAATTCCGCACCTGACGCCAATTGTTACGAAATTAGGGTTCAATTGTCTTCAAATTAAAAATACACAGGTCTTCTTCAATAGTTATTTATTTTACACAGTTACAAAATTTATTTTCACACTACTTTCTCGATTATTCCACTTGGTTTTGGTTCACTGATCAGATGACTTCGATGTGTTGGTAAGTCTCTATGATACTGGCCCGCTCTGCAGGCCATTCGCACCTTTATACTCTGTAGAGCAGTATGATCTAGAACTAAAGTCGCCAGACGGTTCCAGAGTAATTATTACTTCTCGATGTTTCACGTACTACCTAGACACAACCAAAATCCTACCTACAAATGTAACACAGTATTCCTATAATTATAACAAGTACCTACTTAGCCTAGAGAATTCTACACTTATACATAATTATCGATCTTACCTACCAATACTTTTGAGGATTCTTATAACTATAACTATCCATACTTATTTCAATATTTATATTTACATAACACTATAACTACCCATACTTATTTCAATATTTATATTTACATAACAATATATATGAGGGTAATTTATTTAATTAAAATTTAATACATGACAAAAGAGCGCCGTTTTTGTGTATGTCACACCTCAAGGGCCCTCCTAAAAACTACAATAACTCATTTGAAATGGGCCGAAGCGCTAACGATGGCTCCAATCGAATTTAAATTTTTAATTTTAAATCTGGATATCAAGCTTAAATGGTTTTTTACCATGTATTGCCTACCTATTATGCGCATGTGCCTGTATGGGATGCACGCCCCTGCTCCCATGCCATACTTAGGCAGTTAACAGAGCATTGAAAATAACAAGAGAAGCTTCTTTGGGCCAATTTACCAAAAACTAGATAAGTGAAATTTTAAAAAAATAATAAAAATAAATAAATGTTAGTTTTAAGGTAGCACCCGTCGATGGCAGATTTTGCACTGCCGAAACTAGTAGTGCATTACGAAAATAAACTCACAGTGAATTAAAACAATGTTTTTTATTATTTTTTTAAAAATTTAAAGATGAACTTTCACAAAGTTACTGCAACAAACCTAGATAATATAAAACTATAATTAATTAAATAATACACTGTTTTAATTCACTAAATTTTATTTTAAAAAAGTCAAACGTTTTCGCCTAAAAAGGCATCATCAGGACAATGACAATTAAAATCAAAATTAAATTCACTTCTTCTTCATCTCCCTTCACATTAAATAGACAATATAATTAAAACAGTGTATTATTTAATTAATTATACAATGGACTTTCACTGTGTGAACTACCAAACCCTAAAAAATATAAAACTAGATTAGTAGCTATAAAAGCCAAATTAGAACCAAAGAGTACATATTTTTGCAACTTAGGTTAGAATAGATAAGTCCATTCTCATACGCTAGGAATGAAAGGGTTGAATCAGAAGAGGGATGGGAAGACGTCCGGTCGCTTCTGAAAACTTGCAGAAACAAAGAACATTAAGTGCGAATATTATTCGCGAGTTACGAGCGCGTTCCCAGGCAGACCTTTGACGGTTCTGATGTAATTTGCATAGATAAACGCCTATCCGCACTCCGCACCTGTTTACAATGGCACCAGACACCAACCTACAAACACCTATAATTATAGCACAGTTAAGGTCATCCAAACAATGAAACAGTTACTTGTTGGCGCAAAAAAATGTATCAAGAGGAATACAACTCGAAAGTTAGTTTAGTATTGTTATGTAAATAGCAAATATGTACATATAAATGTTAGGTAGGTAGGTAGGTGTATTAGTTATAGCCGATGAGAGTTGGAGTAATTATTATAGGTACCTAGGAAAGAGACATTCAATTGTGTACCTACTGGAAGCTTTATGTTCTGGAAGGTTTCAGAAAAATTGGCTTCTAGTAACTACTGTCTTTGGGAGTATAAAGGGCTGCAAGTGGATCGCAAAAGTCAGTCTTGATACGACGCTCTGCTTTTGAACAAGAAAGACAGTATCAGTGAAAGTGAACCAACGGCCATAAATGTCAATCGTTAAAAATAAATATAAATTGTTAAATAAATCTAAGTGTAAAATAAATATCCTGTAAAGATCGGTTTTTTTTATTTAAAGACTACTCGAACCCTAAAAATACAACAGTATATACAACGGGACTGAAATGAAATCAAATTGAAAATAAGAGCAGAATTTTTAATGAAAAGCGCACCAAAGCAGTCTGTGGTCTAGTGGTTTACTCTGCGTGCTCGAAAACGGAAGATGATGAATTCGAACACAAAAAAATATCACTTGATTTTGAAAATTTGCTCTATGCCGAGTTGAAAACTGCCTTTACCCAAGACGAGCGATTGGGTCTTACTTGATAATAATTCGACACAAAAACAGCACTCAACCATATAAAACATCCCAACATTTATTTTATTTAATTTTCACAATCTCTTGATCCCCGAAGAAGCACTGGCGTGTGAATCTGTTTATTTTTACAGGCAAGGAGGTCAGTATTGGAGGTCTCATGATATCAACTTAATTGCATACCATTAATTTCTTGAGAAAGCTGAATAACTTTGCCAGTACTAAAATAACTATATATAGCTATGACAAGACAGCACGGAAAGAACGAATGATGATAGACTGACAAAGTATATGTACATACAGAGGAAGTGTGGAAGGAAAAAATGGTAAGGGACGACCGAGAAAAGTATGGAGTGATCAGATTGAGGAGATTGTGAAAGAATGGGATATACAAAGCGAACGTAAAATAAGAAAATACATGAAAAAGGTGATGGATATGAATGAATTGAAAGAGACATGTAAGGATAGGAAGAAATGGAGGCAGCTCTGCAGCGGCTCTGGCCACCCCTAGCGGAATGGCGACAGAGTTAAAGTTACAGCCCACCCTGGTTCTTATCCCCAGATGAATAAAAAAAATATGCACGAGAATTGAGATATGACAAAAAAGGGAAAAATGGCGAAATGAAGGACGGACTCAAATATTTTGAAAATGGAACATTTGAAAAAAAAATTACAAAAAAGGGTACAACAGAATGAATGGCGTCATTATTCAGGCTTTCAGGTTAAAAAACAAAAACAAAAAAAGGGCGTAGCAGATGAAAAATGGCGGGTATAAATAATGAGTTAATGACATTAGTATGCTTTTGTGTTAAAAATAATCACTTAGTAACATTATGTACAAGTTCTGCACCTAGTACTAACGTGTGAAACCTATTTATTTTTACATGTGAAATTGGTTTTCATTGTATGGAAACATTGAGGTTATTCTTCTGGATATAATGTCGTCCCTTGATAAGAAAGACTTAACAGTAAATTAAAATGATTTATAATCTAAGTTGCAAAGATATATTAACATTTAAAACTCATATCAAATGCATGCACGTGTAAAACAGTCACGTGTAAGTTCGCGCTTACAAATGCTGAAAGTGTACTTACAAATTAAAACCAAACCTCAAATGAACATAAACCCCGCAACTTTTACCGACCTTCCCTGAAACAGGGGTGACATTGGAAAAGTGAAACATTTTTTACATTATGGGTGGCCAACCTCATACCAACCTATAAGTCAAGGTGATAAGACAAGAAAATAATGAAAAGAGGTATATACGCGGCGTTTTATATGAGGGGAACATTTATAACTTAGTTTAATAAATGACCAATAACTATATCCATCACCCCCCCCCCCTCCCCTGCTGGTTTTATATTAATTAAATTAAAAAAAAAAAAAATAGATTTGTGAATAGGAATTCAATTCACCAACTTATTCTGCCTGGCCAGAAACAGGTATTAATATCATCAATTAATAATTCAATATTGTTTACTTTAATGAATTATTAATTAATAATTACCCAATTACATATGTTGACCCAGAGTCAAAATTATGGTCAAATGACCCAGGCGGGGATCGAACCGACGTTATTCTATTCCAAATACGTTAGAAAGATCAGCCCACTTGGCCCTCTCGGCCATAAAACCGATAAAAATTATACGAAAAATAAAAATTAAACCAAAAACATTTTTAAGGAAGAAAACCGACCATTTACAAAATACATTTAACCCTAGAACGATCAACGAGATATTTAATCCAAACATGGAAGCACAATACACGATGTGAATTTTCCTAATTTGTGCATATCATGGCAGATAGTCTAAACTTTAGATCAAGGGTGGCCAACCCGCGGCCCGCGGGCTGTCTACTGGTGGACTGCATGCACACATTTATTTTTATTTTAGTGTACATAAAACCAACAAAAAATATTCCATCGTGCGTAGTTCACCACATTCCATGTATGTAGGTGATATGGAAGTATCTCAGTACGTTGATTCAACTAACGTAACAATTTCTTCTATATGTTATACTTATACGTACTAAAAATGATATTCCATGGTATTTCAATCGTATGGATGGGCATAACAATGGGCATAAGTAACGATGTATCAAAACTGCAGATGATATTTTTTTAAATGCCATCGACAATCAATTTATCGTCGATATTTTATTTAACAAATTCTAATCAAAAACACTGTTTCTAATATAAAATAATAGCAAATCTGTATGAATTTTCAGTGTTTTTTGTACCATCAAAATCGATATCCCCCACCGAAGATTTAGTGCAACCCAAAATTTTGACATTGGTAATTTAAAACAAAAACACGTTTTTTTTAGATCAAATGTTAATGTTTCTCGTCGGCGACACATACTTTATCTAGAAATATCGATATTTTTCCAAAAACTATATTTTTTCTGAATCTAATTCCCATCCCTGCAGATAAATAAATGCGGCCAAACACAGTAAAAAGATATTCGATTTTTAGTGGAAACGCTTTAGTGTATGTTCCTTGACTAATAGGTTTGTATGCGGCTGATCACCCATGCTGTACAAAATGGTTCACTTGAACTAAATGGCAATATCACCCCTGTTTCAGGGAAGGTCGGCAGGAGTTGCAGGGTTTATGTTAATTCGAGATTCGTGTTTTTATACTTAGGTCCACATGCGGCATGTGTTGGCGCGAACTTGTACGTGTCTGCTAGTGAAAATGCGGGTAATGTGAATCCCCTATGTTTCTTATCTTTGCAACTGAGATTAGATTAAAAGACGCGATTTTTTAAATATCGACACCAACGCCATAAGGGTTCGGTAGGAAATCCCATAGCTGCTGAAAAGGTTAGCCACCCATGCTGTAGATGTGATAGCAAGGAATTACAGTCTATATTTTGCGTCAGTAGAACATTATGTCCCTAATGGCCGGCGATCACGCACACAGTAACATTGATGAGCCGAATTGACAGCGACATTTTCTTGATACGCTCGATTTGACGTTAAATGAGTTTTTTTTTGGGTTAATTTGAGGGCTTGTTAATGAACAAAAATGTATGCGTCATTTTATTGGACTCGTCACAATAAAAAAATCTTCGGCTGTGTGACGTCAAGCATAGTAAATCAAAAATCGATTCCCGATTATCAGAGTATTTATTCTATTTTACAGCACTATGGAACGTAAGCAGTTGTAAACTTGTAAGTTATGATGAATGCAGTACGAAGTACTTTAATGCTTTTTCAAACTACTTAAGTGATAATAATAATAATGTTCCAACACTTTTATAGCGCCATTTCGTAACTAACGTCACTTCAAAGGCGCTTTGTAGGATTGTCCAAACAAAAATGTTTTCAGTTGCTTTTTAAACCGTTCCTCACTGTGTTGTTCCCTGAGGGTCACTGGGAGCGCATTCCAAGCCATCGGAGCTGCGACACAAAAAGCTCGGTCACCGAACACCGTCCTTGTGGCTCTGCCTGGGACCTGGAGCAGACTCGCGTTAGCGTCTCGGGATCTAAGTGTGCGTCCGCGAGTTGAAATCTCCTTCCTAAGAACACACTATAGAATTGAAAAATGATATTTTCCTTATCCCTTTGATTCCTTCACTAGAAAGTTGCTATGCGGCTGACCACCTATAGCTATATTGTAAAGATTGGTTGTAAGGCGGGCAAAGTTGCAGGGTTCATTCGAGATTTATTTTGTACACGAGCTGCAACATACACGCGATTGCTGGTGGATATGTATTTAATATGAATCATAAAGGTTAGTACATCTTTGCAACTTGGTTACAGGGTATACATAGTACCATATTTAAATGAACCATTTGTATTGACACACATTAAAATAAAATGTCCACAATTTTCATTTAATTTTCTATGTAAAAAAATATGCATTAGGTTTTAACCCTAGCACTGCTTCTGGTTTTCACCCCATGGCCCAGAAAAGCAACCCTACAGGTATCTCACCCTTTTCAATTTATCTCAATAAGCCCCCCCCCCCCTAGTTACGTAACGATAACTTCAAGTTGTTTTTGCGCTCGCTGAAATTCAGTTTACAGTACCCTGAGTACAAACCATTACATAAAACTCCCATCGATCGTGTATATTGAAAAAATGTAAGAAAACTAAATCAATCAATAGAAGTGCTGTTGTAGCTTTTATACGTTTTTCTATTTACGCGATCGAGAGGAGTTTACGTAATGTTTTATACTCGTGGTACAGGTGGCGCTTTAAAAAAAACACCCAAGATCCGACAACAACAGTGAATGTTTTCTGCAAATACGCTAAAGTGTCCAAAATATACAATTATAGCGGGTAATAATTTAATGTAATTTTTTTTCACGGTTGCTGCCGCCATCAACAGGAAAGTGTGTCAAGATAAAAAACGAAAGTTGGTTGTAAAAATAATTATTCAATTTTACTTTTGCAATAATAAAAATAATTCGTTCTATTGTTTAAACAAAAGCAATTGGTTTTAGTTTTATGAAAAACATTTATTGGTAATTTCAGATCCTGGTTGCGAAATATAAAGGTATGTCCAGGCATCCGAAGTGTGGAGGAGCTGTTCCGATCGGCAAAGGGCTGGAAGTTACATCACCACGGCAGACCCTACCTACCGAATATCGGTAATATACGTATAAAGACCTGCCAATCCAAGATGGCCGCAAGTGAACAGCTGATTGGTCATCATAAAAAATTTACCGATATTCGGTAGGTAAGATCTAACGTGGTGATGAGACTTCCAGCCCAAATGCTTGGCAAGGTGATCAACAACGTTGGGCGAACCCGACATGAAGAACATTGTATTCATTTACATTGACCGGTTCGTGGTCAAGTGTTTAAGACTCGTTAAGACAAGTGGTTAAGACTTCAGACTCGCAATCGGAAGGTTAGTTATAGGTTCAATTCCCAGCGAAGTATAAAAAATATCGTTTCATTTCAATACAGAAAATCATAGAAAAATAAAACAAGCAGTAAAATTATGATAAAAAAAATTTGAAAGATTTTGAAGAAGATGTTCTGGAAAGAGTTAGTGGACAATGAACGAATGACAAAAAGATTGTACAAAATAAATTTTAAAGGTTAGCATGGAGTGGGAAAACCGAGGTACGAATGATTTGATCAGATAAGCTAGATTGCAAATGACTGAAACCTACCGAGTGAAAAAAGGCGAAGAGCGTAGATGAATGTCGAAGAGATGAAAGTGTGCAAAGACAGAATAAAGTAGACGCATCTACAGATATACTGGCCACCCTAAGCGTAATGGCGGCTGTAAAAAGTTCAGTTGTAACTTCATAATTTATTAGTATGTACTCATAAATAGATAAGTCGATAAATTATGACTCTTTCATGGCTTTCCTTTCATTTGTGAGTATCCGTAAACGAATTGTTAGAAAATAAAACCCAGGGTGTAAAAATGGCGTAAAAGCGTCACAAAAACGTTATAGCACGTTCGTGGTTGATAAAATTAAGTTATTAATAATTTAGCACAACCATAAATTGATAAATACTGATAATAAGCTTTAGGGTATGTTGTTTCAGCGATAGTTTAAATCGTTTTAAACTGATCTGCAAGGTATAAGTTTGACGTATCTTTTCAGTCTCTAAGCTTTTGTTTAAACGTTCACGGCCAGAACTGGACTGAATTAAATAAAAAGATAAAGCCCGAAAACCTGTGATAATATGCCACAAATTAATCCAAAAATTCGCTTATGTCTTGTATCCAGCCGAGATTCCGCTATGGGTAGGCAGTACCTCCGCTGGTATGACTCTCTACTTTGTTCTGTCACTCTCTACTCTTTCTCTTACTCTACTCATCAGTCATTTTCAATCTCGCTTATTTTATCAATCCATTGTTTCCTCAGTTATCCACTTACTTCGAGATTCCTTTGTACACCCTTTTTGTCAATCGTTAATTGCCCATTATTTCTAGAGATTCATTCATACATTATTTCTAGAGATCATTATTACTGAGAAAATCAATTCAAAGGAATATAATGATATTCCTTAGAAATTTCACTCATATTCTCATATCTACCCATGGAGTTACAATTCTATGTAGAGGCTTGATTTGATTTCGTTCCAAACACCAATTATTATTGAAGTTATTACTTCGTTACTATGGCAACCTACAGTTTATTTTCTACGGTACATTTGTAAGTATGGATAAACATGGCGGATATAGTAGTAGGGTATATAAAGAGGTAGATAACAGTTAATATCACTCACTTTCATCGGACTGCGGTGCTGACAAGATGGCGCTGTGTTTCTTTTTGACTTCTTCCACGTTCTCTTGGATCTTGTCTATCATTGCACGTATTTCTTCTACCTGCAAACAAAACAACACACGTTCACAAAGATTCACGTCCAAAGTAGGCATCGCAAATACTAATACGATGTTTAAAACACTACGAATAGAGACATACACACATTGCAATATTTCGGCACTAGATTAGAGTAGAATAACGTCAACTTGACACTGGTATCCCTACTCTTCACGGGGATTCGCCACAAAGAAAAATAAGAAAGTCAGAATAACCATCGGGTCATTCTGTATCAAATCAACACTAAAACCAAAGCCCACCTCAGCATTTAATGAAATTTGGTTTAGATAATAACAATATTAGGATGATTTATTTGATGAGCGCTGTTTCTCCGTGAATCACACCTCAAGAGCCCTCTGCAAGCTCGGTCGTCGTTATAGAAAGCGCCAATTCTCAAGCAAGACCCAGTTGATCAGGCTGGTTTAACCTTTGATGTCCGGTCTTAGGTTGAGGCACATGAATTGTACAACCCAGCAAAGAGCATAATATTTGAAAATATCCATGACAGTTTTTTGTGCTCCGCCGGGATTCGAACCCACAATCTTCCATTCACGAGTACGAAGCGTTACCACTAGACTACGGACCGGTCCATTCACATCTACCCACAGCACATCTTTTACTCAAAGTTTAGAGCAAACTCATTTATGAATCCATTTACAAACATCGTTAGACGAAATGGACGTACATAGGAATAGAGGTGTTGCCGTTTGATAGATGCAATAATATTTCACGGGATAATGATTCAATCGAACAAGAGACAAAGAAGTACACTGGCAGAGAAGTGAAAAACCAAAGACGTATTGCTCTGTCTCGAGTGG
The DNA here is from genome assembly GCA_951799405.1 of Agapetus fuscipes. Taxonomy (NCBI): domain Eukaryota; kingdom Metazoa; phylum Arthropoda; class Insecta; order Trichoptera; family Glossosomatidae; genus Agapetus; species Agapetus fuscipes. The sequence goes on from OX637333.1 coordinate 6,145,615, forward strand.
CAATTTGTCAGAGCATAGCGAGGGAGGGGGATGGAAAATATCGAGAAAACTTGTGCTGAGAGACATAGCGCACGATCATGCTAGGATATAAAACTAATTAATACAGAGTCAAGACGGTAATGTCGACTAAGCGTGTTTGAAATAAAATGACAATGGTTAGATTTTCTTCGGACACCTTGATGATAACTTTGACATTGGTTCAACAGATGTCATTAAATAAAATCAATTTATAACATTAATTCCTTGACTTATAGGTTGGTATGAGGCTGACCACCCATCAAATCTGACCACCCAAAAAATGGTTCACTTTGCCAATGTCACCCCTGTGTCAGAGAAGGTCGGCAATAGTTGTAGGGCTTATGTTCATTTGAGGTTTGGATTTTATTTGTAAGTACACATTCAGCATTTGTAAGCGCGAACTACACGTGTTTGTTTGTGGGCATGCACTCCCCTCGATCGCGTAAATAAAATGTAAATGTATGAAAGAGACAACATCACTCCTAGTGAGTGATTCAGTTTTTATACATTTTTCCCTTAACACGATCGAGGGGAGTTAAAGCAATGTTTTATACCTGGGTTAAAGATTAACGAGGCTATTCTTAGACATTTTAGTCGTCGGCTGAGCCCACGCTTTGGCAAACTAATGGTGTCTGCGCTGGAAGTTTCATCAGCACGGTCATTCTTACCTACCGAATTTTGTAATATTTGTATGAAAACAAATTAGCTGTTAACTTGCGGCCATCTTGGATTGACAGGTCTTCATACAATTGCATAATTAGTTTGTCAAAGCGTGGGCTCAACCGACGACTAAAATGTCTAAGAATAGCCCCGTAAAAACATGTGTGTTTGACAGTTCAGTGTAGATTTTTCGCTTCAATAACCATACATATATTCCGTCTTTAGTAGGTTATCTTCTTGTCCACACTCTCGTCTGTCTGCGCATGCCTTGAGTTAAGTTTGAATGGAGCCGGAAATCGAACTCCCCCCACACCCCACCCCCTCCTGCCTCACCGGTAGAAATAAATGAAGTTACATTAGTTAACCCGTCACGTATAGAGATGGATGGAGAGAAAGAGGACTGTTGCCATGGAAATAAAGCCTATGTATTTCTCCACCTACAATCAGTACCATTATACGAATTAAAATTCTATTCAATATCCTTATTGTTAGCTGCTGAAATCTGAAACGGTGTTAATGCAAACTGAAAAGTTCCTACTGTCAGAGAAGGCACGATATTTTTGGTCACATGATCTCCGAGGGCCACGAAGGGTTAACGGCCAAAAATTTCTGTCGAATGAAAATCATATAGAGGGCCGGGTGTAAAGGCACTCAATTTTCAAAATGACAAATTGTAAAGGTCGAATTGATATCTTATATTTGAATGCATCGTTTTTGGTGTAGGTATGATGAAATGAGTATACAGGTGCGGGATTTATGTTTATTTAAGATTTGGATTTCTACTTTCTATAAGTACTCTTTGACTAATAGGTTGGTATGAGGCTGACCACCCATTCTATAAATTAAATGTTCACCTTGCCAATGTCACCCCTGTTTCAGGAAAGGTCGGCGAAAGTTGTAGGGTTTATGTACATTTGAGGTTTGGTTTTTAATTTGTTAAAAAAAAAATTAGGCTGATTTATTTGGTGAGCGCTGTTTTTGTGTGTATCACACCTCAAGAGCCCTCTGCGAGCTTGGTCGTCGCTGTAGAAAGCGCCAATTCTCAAGCAAGACCCAGTTGTTGTATTAAGGCTGGATGGACCTTTTGATGACCGGTCATTGGTAAAGGTTTATGAATTTTTCAACCCAGAGAAGAGCAAATTTGAAAATATAAATGGTATATTTTTTGTGCTCCGCCGAGATTCGAACCCACGACCTTCCAGTTACGAGTCCGAAGTGTTACCACCTGGACTATGGACCGGTGCAAACTGTTAGTACATATGCAGCACTTGTACGCGCGAACTTACGCGTATCTTAGCGTAGTACACGTGCAAAATGTGTAAACAAACGCGAACTCAGGCGTGTCTGCTTGCGGGCATTCATTTCTAAAGAATCTTTTAAAAAGTTTAAGGTATTGAAATTGAAATTAAGTTTAGATTTTTCAGTTGCTCTCTTGATAATGGTGTGATAACACCGAAAGCGCTCGAGAAAATAAACCAACTCGTGAAGAAAAACGTTATTTTTATTTTTACATTATTAATCTTAAATATTAATAGATCAGCATGGATTGTAGAGCATTAAAATGAAAAAAAAGTCTCCGTGGGGCCTTAGCTTCACCCGCAACACTAGAACCTCTGTTCCTAGCAAGATGGCATTTAAGATGGAATGAAAGTAGAAATTTGTGACACCTGGTTCATTTTTAACGTTAGACAGAAATGAAATACCATCTTGCATATCGCCACCTTAAAGGTAAAACTGAATAAGCGCCGATTCGCTGATCTGAGAAATCGTGGTTTAAACTTTTTATAGGGTGTTACTTCTCACAGTAAGTGAATTTATTATAAAAAAAGTTCCCATGAAAAACATCTAAACTACAGGATTTTCACACATTTTTTGTGTTTTCTCTAGTCAAAAATAGGAAAAAAGTGCATTTATCTGAGAAACCCATGTTACCTTGACCGGTCCGTAGTCTAATGGTTAACACTTCCGACTCGTAAATGGAAGGTTGTGGGTTCGAATCTTTGCGGAGCACACAAAAAAAAAATACCATTTACATTTACAAATACTCTCTTTGCTGGGTGAAAAATTAATATACCTTTACCAAAGACCGCTCACTAAAGGTCCATCCAGCCTTACAGCAACTGGGTCTTGCTTGAGTATTGACGCTTTCTACAGCGACGACCAAGCTCGTATACACCTCTGCGGCACTACAACAAGTGTCATAGACCCCTAGAGTCTCTGAAATCTTGGGAGTTTCCCGCACAGTATTTCTTAAAAAAAAAGTCACTTATTCAGTTTTATCTTTAAGGTCTCGATATACGAGTATATAATAATATTGAGTTGGTAGGTAGGTATGGACTCAGGGGCGTGCATCCCATACAGGCACATGCGCCTAATAGGTAGGCAATATATGGTAAAAACGCATTTAAGCTTGTTATTGAGATTTACAATTCACAATTTAAGTTCGATTGGAGCTATTGTTAGCACTTCAATTTCAAATGAGATATTTTAAAGGAATGGGAGAAAATAATTATTCTAAGATGTATTTGCCTGTACCCTATGCACGTACCTGGGTATGGTAGTTAGTAGTCGTGACATTCACAGTGTGGGCAATGCTGCCGTGTCTATTTGGAGCAATTTGTCTCAATGAACACACTTAGGAACAACTATCCAGGGGTCAACGGCAGACGCGTACGGCGTACTACAAACATAATAAAGGTAAACAACTACTCACATATTATCTGTACATACACAATGTACTAGCATGAGGTTCACTCATTTTATCATTATCATCAATGATGACGAATCAGCCCAGTTTCACTCGAAGTACGCCCCAAAGATTCATTGAATAGTTCAGTCTTGAAACTTCAAGATACGGAAATCCCTCGAACCGCAGGTGGCAGCCGGTTCAATGCCACTACAAAAGCGCGCTCACTAAACACTGTTGCAGACTTGCGCGAAGGTCCATTGCGAAAACCCACCTCACACCCATTCCGTTTATAGACTTCCATCCCGGGAAGCGTATCACAGAACGCTCATACAATCCTATTTCTTTTTTGCAGCGGAAGGCCTTCGCGATGGTCGTGACCCGACCCAGCAGTGATTCTAGATTAACCTGTTCGTCCACTAGAGAAAACAGCAAAAATCCGTAGTTACTGACTCGGTGCAATGTCATCGACATGCGCTTCTTTCTACTTCGTGCCAATCACAAAGGATGTGCTGATGGCGTCCTCAATTGACTGGGAGGAGATCCAGTCCGGGGTCCACGTAGGAGGCGCAAAAGTGACTGAAGGCTCGATAGTTATCCCTTGTGTACACCAAGTCGGCGCGAAGGTTTATTGGCCAATGCTTTGGCTCCGCTTTCTTTCCGCAGAGCGCAAAGTAACCTTTCTGCTATTTAGACCAGTACCCTGAGTACGAGTTGCAAAATTTGCGTAAAGTAAAGATAACGGAAAGTATTAAAGAGTGATATTCCCAAAATCTGCCGTTTTTGTTTTTTGTTTGAACTTGATTTTCTACATCACTGTAACTCTTTTGCTAAGACCATAAAGTGTTTGGGGAAAATCTCTCTTTAATACTTTCCGTAAACTTTACTTTACTCAAGTTTTACAATTTGCACTAAGGGTACAGTTTACTTGATGAGTTCCGCCAGGTATAGTGATGTCCTCTCATAGAGTGCCCATGTGTCATTGAGCACAATTTAAGCTCAATGCACTGTGAAACGCGAAGATAATGCATCTTACGCAACACCATCCATCAATCCTCCATCAATCCACATGCTCTTTCACGCATTTTAAGTGTTTCTTCTAGTAGAGAACAGAAAAAAATGCATTTCTCAAATAAACCAGTCCAGTGGTTAACACTCTGGCCTCGTAAACGGAAGGTCGTGCCTGTGATTCCTGAAGTACGAACAAATATAATTAATTTTTCAAGTAGGTATGCTCTTCTTCAAGTATGCGAACTCGGTTGAAAAAAAAATCTGCCTTGACCGGTCACAAAGGTTCATCCAGCATACAGCAATTGGGTCTAGCTTACAAAATTGGCGCTGGAATACGCATGCAGAGGGCTCTTGAGGTGTGATTCACACAAAAACATCATTCACCAAATAAATCACCCTGAAATTAATTTATTTTAACCTCTCGCCTCTCCAGTTAAAAATTGCAACACAAAAAACCTTTTAATAAACCATCAACCATTCTAGTTTTCAGCTAGAAATTGCAAGATAAAATGCAGTAATGCAGTTATAATCTTGTAAAAGAAAATTCTCTGTGAAAGCAGTTCTATTTTCAAAGGCAATACTCTCACAGAGGCAACTTAATTATGCAGTGGATCGCTCTGAAACATTGGAGCAAGTAGCGAAACACTGGCAATGTTATATTTTACATTCCATGTTCTATTTTTACTTTCCGGCCACGTTTCCAGACACAACAGTGTACATGGGAATACCGACAACGCTGAACGAACAAGGTATCTTGACTGATAGGCGATAGCAGTCTCAACGGTTTCGACTTGTTTTGAAGGTATTGGGTTGGATTCCCGGCAGATCAAAAAAAAAACACTGAAAAATGCTCTTGATGTATTAAATTGATAACCCTGATATCTTGTGTATGTTATCCCTCAACATTCCAACTCGCAGAACCAGGCACACGGTAGACCAACTCTTTCATCTCCCTGTGTGTCGCACTAACTATGCTCAGAGCGCGCCAATTTACCGGGTGTGTGAAACTTATAACAAGTGTTTCAGTAGCATTGATATTTTTCATTTAGAGACGGCGCACTTTCGCAAAGCGGTGGGTGCTTCACTCAGGGAGAAATGATTTCCTTTATTTTTAAAATTACTTCATATTCTGTTTTGAGAGCAGTATTTTTTTCTTCTTGTAATTAGTATTATTTCCTTGACTTATAGGTTGGTATGAGGCTGACCACCCATACTGTAAAAGATGGTTCACTTTGCCAGTGTCACCCCTGTTTCAGGGAAGGTCGGCAAAAGTTGTGGGGCTTATGTTCATTTGAGGTTTGAATTTTATTTGTAAGTACACAATCAGCATTTGTAAGCGCGAACTACACGTGTTTGTTTGTGGGCATGCATCTGAGAGCTTTGAATGAATATATCCTTGCAACTTAGATTATTATTATTATTATTATTAGTAACTTGTAATTAACATCTTGTAATTCTTTCCAACTTCCTAAGCTTGATATCCGTGGCAACATATAATTGGCCATGTTTTTTGTAGTTGCTATTATTATATTTCTTATGTAACGCTGTTTGTTGTCCTATTAAAATAAAATAAAATAATAAATTAAATTAAATAAAATACTCATAGTAATCTAAAACCAAGTGGTTTTTCTTTTTATCTCAGAAAAAATTAAGGTCACTAGAGGTCCTGTTGAATCGTCTTTACATTTACTATTCACGCGATCGGGGGGAATTTAACCAATGTTTTATACTCGAGATACTTGCGTATTTTTCTTGATTATACACCAACATCATTCCGTGACACGTGCGTTACTATGGCAAATGACTAACACGTCACTTATGTTTATATTATATTAATCGTGAGGTTTTGTTTATTTGTATGCACACATGCAAAATGTGTAGGCGCGAACCTACATGTGCCTGTCTGTAGGCATGCATTTCATATGAGCCTTAAATGTTAACATATCTTTGCAGCTTAGATTATAGATTATTATAGATGTAAAGACCGGTCACAAAGGTTCATTCAGTCTTACAAATAACTAGGTCTCGCTAGAAATTGACGTTGACAATAGCGATAACCAGAATTTACAGAGAGCCAAACAAAATGTTAAAATTCACCGCCAAAATCATCCAGTATCACTTGTGGCGACATTTCACAAAAGGGCGTTGTACGGAAAGGCGGCAGAAGTTGCCCAAGGTTTACGCTCATGTAAGGATTGGTGTATTTTGTAAGTAGGTACACATGCATCATGTGTAAGAACGAAATTACACTTTTCTACCTGTGGGCGTGCATTTGATATAAGCAAACAATGATAATAGATGTTCGCAACTTAGATTATAGATTATCGAACATGTTTCCAGGCACAACAGTGTCTTTGGGAATACTGGACCCTGAGTACGAGTTTTTTCACTTTACTCGAAGTATTGTGTATTCGGGAAAAATGTATGTGAACTTGTAAAGCACCTCTGGCAAAACAAGTTTCGAAACTTTTTTTGCCAGGAGTGCTTTACAAAGTCACATACATTTTTCTCAAATACACAATACTTCGAGTAAAGTGAAAAAAACTCGTACTCAGGGTACTGAAGAGACTGCAATAACTAGATGAGTGCTGGAAACTTGGCAAGGCATACCAAACGCTGAAATGCACGTGCCAACCATTTTCGTGAACAGTTTTGTGACTCGTATTAAACTTTATTTCAGGTGACAAATATATATTTCTCACATAGGCATCTTAAAATTGTATAACAAATTTATTAAACGCTTCAGCGGAAACTTTGTAGAACTCCATTTTAGAGAATTTTAAAATATGATTTTAAAAAAGCCACCGTTTAATTCTAGTAACTTAAATAAGTAGAATTAACATTTGAAAATTCTTGTATAGTAAAGTTTGCAATCACAAGTGGGATGAACTTTTAACCTTCCTATAAAATACAGTAAAGGTTATACTCGTACAGGTTTTTTTGCAACAAAGGTACTCACTATTAAAAGTTGAATCTATCATTTTCTATAGTTTCACACGGGGTTTCGGTCGATAGCTCAGTGGGTAAAATGCTTGCGTTCCACGCCAGAGCGCTACAGTTCGATCCTCAACAACGTTGCCATACGATTTCCCGTTTCGGTATTTATTAAAAACCTAAAATAAAATTACCGGAAAGGTTTACTGATCCTTTACAAGAAACGAGAAACAGTCCTCTCGGGAGATAAAGGGACAAAAATCGTACATATGTATAGTCTATAGATTCTAAATTGTATGTATATTTTAATTAACAAGAAAACACGTCTAAGTTCGCGTTTACACATGCTGCATGTGACCCCACAAAATAAGATCTAAGCCGCATATGAACATAATGGCTCCAACTATTGGCGACTTTTCCTGAAAGAGGGGTGAACGATTTTTAAAGTATGGGTGGTAAGCTTCATACCAACCTTTAAATAAAGGAACAGAAATAATCATACATTTACATATTTGAAAACAAAAAAAAAACTATTTAATACAATACATATTTATGTCAGACAAAAAGTTGATAAGTCAGACATTTTTTGTGCCTGAAGAGGTAGCATTTATCTTTAGGAACCTACATACATATTTTATGTACAGTGAATAATTCATAATTTCACTCAATCCATTGAAGAATACTATGGAAATACCATTTAAATATATGAGTCGTATAAATGCAAACGCGATGATTTTGAGAAAAATAAGCTTGTGTTTTGAACGCAATTTGGAACCAGTTGGAGATGACGGCGTTTGCACGAAATTATACTTTTTCAATTAAAATTACGAAGGATTAAGTGAGGTTTTCATCACATTGCACACAGCAAATGATTTGTTCCATTACGCAGAATCAAATTCAATATTATTATCTCAAAAATCATAAAATTTGGAAATTACGGCGTTTGCAGTTATACGACTCATATATGGCAACGTCGATACCATGTTGAAAGCACCGGTTCTCATCAGATCACCGAAGTTATGCAACATTGGGCGCGGATGCTGCTTGGATGTATGACCGCTAGGTACACTGCGTGTTGGCATTTTTTGGATCGGTCCGTAATCCAGTGGTAACACTACGGACTCGTAAATGGAAGGTTGTGGATTCGAATCCCGGCGGAGCACAAAAATATACCATTTATATTTCCAAATGTGCTCTTCGCAGGGTTGAAAAATTCATAAACCATTACCAAAGACCGGTCACTGAAAGGTCCATCCAACCTTACAACAACTGGGTCTTGCTTGAGAATTGGCGCTTTCTACAGCGACGACCAAGCTCGCAGAGGGCTCTTGAGGTGTGATACACACATAAACAGCGCTCACCAAATAAATCATCCTAATATTATTATTATTATGGCTTAGCAATAACTATTATCAACAACAAAACTATCCCAAACAGTAAGAATGTATGCCCCAATCTCTGCAAAGAAGGGCAGTAAGACTACCAGCGACCCTAGCCTTACAGACCCTCGAGCCCAGCAGGGTTGGAATGCTCAGCCTCTTCTATTGGTACTATCAAGGTGCTTATTGTTATCTTGTGATGGATCTTAACTTATTTTAACTCCCAGAACGACACACATTCATCCCTTAAGAATAAACGTCAAAACTATAAGAACTTTGCAGATTCACGACTCATTCCTTTATCCTATCTGTGTTCCCATTCCAATTTAATTTAGGTTTATTCAAAACCATAAATGCTGACCATTCCTTGACTTAAAGGTTGGTATGTGACTGACCACCCAAACTGTAAAAACTGGTTCATTTTGCCAATGCCACCCCTGGTCCAGAGAAGGTCGGCAAAAGTTGCAGGGTTTATGTTCATTTGAGGTTTGGATTCTAATTTGTAAGTGCAAACCTACATGTGTTTGTTGGTGGGCATACATTTGATATGAGCTTTGAGTGTGAATATATCCTTGCAACTTAGATTAAAGATTATATAATCATTCCCCACTACATCTTAGTCTCTCTAAAGGCAACACTACCCTACATAGCGAAAACCCTGTGACAAGGAATCAGGGCATCAACCTCTCATCAGGGCTCTGTGGTCATAGACCTCCAAATCATAGGAAATCTGGGTCTTACTGCATGTGATTCCTTAAAACAAGGCACTGCCCCGACTCATTGCCCGGGTAATATAATAATATTAGAATGATATATTTGGGAGCGCTGTTTTTGTGTGTATCACACCTCAAGAGCCCTCTGCGAGCTTGGTCGTCGTTGCATTAAGCGCCAAGATCCAGTTGCTGTAGGGCTGGATCACAGATCACGGAACATAAAGGCTGGATAGACCTTTGGTGACCAGTCTTTGGTAAAGGTTTTATGAATTTTTCAACCCAGCGAAGAGCATATTTGAAAATATAAATGGTATTTGTTTTTGTACTCCGCCGGGATTCGAACCCACAACCTTCCATTTACGAGTCAGAAGTGTTAGCGTATAGACTACGGACCGGGTAGGCTGTTGATATCAGTCCTTTGTCATTCTGAGTCTGCTACAGAATTCGCTTTCCTAAACAGCATTTGTGTGCAAGATTCCGATGCTTTTCATTACCCAGGAATCCTTTGAATGGTGGTGGAGGAAGTGAACGAGAAACCACAGGTATGTTTATAAGTAAGAAGTAAGCATGATGTGCTGGCACTGACCTCACTGAAGAACTCGTCCATGAAGCCCTCGCGGCCCTCCACGTTGACCGCCACATCGTCGGGGCCCACGTCCTCCTCATCGCTCTGCGCCTGCACACAACACAACAACAGTGAGCTCACACAGTTATACACGCATGACAAACAATACTAATCCACTATTCAATACAGGATATCTGAATAATGGTAAAATAAGATCCGCACATGAGTTGACAGGAATCTTTACATCATTATTTTGGTTGACATTTAGAATAGATGGTAACGCTCCTCAAATACAAATACAGTAGGAACTTGGTTATGCCACGCTTACTTACAGGCTGTCGGACTCTTGTTACCTGGCAACTTTAATACAAAAGTGACAGATTACGGAGCCCCCAAGAGAAGAGAATGTATGAAAAAGGTGATGGATATGAATAAATTGAAAGGGGTATGCAAGAAGATGAAAACACTCTGCCGAGGCTCATGTCACCCCTAGCGGAATTGCGACAACGTAGCAGTTACAGCAGTCCCGATTATTGTCACCAAAATATTTGTCTCCTAGTAACTAGCGGATATTTCCTGTAGAAATCCATTAATCCGGCGTTTCCAATAAAAAAGCCACCGGATCTGCATTACTTCAAACTTAGTATGGAAAAATGCCGGTGAAAGACAAGAAATGAAAATATGGTGTTATATTAAAAATGACACCATGTATGTTTATACAAATGTGGATGTACAGATTTTTACAGCCAAACGACATGATTTTTTTATTTCAGCTTTTAAGAATAGTCTATAGATTAAAATTCTTTCTAGCCTGCTGATAGGAGTTATCTCCAAGTAAACACACCGAAAACGAAGGATTCATCAAAGTGAGACATAGAGATATTTGATAATCCTATTTGTCGAGATAACAAAGTTGTAAATGTAATCTTGCATATAGTGTTGTCGCCATCATTCAACCAGTCACCACAAATACACAATTTCACCAACAGCTCCGTAATTTAGGCATTTATTAAGTCTCCTACAATTTAAAAGGCATCAAGAATAGTTTTAAAGACAAATATACACACATCATGATCTTGCAACTCTAATAAGGAGACTTAAAACGCATGCACTCATTTTTTGACTCACAAAACTTGTCTCACACTGCTACTTCTAATTTGCCAAGAATCAATAGGTTTGTGTTTTTGTTTCCTTAGTAAACACCCATTCTTTTATCACAATACTTCACATGACAAAGTTAAAACTTACTACAAATAATCTAGTAAACGGCTAAGTGAATTCTGTGAATTGAATTTATAACACAAGTTATGAATCAGTAATGTAAACTGAATACTTCACCATTTTTTAATTTAGTAACTACAACATATAAGCTATTGTTAAATCTCTTTGCAATCACTTAACAAGTCAAATAAATATCTTTTGGAAAAAATGTACAAGTTTCCTTTTCAAACTCTGTAGAATGAATGCAGTCAGTGTAACAATGCAACAATTGGTTCATAGCTACTCTATGTAACAATTCATACAAGGCAGTTGTGTGAAAGCCAACAATTTATTGTCAGCTCAGTGCGCCAAGTATATTACTTTCTATATTCTGAAGGCAACATTAACAAATATTTTTAATGAAAATATACCTACATAAAATATAATCAACTGATTTATTTTGGTAACTACCATCAAATTTGTTAGGTAGAATAAAAAACCTGAAAAATAGGAATTAGTACTTGACTTATAGGTTGGTATGAGGCTGACCACCCATACTGTAAAAAATGGTTCACTTTACCAATGTCACCCCTGTTTCAGGGAAGGTCGGCAAAAGTTGTGGGGCTTATGTTCATTTGAGGTTTGGATTTTATTTGTAAGTACACATTCAGCATTTGTAAGCGCGAACTACACTTGTTGGTTTGTGGGCATACATCTGAGAGCTTTATATGAATATATCCTTGCAACTTAGATTATAGATTATATAGTAAAACAGGTGGAAGTGATATTATCATGTACCACAAGGTTTTAATAAACTTATGGGCATTTGTGTTAAAATGGTATGTTTTTATTTTGAAAAAAAAGGTTTGCTTTCAAGTAGGTATGTTCAATAAGTTTATAAAAATACTTATTCCGCATACACCTTCACACATATGTTGCCTCATAAGAGATAGTTTGTGTGAATAATGCAGGAAGATCTTTCCTTAAAATTAAATGACACATTACTTATACAGCTTAAAACTTAAAAATATATAAAGCCATGGTAGCAGGTGGCTTGTCTTGAAAAAAAATAGATAAATATTTATATGGCATCTAGTTTTTAATAACATGCGCTTGTTATGATTTTAGGCAGCTACAATCAAAATTAAAATTATTGTAATAGCTGTAAAAAAACATAGTACCTAGATTAAGCAAAATAGCAGCTAATCAAACTGGCGACTCAGTATGATTCATACATGCATGACAGGCAAGCTAGATAAACAAAAATCCATGATAACAATCAGGCATTGTTGGAGAGAGTGGAGTAAAAATACATTTTTCACCTACCCACTTCTACTCACGGGCAAGTTTGACATTTGCCTTGAATTCCACAAATAGAAAGATTTTCCCTCCATAAGTGGGTTTTGTGAGGCAATGTTAAAACGACGATGAATTGCTGTCTTTTTTGAGGACTGTCAATGTAAAATGAAGAGAAATCGTGCAGGTGAATTTCTCTCAGATTTGACAGCTTGGAATCGATCCATCCGCCAGGAAAGTGAGAATTCAATTACTCAAGGGAAATGGCAAGTGAAATAAAGACACACACACAAATGACAGTTACACCAACGTATTCAGCGTTTCCACGGCCTAGTAATGCACAGAACGCGGGGTGGGGCGTTGTAAATATGTGCAAGTTTAGATTTAATGAAAAGGAAGGTGTTGGTGCAACGACTTCGGGACGTTGTACCACTTAACCTATGCCTCATATTCAACAGCTATGATAGCAGGTAGGAAGTGTTTTAAGCCATGAAATAAAGGTGTGACAGGTCAGTTAATGACGGAATCGGTGTTGTTAGCTTCGCATAACCTAGTGTCACTCGTTATTGTGGTCCTTTCATTCAAGGATAGTAAATTGAACAGCACTAATAGATGTAATGAATGAGACTTACTGCCCGCAGCGCGTCTAATCTATCCTTCGTCATCGTTTACTGATTAAAATCACACTCCGTGGAAACGTTTTCCTTTATAAAACAATCCCATTCACAAGATTTTCCATCGAACGGCACTAAACTAAGTACACGGCCACTACGCTCGCAAAAATCGATAGGCTTCTTCAGTCTTTGAATGTTCCTGCAGTGTTGCAGATGGCGCTGCGCATGCTCGATGACGTCAAGCGCGGTCGGTGCAATCGCAGCCTGCTTTCAAACCAAGAAACTTATTATTTTTCAATATTTTGAAAAAACAAACTTTCAGATACTTTTTAAAGTATTTAAAAAACAATTAAAATTTTCGGTGCAATATTTTACGTGAGAAAAAACAAATTCTGAAGTTTGAAAAAAAAGTTTAACTTTTTTACTTTGACTTACGACCTTATAGTATATCCGCTAACCGTTCCCTGCAAAGAAACGCCATTGTGAGCCGTAACGACTGTACTGTGCTCTGCATTAAATCGTCTATTTTTGCTCCAATCCATTGTGTTTACGCGGTTCTGTGAAGGTACTTTCAAAATTTCTTCTTACTCTACAAAACATCTTCCTTATTTTTGCTAATCGCGCTGTATATACTGAAATATTCGTTCTAAAAGACGGCGGTTTATTGCTAAATTCCTGTGAGACGCATTTATAGCGCCATTCTTGTCAAAATTAAACTTCGTCTATTCTTGACTTTCATCGGTCTGTGCTTTGTTTGTATGCAGTTTTTCGTTAACTGTTAGAGTTTTTATTTATTTGATTGTAAAATATTACTCGATTCGTATTTTTTTGTTGACTGTTGTGCAATTGTTCCAGACTGTTCGTAGCGTCCTTGAGATAAATCAAAGTTATTTTGCTTTCAGGTGTCATAAAATAACCTAACACAATGTCAAACGAACCTGATATGCCCAATTTCAAGTGCGTCTTGGTCGGTGATGGAGGAACCGGCAAAACCACTTTCGTGAAGAGGCATCTCACTGGAGAATTTGAGAAAAAATATGTGGCGACTCTTGGAGTGGAGGTGCACCCCCTCGTCTTCCACACCAACAGAGGGCCCATCAGATTCAACGTCTGGGACACGGCGGGCCAGGAGAAGTTTGGCGGCTTGCGAGACGGCTACTACATACAAGGAAACTGTGCCATCTTGATGTTCGACGTCACATCAAGAGTGACATACAAGAACGTTCCCAACTGGCATAGGGATCTTGTGAGAGTATGTGAGAACATTCCAATTGTCCTGTGTGGCAACAAAGTTGATATTAAAGACAGAAAAGTGAAAGCAAAGGCCATCGTTTTCCATCGGAAAAAGAATCTTCAGGTAAGTTGAATTGCTTTCGAAGTTAAGTATTTTGATGAATTTTCATATTGATATTACATTGGTAATAAGTTTTCTTCTCTTTGTTACAGTATTATGATATATCCGCCAAATCAAATTATAACTTTGAAAAGCCTTTCCTGTGGCTCGCCAGGAAGCTGATCGGTGATCCCAACCTTGAGTTTGTTGCCACCCCAGCGCTGGTGCCTCCCGAGGTGCAAATGGATCCCCAATGGCGGCAGCAGCTGGAGAACGACCTCAAGGAAGCCCAGGAAACAGCGCTGCCAGAAGAAGACGAGGACCTGTAGACAAATCTACCACCCCGACAATACTAACTTGTCAACATTTCTTCCTACCACTCAAGTCATTTTATTCATCCACAATTTTTAGCAGCATTCGAGTGAGCTTGAAGCAAAGTTGTATTTTATTTCCCTCCTTGCAATTTTAAATATTTATCGTTTTTTGATTTTTTTTCCAAATTATGAAGTTCCATGGTATTATGAATTGCATCTCATAATATTCCCTGTCGATATTATTTCAATTTTTCTAATTTTTATCCATGATGTCATCCTAGGTTAATTAGATTATAATAATTAATGTAATATTTGTATTTGAATGCGAATAAAGTGAAGATATTCTGAATGAGTCACTGAATACTTTTATTGTGAAATGTAGCTATTGAATTGAAATTGTAATTAATTTAAAAAAATTAACTTTTTGTGTATGTTCCATGACTTATAGGTTGGTATGTGGCTGAACACCCATGCTGTAGAAAATGGTTCACTTTGCCAATGTCACCGCTGTTTCAGGGAAGGTCGGCATGAGTTGCAGGGTTTATGTTCATTTGAGATTAGGGTTTTTATGTTGTAGGTTCACATGCGACATGTACAAGCGCAAACTTAAACGTGTTTGCTTGTGAAAATAACTTAGATTAGATTAGCTGTTCACACCCCATTTCACCCATCAAAGAACATGGAGACCAAGGGCGTGCATTTCATACAGGCACACAGGCAAATTTTGATAAAATGTGCATTAAGCCTTGAAGTTAAGATTTAAATTATTGATTCAATTTCAGTTACTGTTAGCATGTAAATTAATATCATATGTGCTGTGTTCAAGAAAAAGGGATAAATATTTATTATCAAATGTATTTTCCTCTACGCTATGCACGCGCCTGATGGAGACTATCACCTTTCAACATTCTAAGATTTTGTTATCAAATGAGTAGTCGCTTTTGCAGTCATCATTTTTTTATGTTGGCCGGTCAATGGCTCAGTTGACAGAGTGCTTGCATCCAATGTCAGGGTGCTAGGGTTCTGTTCCCACAAAGGGTGTAAGAAATTTCATACAAAACCAATATACCATCAAGGTTTAATCAGCCTGCTTCCTTGGGATCAGGAAAATCCTCACCTAAATTGAAGTGAAGGTTTTTTATTTGTGAAAATTAATAGGTTCCACTGGCCATATGCAACTCCTTCGAGGACAATGCTTCAAGAAGTCACGTGGTTAGCTTATTCGTTTTTTTTTTTTTGCGATTAATGGAGATAATTTTTTAAGACTTGTGCAAGCATTTCTTCCATGTGTTATTAAAATTGTACCAAGATTTCACATTGTTGATTGCAATATTTAGCAATTCAGGGATTTAAAATATTATTGTAATAACAAAGGCATTTTCAGGCACAACGTGTTCTACCCTTATTGTCTATGGATTACTAGACAAAAAGCTTCAAATATCTCCATTTACTGCTGACTTCTGACCCATCGCCGGACAGGAAAAAAATGGAAAGAATGTGAAATGGTTGCAAAATAAGTACCTGTCTTCTTATGAATTTTGTAGTTGCTGAGAAACATCAAGCCCAATAGTTGAACCTTATAAAAAAACAAGATTCTTGTAATATTGGTGCTAAAGTTTATTTGAAATCAAATCAACAGTGTTAATACATAGTTCTTATTAACAAGCCAAGTAATTCTAACACAAATACATACTTACTTGTATGTATACAAATTTAAATGCTTGATGGTCGAAACCTTCAAAATTCCTTACAGAACTACATTAATATGAATATTTTGATACTGTGCTGAGCAACCATTTTTTTATTGTGTAAATATGAATATTTTCATGATTGAGAGGATAATACGAGGAGGTTATTTTCATGCTTAAATATACAAATGAACCAGCTGCTCAGCACTATCTAATAAGAAATAATACACTTAACTATTTTCTACACATTTAACAATCAAAATTATAAAAAATAATAATGTATTTAGTTATTCAACTAAAAATGTCTTTGGAAGCCTAAATGGCAATTCACTTTTCTGTTGCTTCGGCTTTCTTATCACGTTTCTTCTTTCCCTCCAGAAGTGCAATTCTTTCAGTTTCATTTAACTTGGGAAGAACCTTAGTGATGACGCCAGTGCCCAGTGTTTGCATGCCAGTCCTGAGGGTGAAGCGTTGTCCGTGCTCCAAAACCATGGGCTTGAATAACTTCAGGTTCAATCTGTAAGAACATCATCACTTACAATCTGCTTTAACTAACCATGCTTTACTATCATTTTGGATAAGAACAATTATTTTAAAAGAATTAGATTTAAATGTTTTGCTTTTTTGCAATGGAATCTGCACAAATTTGAATTCAAAACTTTTTTCTCTGCGGGCTTACATAATTCTTGTATGGGACTGTGGTCCTAACAATATATTTTTTTGCCTCACACTAGCAACCTGGCAGAGTGATGGCACAATTTTGTATATGTCAATTCATGTACTGAGTCCATTTAAAAAGCATTTTAGATTGATTTTGATGTTAGCCTCATAATATGTCATTCTTAGATTATTTCAGTCTTTCTTTCGGTGAAAAAGGAAGAATCAAAAATAAAGTTCAGCATTCTAACATCACTAGAACAAACATTTACACCCCCTGGGCTGGAAGTCTCATCACCACGGTAATTCTTACCTACCGAATATCTGTAATATTTGTATGAAGACTAATCAGCTGTTTACTTGCGGCCATCTTGGATTGACAGGTCTTTATACCAATATTACCGATATTCGGTAGGTAAGAATTACCGTGGTGATGAGACTTCCAGCCCTGGTGCGTCAAATGTCGAGGTAAAATATCCAGCTACAAAATGATTTGATTTCATGATGTGATAAATAAAACTTACTGAGAGTCTTCTCCAGGCATAACCATGTCTTTATTAGGCAGGACAACCTGGCATGAACAATCCCAGGTTTTTGAGAACATTTGCAATTGAATAAAAGATGTGAATGGTTTCTCTCGGCCGCCTTCCTCCTTGCTCAGAATGTACACCTGAGCCTCCACATTGTCTTCAGCGTGTACTGTCCCTGGCTTGGCCATGATCATGCCCCTCTTGATGTCCTCTCGCTTGACGCCCCTGACCAGAGCACCCAGCTGGTCTCCAGCCTGGGCTTCTTCCAGAATCTGGTGGAACATTTCTACACCGGTGACAGTGGACTTCATTACTTTGTTATGACCGACAAATTCACATTCTGTGCCTTTTTTCAACACTCCTGTAAAATAATAATATAACTGTTAACAACGTAACCAAATATACCACAAAAATATAATCAAAGCCCTTCAAATATTTTTTTAAGAAATCCTGTGCGGGGAGACTCAGATTTCAGAGAAAATGGCGGTCTCTGACACTTGTGAAAGTGCCGCAGCATTGGTGTTGGTTTGGTCTATCTGTAATCTAAGTTGCAAAGATATATTGACATTTTAAGGCTCACATTTAATGCATGTTCACAAGCAACCACATGTAAGTTCTCGCTTACACATGCTGTATGTGTACATACAATATAAACTAAACCTCACATGAATAAGCCTTGCTACTCCTGCCGCCTTTCCCTGAAACTGGGGTGGTATCGGCAAAAGTGAACCAAGTTTTTAGAGCATGGGAGGTCAGCCTCATACCAACCTAATAGTAAAGGAAGGATTAGTCAAGGTGGCAGTTGATATCCTGATTCTATGTAGCAGAAGTGTTAGCTGCATAATGTTGTTTTGAGACACTGACAGGAAGCGACCATTGATGTTGGTTTTAAACACAGGCAGCTTAGTTGATCGGTCGGTTGATGGAAGATTGTGGGTTCTAATACCTAATGGTTGACATATCTTTTTCATGTCTAAAATTACACCTCTAGTGTACCAACAAGGATTGATGTAAACCTATTTAACGTGTTTATTGTTATTTGTTTGTTACCTCTCTCTAGCCTCCCAGTAACAACAGTTCCTCTGCCTGGAATGGAGTAGACTGCTTCCACTGGCAACAAGAATGGTTTATCCAAATCTCTAATGGGATTAGGAATGTGGGCATCTACTTCCTTCAACAACTTCATGATGGAGTCAGATCCAATCTCAGGCTTTTTACCTTCAAGAGCACATAATGCAGACCCTGGAAACAAATAAATTGTAAGAACATTGACTGTCATGCAGATGTCACTAGCACACTTACACTCAGCAGCTGTGCATGTCTTTCAAAAATTAAGGTTCCTCCGCCATTTGCCATCTTTCAATAAATTTCAGGAAATCAATTATCAGTTAAAAGGATTAATTATTTATAATAACAAAAATCATAATAGCTTCAGTATTACATGATAAAATAGATACAAGTGCATTGGGGAGCCTGAGAACAAGCACAAGCACACTAGATGAAACAGTAGAAAAGTGTTGATTGGTGGGAATTGGCATTGGGAAAAGAACGCAATGAATAGATAGTGTTTGATGAAGGAGGCCTATCACAAAAGATCAGATATTAAGAAGATAAGTAACCTTTAATGATGGGAACTTTATCACCATCGTAACCCATCTCCGACAGGAGCTCTCGCATTTCCATCTCAACAAGTTCTACCATTTCTTCGTCAGCTGCATCAATCTTGTTGATGAAGACCACTATGTGATTGATGCCTATTTGTTTGGAGAGCAACAAGTGCTCCCTGGTTTGGGGCATAGCACCGTCTGTGGCAGCCACCACCAAGATGGCCCCGTCCATTTGTGATGTGCCGGTGATCATGTTCTGGAAACAAAACATATTACATTTCTTAAACAGATCTATGCAACAATATACAATCAATCCGGAAACAGATGGAGATTGTATTACCCTAAAAATGAATGAATAAAATGTTGGTGAAATAATTTTTTCACTTGTAAATATTATGTTAAAATGTAAGATTCAGAAGGACTAAGATAAATTGAAACAAAGAGAAAGAAATGTTCTATAAACGAAAAAGAATATATGAATTTTGAAATAGGAAGAAGGAACAGATAGTGAAAAGTCAATGATATTGCAGCTTCACATTTGAGTTCCGCATTATAAAATGAATTGACAATTGCAGAGAGGTAATGAAATTAAAATAACTTTAGATAAAATAAAAATGTCCTGTTTTTTTATTAACTAATGAAAAAAAAATCATGAGCTGTTTTGCAAACTTGACTAATTGCATTGTCCATCAAGAAGAAGGATTAAATAGGTACTTTCTGAACAATCAATGAAAAAACACAAATCCATTTTCAAGAAATTTGTGAAGTTGACATCAAGCATTTTTAAGAATTACCTTGATGTAATCGGCATGTCCTGGACAATCTGTGTGGCCGTAATGTCTGCTTTCCGTCTCATATTCAACATGAGCTACATTGATAGTGATTCCTCTGGCCTTTTCCTCAGGAGCATTGTCAATTTCTGCATAGCCTTTCTCCTGTGCCAGGTCCATATCAGCCAGTACTGAAATCATCACAATGATATTTATTCCAAAAGCTTTGACTACAAACTTAAAATATGTGACTACTTGTGCGAACAGGATGAGAGATTTGAGATGTACGAGGCATATACAGAAAGTAAGTGAACTTAGGCTCTCACAACCAGATAGATTTTATTTTTGACATGTTGGCTACACTTTCATGTAGCCTGACCTTTCTCCTCCACAACGAAACTGGTTTGAGGTCAATACATCGAGAAGTGTCGATGCAACCACACGTTTTGTGTAGAATTTTTCTCAAGTGCCAGTGATTTTCTGCATAATCTAGCCACCCAACTCTTGGTTTTTATATTTAAATATCTCCAAAGATACAAAACATATCTCCTGTGGGTTTTTTTCTTCTCAAAATACAGTGTAATAAAGTATTTTTAGTGCCTACCAAAAAAAAAACTTTTGTGAAATTATTATTATACTCCATCATAATTTAAATTACGAAAAAAAGATCGAGATTCTAAAAATAGATATACCTCATAAGTATGCATAGGCACGAAATCCAAATACATCGCAAAAAATTGAAGTAAGTGACCCTTTTTATTTACACAAAGATTTTTTTTGAGTGTGTTAGTGTTCTTATGTCAAGAAATTGTGGAATTCGGCTTTTTCAACAGTCCGTTTTCAAGGTCAACTTAAATATTATATTTTAAATACCTACAAACAAAAATGAATGCTTTGAACTTATTGGTGGATGGTTCTACCCAATAGCAGTATTTCATGCGATTTTCGATCTTATTGCTGTGTAAAAACTAGAGAAAAATGAAAAAAATCGCGCTTAGTACTATGAGCGCGGATCCGCGTTCCGACACTTGAGGGGTTAATCCAATCTCCTGCCAAAAGCGAAATACGCAGCGCCATTATCTCGTTTGAAGGGAAAACCACTGGTTGAGGTTTATACTGAAGTGAAAACTGCATATGGTGATAAAGCTATGAATTGTACGAGTGTGTACGAGTGGTGTTGCGAGTTGAAAAACGATCATACGTCTGTGCATGATGATCAGAGGAGCAGGAGACCTTCAATTGTGACTGATGAAATTGTGGAAAAAATCAAAAATGCGCTCCATGACCATCGCAGATTGACTGTGGATGAACTTTCTGCAATGTTTCGGCAAATCTCCAGATCTCTACTACACGAAACTATCACAGAAACCCTCGGATATCGGAAAATGTCCGCGAGGTGGGTTCCAAAACAGCTGACAGACCAACAAAATCTGAATCGAGTGGAGGCCGGGCAAGAGTTTTTGAGGCGCTGCAAACTCCATGGATATGAATTTCTCTACTCCATCGTTACTGGAGATTAAACTTGGGTTGCACACTACACGTCTGAAACCAAAAGGCAGTCTCAACAGTAGCGTCACACCTCTTCGCCCTCCGCCAAAAAGTTCAAAACCACAATTTCAGCCATGAAAATCATGGCATTCGTGTTTTGGGACTGTCAAGGCATAATTTTAATTGAATATATGCCTCAAGGAGAGACTATCAACTCTGCAAGATACTGTGAGACCCTAAAAAAAGTGCAGAGGGGGATTCAGAACAAGAGGAGAGAGAGAAGTTTCAGGCTTTCTTGGCCGGCGGCTGACACTGAAGAGTTGCTTTCCATGATGTGTTTCCAGGGTCTATTGGATGTTTTTCCCATATCTGAGATGGACTTCTTGCATGATGATGTTGATCAAACTGTTATGACATACATAACAGTCTCATCAACATCATCCAGCTGAAGAAGCCCATTGCAGATGACGCTCCTGCTCCGATAGACCACGGTAACATATCCCGGAAAGCAACCCTCCAGTGCTGGAAGTCTCATTACCACGGTAATTCTTACCTACCGAATATCAGTAATATTTGTATCAAGACCTGTGAATCTAAGATGGCCGCAGATGAACAGCTGATTAATCTTCATACAATTATTACCGATATTCGGTAGGTAAGAATATAGGGTAATTTCCCTTTTTTTTTATTTCATAAAATGGTACCTACGCTATATTTTTTAAAATGCATTTGCGTTTTTTTTTAAATATATGTGGCTTAGTTTTTAAATTAGAGCTCTTTAAAATTCGCGTATTTTCCATTTCCGCTAAAACAGGTCATTTCTTTATTCGGGCGGATATGACGTCAGATCTTCGGAGTTTAGTTGTCAAAGGGCCCAGGTAGTCCAAGTTTGCTAGCGACGTTTGACGTCAAACGTCCCTAGCCGGTCACGCTGCATTTTTGGCGGGATTCAAATTCTCCGCATTTTATTTTTCAAATTTATCAATAATATCTTTATTTTTACTACTTAAAAAATATATGATTGTGATTGTTGAAATGTACTCTACACAACCATATTATTTTCAACCGTTTTCCCTACCACTGCAATTACCCTATTACCGTGGTGATGAGACTTCTAGCCCTTTGCTTTTACCAAATGTTAATCGGCATTGAACTGAAAGAATGGTCATTGGGATTTTCTTAATGTTACCTCTGGTAATGGCAGCTGTAAGTGTGGTCTTGCCATGGTCGACGTGCCCAATAGTTCCTACATTGCAGTGTGGCTTAGTTCTCTGGAAAACTTTCTTCTCGGCGTAATGTCGGGAGAGCACACTGTTGATCGGGGCGATACATTTGAAGGGCTGTACTTTACAAAGTTGGAACTGCTTCAGCACCAATCCCAGCGCTGAAATACATCAATAAAGGCATTTAAATCAAACATTATGTAAGAAATATGGTGAAAGAGTAAAGTTGACAACAAATGAATTAAAACAAATGGTGGATCGTGGATGTATGAGAGAAGGTAAAACAACAACAAAGGTAAATATACCATGGCGTACAAAAAACTTGGATATAACTGAAATTTATTTTCAATAAATGAAGTTGAGCTCGAGTTTTTCAGAAAAATGGGTGACAAAGTAGGACATAACCTAAAATATATTTTTTTTTTGACAACTGCAGCAATCTGTGAAAAATTGATTGAATAATGGCGATGACTTTCGAGTTACCTGGGTTGATGAGGCTCTTTGCCGAGAAAAACGTGGACATTTTGGCACTATTTCAGTATTTATAATTTTGAGGAAAATAGAGCCGGCCCTCAAAGATTTTCACGCAAGTACCATGAAGTCGTACCCACAGACACAGAGTAGGGTAAATAGAGGCGCCACTCCTGCGTTGAGCATAAGTACCTAACATAGATTATAGCAACTTGTGCTGCCACCTGCTGCGACCAGAAGGCAACGTTACCACGATTCATACTATATATACCTACCTGTATGATACCTATATACATGTTATTATTATGCCTGTATTATTATCGGTATATTATTATTTACTTCATATTATTATTCAAGGATACTCTGTAATTCAAAATCAAACCATTTTTTTTATATTTCTTAAACATTTATTAACGTAGGTATATATTTACAAAACAATATCATTTCAAAACATGATAAATATCTTATAAAATATTACTATAACTTGGTTTCATCATTCCTCAATACTGTCTTAATTGAATGCCGAGCATGCAAATTGCTAGGACAAAGCCAAATACTTGAAAATTTAAAGCCGCCACCAAGAAAGTAGCCCTTTTTGATTTTATACAACCATTATTGAGAAATGATTACCGAACACAATGTCAACACACGAATTCACAACGACAAAACTGTATCGTCACTTGTCACCCAGCCGAGTTTCTAGGATAAAGGCAGATATTTTATTATTGGTTGCTAACGACGGCAGTCCCAGACAAGGCTAATACATTTTGCTGTCGAGAAAACATTTCAAATTCAAAAATGTTCGAGAGTCCATGTCACATAACCTCACCATACGTAGCTACAAAAATGTACATTTTCACGCGAGTGATAACTCATATTAATTATACAAGCGGATCAACGAAAAAATACGATGATAATAAAGTTAATTAAGCGTGATTTCGTAACATGAATACAAAATAAAAATCACTTAAACTTTGACAGCACGGACGGCGTCACTAAAAATTTCAACTGAAGAATGGGTGGCCCTACGCCCAGATCAAGTGTTTTAATTATTTCCAAAAAAGTATTTTTTTGTGTTACGAAAATAAAAAGTAACGTATTATTTTGCTTCAATATATACAAAGTAGATGTTTGAAATAAAACGAACATTTCTATATTGTCAGATTTGTAAAATAATGTATCATGCGTTTTTACAAAGGCTATCAATCATTCTGTTTTTAACAGGCTCGTGCCCGTAAATAATCATACTCTATGGTAACTTATGTTTCATCGGGAACCGGCTGTTCAATATGACTCAGCCCGGCATGCCCACAGAGTAGTCGTACCTTAATACACAGAGTATCACAGAGTATATAGGTATGCAGAGTATTACCTTAATAGGTAAAAAGTGATTGTAAACCTTTTTTCAAAACTTTATGATTTTTGATTAACCTTAAACTTTCCTTCACGATAAGCGTTGTTAATTTTTTTATTTGATCCTATTTATCAAAATGTTTTTTTACGTGACAACGTTCATCGACAAGGTTCAAAAAAAATATTTTATGTTTAGTTCTTGGTTCTTAAGACGATAGTTTGTAACAGCTGAAAATTCCATAGACAATAGTAAAACATTGTAACCATAGACTTAAAACACAGGATAGCATGAGTTTATTAGTTACCTAACACATCGGCACGAAAACTTGAAATTTAAAATACAAATATCCACAAAACGTCGTATTTCATATTTATAAACTTACGAGCTAGTGAAACTACGGTTAAGCATGTTAATCCCAAATGATTGAGACTTATAATTTCAATAAAGACATCATCGGACTTCAAAACGGTTCTAATTATTTATTTCTGAAAACATTTTCTGTAAGAGAAAATATTTGTACAAAATACGTAAATTTTTGCAGTACCTACATGAAACAGCGGTCAAAAGCTGATTACTATTTTATTGTCTCTCTTGCATATAATTTTAAGTGGGTAGATTTAAACATAATTTTCCATTAAAAATAACAATACATTCGGGCAAGTTCACTACATTTTAAATTTTGATTCGACTAACAGTGATATTATGAGATTTTCATAAATGTTTTGATGGCATTAAATTCTTTCGTGCTTCTAAAAGTGCCTCCAAATAATTTGCAACGAAATCCAAAATATCATCCGGGTTGTATCGAAGAACCTGCAAAAATGGTAAGCAACAATCAATTAAATATAAAACATTATAAGAAATATAGTTGATGTTTACTTACTGGGAAGTATGTTTGAAAAAGATGGAAGAATGACCGGTGAATTTGAAAGAAGAGTAATGAAGGGCAGGTGTGTACTGGGTGCCACAGCTTGTATCGCCAAAAATCAAAACATATCTAAAAATGCTCGATTGGCGGTACGCAGTGGCATACTTTTACCCACCTTGATGTATGGAAGCGAGGCCTGGACGGTGAATGAAAGTGAAATTAGTAAAGTCCATACTGTTGAAATGGACTTTCTAAGAAGTATGATTGGGAAAAGACGGAGTGACAGGGTGAGAAATGATTTTGTAAGAGAAGAATGTGGTGCAAGAGAAAGTGTGAAAGTGAAGATTAAAAGAAGTTTGTTAAGATGGTTTGGGCATATGGAGAGAATGAATGAGGAAAGACTGACGAAGAAAGTATATGTTGGTAGAATAGATGGATGTCGTGGTAGAGGAAGACCGAGAAAGGTATGGATGGACCAAATATCCGAAATTGCGAATGAATGGAATATCCAGAGTCATAATAAAAGAAGAACTTGTATGAAGAAGGTTATGACTCTGGAGGAAATGAAAGAAGTATGTAAGGATAGAAAGAAATGGCGGTTGATCTGTGATGTTGGCGGCTGGGGTTTGTTAAAGTAAAATTAGTTTTGTGATTTAGTTTTTTTTATGTCAATGTATATATTGTTGTTTATTGATTTTAAAAATGTAATTTGTCATGTATGTTCCTTGACTTATAGGTTGTTATGCGGCTGACCACCCATACTGTAAAAAATTGGTTCACTTTGCCAATGTCACCCCTGTTTCAGGGAAGGACGGCAAGAGTTGCAAGGCTTATGTTCATTTGAGATTGGGTTTTTATATTGTAGGTCCACATGCGGCATGTGTTAGCACGAAATTATACATATCTGCTTGTGGGAATGCATTTAATATAAATCTTAAATGATATATATCTTTTCAGCTTAGATTAGATTAGATTAGATTTACCATCGAAATAGATTATAATGGCCGTGACAGTATGTCCTCCATTTTTTATAGTGTTTAATTGATAATTGAAATAATTATTCAGAGCAGAATATTTTACCTCCCTTGAAATGTCAGACATGAGTTCATTTAATCCTTCGGGGAATATAAATGAATTACTTATTGTAAAATAAGGTATTGTTGCATTTTCTATACAATCCAAATAATCATCCATGTTCATGCGGATAAATCTGTAAAATTAAATAAGTTATAGTGATACAAGCATATATGGAGGTATATTCAATTCTATATAATATCGATGGATACAAGTGTCAATAAGGTATTTTAACAATATTTATAGAAAAAGTATTGAAATTAGTTACATAATAATTTGTACCTATAAATAATTTGCAATATTTGTATACTTCTTACAAAAATATTCTCACTCTCAAAATAATACATTATTCTCAAATGTTAGTAGGTATAGATACGTTCTCATCTAAATCTAAATCTAAGCTGTAAAAATATACCTATATCATTTGAGATTCATATTGAATGCATTCCCACAAGCAGACATGCATAATTTCGCGCTTACACATGCCGCATGTGGACCTACAATATAAAAAACCCAATCTCAAATGAGCATAAGCCCTGCAACTCTTACCGACCTTCCCTGAAGCAGGGGTGACGTTGGCAAAGTGAACCATTTTTTACAGTATGGGTGGTCAGCCGCATACTAACCTATCAGTCAAGGAATATAAATACTTTTATTCATTTATACCGACGGTATAATTACCAAAAGACAAAATATTATTCATACCTCTGCCATTTGGAAATACTTCAAATATGCCTTTTTCGTCTTTACCTGTACAAAAAACATAATGTGCTTAAAATATGACTTACCTGAGAAAGCCTAGTACCTACTTGTATAATATTAAATGATTTTTTGGCTAAAATCACATATTTTCAAGACTTCTTTTCTCATCAATTGTATTGATTATTTTGTTTTGTTTTGCAAAATATTTTCTTTTTTTATCAAAGATCTCAAAGGAATGCGACTTTCTTATATTTTAAAAATATTTCTACCTACCCATTGAATTTTAATATTGGCGCGTAAAGATTTTGCATTTTCCATTGGGGATTCACTGCTGCCATACAATTAGGACAGGGTCGGATAGAGCACGGTTCTTTCGTTGACGTATATCAAAATACATCAAAAAGTGGATACAAATACAAAAATAAACATTACTATGTCAGCCCAAAAACTAATTCTCAATTAGTATGTTATGGCTGCGGGAATCAAGTCGGGTTATTTAGAACCGGATAACGTTGGTTCGAATCCCGCGACGATAACTTCGACCCTAGTTCAACAAATGCCGTTGCATGCACACAAGCTTCTGCTTTCGCATAAAGACAACTGGCCAGGCAAAATAGGTTGGTGGATTGCATTCCTTTCCACGACTCTATTTAAAAAAAAAAAAAAAAAATGAAATAGGTACCTTTACAACAATGTTTATTTATGACAAAAACTACTAGGTAGTTGTTAAATAATAATTATTTTAAGTTATTTGTTTTATTTTTTGGCTATAACTAGTGGTTAAAGCTTCAAACTCTATATACACATAAGGTCGTTCGTGGGCTCGATCTCCCAACGGAGCAAAAAAAAAACAGTTTTAAGATTTTTTCTCAATCAGGAGAAATTTGATGTGCTTTATGGGGCATCCACACGCTTGCGGCAAGCGCCTTGCGGTGAGTAGTTTTAGAGCTAGACGTATGAAACCTTACCTCGCAGAGACATGGTCAGGCAGGTATAGTTTGCATCGAGTACCTACATGAATTTTTCACAGATCCAAAACGCTCCAGGATAGGAAAAGGCAGATCTGTGAAAGAAATCATGTAGGGTAGACTGGGTACGGTTGTAACAAGGTACGGTTGAAACAACTCCAATATCTCAGAAACTATGAGCGATGCGAAGAAGGGTCCTAAGGAAGAGTTAAGCAGGGTGCATGTCACTACACGATTCTTCCTAATGTTCCACCCTTCGCGCGCAGACAACCCTTGCTTGAGGTCCCATTGTGTTTTTTCAATAAAAAGTAAGTATTTTAAGGCATTTATTTATGATATATCTAGAGTTCTAATATTCTTATCGCATTTCATTATGTTCGTGATCAACTATTGTGTTTTAGAGATTATATTAAGCTGGTTTGTGTTGGTTTTGGTAATTATACCTCATGTCCGTGCTCGTTTTATTGCCAGAGCTGGGGGTGGGTACGGTTGTAACAATTTTCGTGGGGACGGTTGTAACATAGATTTTTTTCTTTTTTTCTTTGCAGATTTCTAGACAACGCAAAAGAAAAACCACAAGAGAGCACAAGCAGACATATCGATTTACATAAACGCGTAAAATGAACTAAAACTGGGGGTTTCTTTGCAAAAAGCTGCGGAAAAGTATAGAGTAAACTACGTCACTTGAATTAAATACAAACAAAAGAGAGATGCAGCTAGTGGAGATATTCAGAATGTTTAATGCCTATTGTGATGTCAATAGTATATTTTTGTTATTAAACTGATTTGATTGCATTAATTATGTTTCATTTTGTATTGTTTCAACTGCCCCCCAAGACTGTTACAACCGTCCCTGGTATGGGGTCAGTTGTAACAAGTGGATACTCTCAATAAAACGTTTGATTTCTCGAAAACTGATTTACTTATGGTTCTGGTTTTGTGATAATTTCAAAGGTAAAAGACCAAGCTTCAATCCCAATTGCTTCAATCCTTGTTTATTGTCTTAGTTACTGTCTAGCAAGCAATCAAAGTAAAATTGTTACAACCGTACCCAGTCTACCCTACTCGATGCAAACTACCAGCCTGACAATCATGGCCGCCGGAAGGGGGGGGCAGGGGGGGGCCGTTGCCCCCCCTGGAAACCTCGAAGGGCAGGAAAGGTGATAGAACCAGCAAAGCAGCCCCACATTTACGGATAAAGTAATGGACATCTTCGGTCAAACACCAAGAAAGCTGGTATTCGCCTTTTCGACGTAGATCAGGCAAGTTAGATTTTTGATAAGTAGGTACCTACGTGTACAAAAATTGTGAGTGTTTTGCCCCCCCCTAGATTGTGTTCTTCCGACGGCCATGCTGACAATGTCTCTGCGAGGTAAGGTTTCATACGTCTAACCCTAAGACTACGCGCCGCAAGCGTGTGGATGCCCCATTACCTAAACCGGCATATCAATGGACTCGGAACATTTTATGAATTAGGAACTTTTTCCTCTACGAGCAAACGTCAGTCTTGTATGGGACTGTCATCCTTAGCAGCAAAACAGAATATTTATATGCCTTTTCCTTAGCAACTCCACTGGGTGACGATGTTTATTTTTGTGTCTTTTTCTAATTTTGATACGTTAAAAACAGCACAGTTTGTAACAAAATGTATGGCGGAAATAAGTGCGTCGTGTGAGCTACATAAAAAAGTGTACTATTATTTTTTTTTATGTACTATAAGTATTTTCAATATTCACGTATAAGTACGTTTTCCTCATTTTCTCAATATGACCATTATCGCTGGTACGCAAGTTGTGGTTGAAGTATAGAATTTCTTCTTGTGATCAAATTATGCATGGAGACTAGGTATATGCGCCTGCGATTCAAGGATTATTGGTAGACGTGGTGTTTATTTGTGTAGGTAGATACTAAATTCTATAGTCTATAAAGCGCGGTTCCCAAAATTGGTGCGATGACCGTTTCTCATTATGTGGTCTGCAGACCACCCACTCGTTTTTTTTTATTTCTAGGGACTAGAGAGGTAGAAAGCAGTCGATAGACAGATTCGGTAATTTCGTAGACGGAAGTCATTACAATCTACCTTAGTTGGGGGGGAGGGGGGGGGGGGTACTATAAGGAGGGGAAAAACAATTATACGGTACCTCAGTCCTTTTGACAAAAATAAATCCTATGCTGATTTAGATACATAAGTTCTTAGCGGTACATATTGTTCATTTTTATGTTTATTGTCATTATTCGGTACATATTGTTTTTCAAACAGAATACAATTTTCATTTATTTTCAAGTAAGACGAAAGTTTTGATTTTTGAAAGAAATGAAGAAAATTTTCAAGTAAGACGAAAGTTTTGATTTTTGAAAGAAATGAAGAAAATACAAACTATGAATTTAGAATAAACGGAATGAATGTTGATGTGGTAAATGAGTTTGTATACTTGGGAAGTAAGTTTGAAAAAGATGGAAGAATGACAGGTGAACTTGAAAGAAGAGTAATGAAAGGCAGGTGTGTACTGGGTGCCACAGCTTGTATCGCCAAAAATCAAAGCATATCTAAAAATGCTCGATTGGCGGTACACGGTGGCATACTTTTACCCACCTTGATGTATGGAAGCGAAGCCTGGACGGTGAATGAAAGTGAAATTAGCAAAGTCCATACTGTTGAAATGGACTTTCTAAGAAGTATATAATAATCTATAATCTATAATCTAAGTTGCAAGGATATATTCATTTAAAGCTCTCAGATGTAAGCCCACAAACCAACAAGTGTAGTTCGCGCTTACAAATGCTGAATGTGTACTTACAAATAAAATCCAAACCTCAAATGAACATAAGCCCCACAACTTTTGCCGACCTTCCCTGAAACAGGGGTAACATTGGCAAAGTGAACCATTTTTTACAGTATGGGTGGTCAGCCTCATACCAACCTATAAGTCAAGGAATATGAATAAAAAATTACATTTAAATATATAAAAGAACAAAACCTTACAAAGAAATCTATACAAAAAAAGTCAGATTAAAAAAAAAGATTAAAAAGTATGATTGGGAAAAAACGGAGTGACAGGGTGAGAAATGATTTTGTAAGAGAAGAATGTGGTGCAAGAGAAAGTGTGAAAGTGAAGATTAAAAGAAGTTTGTTAAGATGGTTTGGGCATATGGAGAGAATGAATGAGGAAAGACTGACGAAGAAAGTATAATATGTTGGTAGAATAGATGGATGTCGTGGTAGAGGAAGACCGAGAAAGGTATGGATGGACCAAATATCCGAAATTGCGAATGAATGGAATATCCAGAGTCATAATAAAAGAAGAGCTTGTATGAAGAAGGTTACGACTCTGGAGGAAATGAAAAAGGTATTTAAGGATAGAAAGAAATGGCGGTCGATCTGTAATGTTGGCGGCTGGGGTTTATTAAAGTGAAATTGGTTTTATGATTTAGTTTTTTTTTTTTTTTTAGTGTCCATGTTTATATTATTGTTTATTGATTTAAAAAATGTAATTTGCGATGTTTGTTCCTTGACTTATAGGTTGGTATGCGGCTGACCACCCATACTGTAAAAATGGTTCACTTTGCCAATGTCACCCCTGTTTCAGGGAAGGACGGCAAGAGTTGCAGAGCTAATGTTCATTTGAGATTGGATTTTTATATTGTAGGTCCACATGCGGTATGTGTTAGCGCGAAATTATACATGTATGCTTGTGGGAATGCATTTAATATAAATCTTAAATGATATATATCTTTGCAGCTTAGATTAGATTAGATTAGATTCTGAATAAAAAAAACAGACATACACGCGAGACTAAGGATATCGTCAGATGGAGCAGGAAGAGGAGACGGTTCTGGAGATACCATGTAGACCGCATCCGCATGAGAGAATTAGATTAACCCAAATCATGGCACAGGAAATACCAGACGGCCAGCGTCTACCAGGCCGCCCACCCAAAGATGCAAGAACAGCTGGTCTTCTGCATCAGAGAAGGGAATTCCGAGGTAAATATATTTCAGATCTTATCATTGATCAATGTATCTAATTCAAGAAGAAGAATAAAAAACTCTGGGCCACATAGGATACATAATCCAAAATGTGTTTATCTTTCAGATTTGACCGGTCCGTAGTTCAGTGGTCGCACTTCGGACTCTGAATGGGAAGGTTGTGGGTTCGGTTTCCGACGGAGCACAAAAAATATACCATTTAAGTATATTTTCAAATTTGCCTCGTCGCTGGGTTGAAAAATTCATAAAAACTTACCAATGACTGGACACTCAAGGTCCATCCAGCCTTGCAGCAACTGGGTCTTGCTTGAGAATTGGCGCTTTGTAGCGACGACGATCAAGCTCTTAAAAAGGTCGATAGCTCAATAATTGGTAGAATGCTTGCATTCCATGCCGAGAGCAAGGGTTCGATCTCAAAGGTTTACCAGCCTTCACAAGAAATGAGAACCAGCCCCCCCGGGAGCTGGGAAACCCCTACTTCAACTGAAAGTGGTTGGTGTGAGGCCGGCCCCCTAACCTGTAAAAATAAATAGGTTCCGAAGCGCCACATGCGACCCCTTCGGGGATAACGCAGGCAAGAAGTTACACTATATATGTAGCTTAGTTGCGTTTCAGAAAAATCCTGCTTTCTTCTGACCGGGAAATATTGATGAGGCAGCGGAATATTAGCACAAAGGCAAGTTTTATGCCAAAATGAGGGCATTGCAATTAGTTGAAGGAGCTGCTCTTTGTTGCAGAGATGCGCGTGTGTCTGTGCAGCTATAGGGGATGTCGTGGAGGTACTTGGTGGGTAGAAAGTTAGTAAGTAGACATAAGAATATAGAAAACTACAACTTCTACAAAATTGTAAGACGTGGAACATATCGATTACATTAAACTTATTTATCCTAATCATAAAATAATTTATAAAAATAATCAATAATTAACTTATCCATAATTTCAATCCATTATCCATATCCACATGCTGTATGCATGTAAGTAGGTACATAAAGTTATAGATTCAAGGGACTAGGAAACTAAAGTAAACGGAGGATAAAGGTCCCCCGTCGCTACGAGCCTTGATAATGTTCCCCGCTCGAGGGAATGAAACGTCGGCAGGCAAAATAACTGCAAGTAGAACATGGTCTAACCCGAGAAAAACTATACCATTTCTTAGCAACCATTAAAAACTATTAGAAACCCGGCTTGGTGGTGTTAGAATTTTCTGCAATGGTCTCAGAACATCAGTTGTTCCGTTTATCGACGGGAAAACCCCACACTAGGTTTATAAAGTTAACTCTAGTTAGTCCTTAGTCCTTTTTTTAGAGTCTAGACCAGGGGTGTCTAACATCTTGGCGGACCAGATTTAGTACTTTTGTAAACATGGCGGGCTAGAAAAAGCGCCAACGGGGGGAGCATAGGCACGCAATTTTTAAAAATTGTAATAATTGAACAGAGTACCTAATGATGAATAATTTTTTGAATGATTGAACTTATTGTGCAATAACTTGTCGTCGGCCGGATGAAAGGCATACGCGGGCCGTATGTTGGACAGGGTCTAGACTCTAGCATTTTTCAGTGAGACATCACAACTTCTTTATTTATGGAAATGGTGTTGACTCCATTTCTGCAAATTAGATAATAATAATATTAGGACGATTTTGGTCAGCGCTGTTTTGTGTGAATCGCACGCTCTGCGCCCTCCAAAAGCCCTCTGCGAGCTTGATCGTCGCTGTACAGTTGCTGTAAGGCTGGATGGACCTTAGTTGGCCGGTCTTTGTTAAAGTTATATTAATTTTTCACCCAGCGGAGAGCAAATTTGAAAATATAAATGGTATATTTTTTATGCTACGCCGGGATTCGAACCCACAACTTTCCATTTACGAGCCAGAAGTGTTAACCACGGACCGGTAATTTAGTAGCTTTCTTACCTTGATTGTACCCTTGAAGTACCCTTGAAGTATCGTACCTGAAATATATTTATTTTAATTGAAGATAGTGGTAATAGCATTAGGGATAAACAATATTTTCAAAACTAATTATCTACATGTGGACATTTTAAATGCGTAAGAAGTAAGTAGGTATTTATTTTTGATGTGTTATTTTCTGTGGTTTCTTCCGAGTTATATCGAGAATAAACTTCTGTTACCACAACATAATACATCGACAACTGTCCTGAAAACCGAGATATTCTCAGAAAATATGAACATGCATATCATGTACTACTCACATATATGTAAGTAGATTTCAAAGTTTCTGTTATCGATATCAAAAAATATTGTCACCCGAGTGCTTAGTTTAGTTTTGCCCTTTGACGAAAGAGCATGCGTTTATAACGGCTGAATTAAAAATAAAATATTTGTGGTAAACAATAATATTAAACTTATCTGAGTTAGTTAGAATGTGAAACTTTTCGTAATTATTTTGAAAAATATTCAATGTTTGTGGTCGGGTGTTAATTAACAAAGAAAATGTGCGGTAAAGAATGTGTTTCGCTGATTATTTGTGTTTTATTTTTGTCCGCTCATTTTTACAAAACAATCCACTGTAAATATGTGAATAATGATGGCGGGTTGGAGTTTAAATACCACTCTAATGTTGAGATAAAGGAATTCCTGAAAAACTTCACAGAAACTAATCCTGATCTGACTTCCTTGTATTCCATTGGAAAATCTATATTAGGTAGGTACTTGCTTACATTATTGTATTTAATTATCTACACCAAGGGCGTACCCAGGATCAAAACTAGGGAAGGGGCAGGTTTTGGAAAATTGAAGATCATCGTCACCAAAATATATCGTCGACAGGGGGCGGGCGGTAGGTTCGCAATTTTCAAAAGTTTATTTTATTTGGCCTTTTTAAAAGAATTGTCCATAAAAAAACTTTAGACTCGTAAATGGAAAGTTGTGGATTCGGATCCCGGCGGAGAAAAAAAATATACAATTTATATTTCCAAATATGATCTTCGCTGGATTGAAAAATTCATTGAAAAAATCTTTACGAAAAGGTCCATCCAGCCTTACAGCACTTGATTCTTGCTTGAGTATTGGCACTTTGTAGCGACGACCAAGCTCGTACACCTCTGCGGCACTACAACAAGTGTCATAGACCCCTAGAGTCTCTAGAATCTAGGTAGTCTCCCGCACAGGATTTCTTTTTAAAAAAAAGATCGAACCTGACTTATAGCCTTTTAAGTAAGACTGACCACCTTGTACCTTCTGTAAAAAATGGTTCACTTTGTCAATGCTACTCTTCTTTCAGGGAAGGTCGGCAAAAGTTGCAAGGTGTATGTTCATTTTAGATTTTGGTCTTTATTTTTGTAAGTGCACATGCTTCATGTACAAGTGCGAACTTACACGTGTATACTTGTGGGCATGCTTTTGATATGAATCTTCAATCTTTGTAGCTTAAATTGTGGATTATATAGATTTTAAAAGGTAGTCCTAGTCAATGAAGCCTTCGTATTTCTTTTATGAATCTGAAGCTTGGAGTTGTATCTCTTTCTTCATTGTTACATCATTTTAGTCGTATGGAACCAAAGACGACAATCTGGGATTTTTACCATTTATAATATAAAGATATGGAAACGCGGAGCAGTTATAAAAACGCAGAAAATTATTTTTTTCGGAAAGATCCTAGATTACTGTCTTTGATTCTACACGGTTCATTTGTGAAAGAAAATAACCTTCTAGATTTTTGTGTCCTTTCCGAAATTACAAACTTTATTCGGTAACGGAAGACAGCCTCAATTAATGACGCTCTCAATTAATGCCAGTACCAACGAATGACAATTCTATTTATTATAATAGACAGAATTCAATTATCATATAGGTACCTATTAGTTATAAAAAAAGGAAATAAAAAAATACGCCCTTGATCTATCTATGTAATCTATAATCTAAGTTGCAAAGATATATTGATATTTAAGGCTCATATTTCATGCAAGCAGGCGCTTGTAACTTCGCGCTTTCACATGCTAAATGATAAATAAACCAAACCTCACATTAACATAAACCCTACAACTTCTACCGCCTTTCACTGAAAAATAGGGTAGCATTGGCAAAAGTGAACCAAGTTTTTACAGCATTGGGGGGTCAGCCTCATATCAACCACTGTTTGATTGCCTATATTGGCCGAAGGTAGTGTCAGCCATCTTTATGATTCATTTGACAACTGAAAGTGGTTGGTGTGAGGCCGGCCCCCTTATCCGTAAAAATAAATAGGTCCCGTATCGCCACATGCGATCGCTTCGGGGACAACGCAGGTAAGAAGTTACACTATATGTGTAGCTTAGTTACAGTTGACATAAGGTTTGGCGCGAAAATAAAATTTTACATTTATATTATCTCCCTGACTAAAGGTTGGTATGAGGCTGATCACCCATACTGTAAAAAAATGTTTCACTTTGCTAATGTCCTCCCTGTTTCAGGTCAGGAAAAATTGCAGGGCTTATGTTGATTTGAGGTGTGGATTTTCATTTGTAGGTGCATATGCAGCATTTTTAAGCGCATACCCGCACGTGTCTGCTTGTGGGCATGTATTTAACATGAATCTTAAAGTTTATTATATATCTTTGCAACTTAGATTATAGATTATTACGTTTTCTGCTTCAAAAATGTATGATTTTAAGGAACCTAAATTAAATAGATAAATGACCAATAAAAATAACAATGAGTGATCATCCGGGAGGAAGAACAAGAATGGGAATTGGGAAGGCCTAGAATGGGATGTGAGGATGAAGTGAGGAAGACGCGGCTCGCAGCTTCTATAAGTGGCGAACTGGACAGCGACGTCGTAAGACAGGCAGAGTTGGAGGCAGAAGTTGAAGGAGGCCAAGGATCAAATTGGACAGAAGCAACATCGAAGTCTTCTTCTTGTATAATCAATTAGATTATAGTATTAATCGATTTTTGCTCTCCGGAATAAATAAAAATTGAAACATCCGTGTCAAAAATATT
This sequence comes from Agapetus fuscipes, assembly GCA_951799405.1. Lineage (NCBI taxonomy): Eukaryota > Metazoa > Arthropoda > Insecta > Trichoptera > Glossosomatidae > Agapetus > Agapetus fuscipes. Next base: position 6,182,662 of record OX637333.1, read on the forward strand.
CTGAATCCATGAATTAACTTCCTTTTTATTATGCTAATAAAATTATATTTTTTTATAAATTCTTTACTGTAGGTACCTAATTGAAATGTTTTTTTTAGTGAAGGCAGGAAAGTACGTATAATGTGACTTTCTTAAAATAGTAAATAATAAATGAGAACTTAATTTTTTAGGTTATGACTTGCATGTGGTCAAAGTGACCGCCATCGCTCCAGGCACTTCACGGCCCACTAATATTAAACTTGTTGCCAACATACACGGCAATGAAGCCGTGGGAAGAGAAGTCCTGCTGCACTTCCTGCCAGTGAGTCTAAATTTTTATTATATCTTATGCTAGCCATTCACAGTATGGTCTTACAATTAGGTCTACCTGGGTCGGAAGTTTCATCACCACGCCAATTCTTACGTACCGAATATCGATAATATTTGTATGAAGACCTTTCAATCCAGTATGGCCGCAAGTGAACAGCTGATTAGTCTTCATACAAAGATTACTGATATTTGCAAGGTAAGAATTAAATTATTTCTTACTATTACCTGTGCATGTATTCTCATTCTGGTAGTGTGGCATGTATCATATGTGTGGCTAGCATTACTCCAAATCATATAAAAGAAGAATAATCTATCTGGTTTAGCGCTGTTTATGCGTGAATCCCCTCTCTAAAGACCTTTGTAAACTTGGTTGTCGCCATAGAAAGTGCCGATTTTAAACAAGGCTCACTTTTTTTAAGGCTGGATGGACCTTCGGTGACACCGGTCTTTAGTAAAGGCAAATGCATTTTTCAACTAAGCAAAGAGGATATTTTAAAAATATGTGATATCTTTTTGTGTGTTTCCGCTGGAATCAAGCTCACTATCTTCCGATTCTGAGCCCAAAGTATTGACCACTAAATTACAGACAGGTCAGGTGAACTAAGCTGTTCAGTCAAGAAAAGTAAGCAGATAGCATCAGCCAGGAAACTAGATTTTAAAGTTTTGATATTTCTCAATGATTTTGATGTGGTCCAGTCAATAAAAGTCAGCTAACTGTATGAGAACTGAATTTTTTATTATTTATGTCACTTCGTTTAAAATTTATTTTTATTTTTCAGTTTGTGATAAACAAATACCATGATGGCGACCCAAAAATCAAGCACTTATTGAAGAACAATGTGATCCATGTTATGCCATCACTGAACCCAGATGGATTTGAAAAATCCCTAATCGGGAAATGTTCTCAAGGTCCTGGGAGAGCAAACGCAAGAGGATATGATCTAAACAGGTTAGCATTGTTTGGAGCATGATGATTTGATGCTACGCAATGCCATCTACTCGTGGGTAGGAGAGGCACAATTTCTATAAAAATCTGTAATGTTTCATCTGCTGTAAGTAATGAATGATTATTAAGTACTTACTTACATGGTAACAATATTAAAAAATTCACATATGTGATCTCGAAACATTTTTTTTTAATAATTGTAGAAATGCATGTCAACTTTCAAAATACACGAAAGTCATTATTTACAGCAGTATGGCAAATTTGTATGTAAATTGTGATTCTGATATTGAATTATACATGCAAAATAAAGATTGTCCAAAACATTTGACAATCATCTCTTAAAATTAACTGAAACAGTCTTTACAGAAATTTTCCTGACAGTTTCATCCACAACACAAACCAAAAGCAAATTGAAACCCGGGCAGTGGAGAAGTGGATGAATGACATAAAGTTTATTTTGTCGGCGAGCATTCACGGAGGAGCCATGGTGGCCAACTATCCGTATGAAAGTAAAAACCCTGAAGGTAAGAACTCAAACTATGTAAATTTTTGTTGAAAATATGGAATTCCAAATTTTCCTCTGCATTATTAATGAAATATTGATAAGCTGTTTGGTTAGCAACCTGACAGGGTGGCGTCACAACTTTTTCTGGAGTGTGTTTTACTAAACTTTATAGACTAATGAAACATCGTTTTATTTTCACTCTTTTATTAGTTCAATTTTAATTAATAAATACAAACGTTTTTGATCTCTTGATCTTGAGGTAAGGTAGCTTATCTTCTAAGACAGTGATTCAGTTCTCGAGGCACTGTGTAACTGTCCACCCTTCAATGCCATAGAGTCATAGAGTAATTATAACTCTATGCATAGAGTACACAATACGCAGACGCATTTTATCTAGTAGTGTGTTTCCAGCATGCATATTATTTATATCAATGTTTTTTTCAGAGACCAGAATGAATGAGCCGCACAAGTCACCAGACGACGATGTGTTCCGCCACCTGGCCCTCGCCTACTCCGAGGCGCACCCAGTGATGCACCTAGGCGCCGCGTGTCCCAACGAGCAGCCGGGCTTCCCGCGGGGTTTCCCCCGTGGAATCACCAACGGCGCGGCCTGGTACAGCCTGACTGGAGGCATGCAGGACTACAACTACATGGTGCACGGCTGCATGGAGATCACGCTGGAGATCTCCTGCTGCAAGTATCCGCAGGCGCAGGAGCTGCCCGCGCTGTGGGAGCAAAATAGAAATGTGAGTTGTTAACTTATGTAGTCGTTTCTTTGCTTCTAAGGAAGAAGTATTTTCTACATTTACAATAATAATAACTACACAGTTAAAATTTATTAATCGGATATTAAACGAACTGTTATTAGAGAACTTACATTATTTTCAATTTTTCGTTAGCGACGTAGCTAACGTCTTTAGGAGACACCCTCTCTGCACGATGACTAAGGATGAACTATTTTTTTATAACAAATGTCACAAATCACGGCATACCTTCTAGCGAAGGTAGTAATTATAACTCTTATAACGGTTTGTCTAATATCCGAGTAATAAATTTTAACTGTGTAGTTATTATTATTGTAAATATGTCAAACGAACGTAATTCCAACCTAAACCTAAGTATTTTCTACATGCTGTGACAAAGCTATAGGAGAATACTCACTTGCAAAAAAAAACACAACTAAGCTAGCACAGAGAAACTGCTAGCCGCATTGTCTCCAAAGAGATCGCATGTGGCATGTGGAGCCTATTTACTTTTACAGTTAAAATTTCCCTGCTGCGCTGGATCACATTTATTGAATGTCTGATTGTCTGAGCTGTCAAGATTATAACGATGACTTTACAAAGTAAAAATCTATAAACAAATGATGAACTTCAATCTTTGCTAGAAATCACACAAAAAGAAAAAGAACTGGGACTGTTCATTCTTTTCACCTATTTTGAGGAATTAAATACTTCATAGTTTGACGACAGATGTTTCAACAAAGTTTAAAAACAACATAAGGACTCTACGATATTATTTCTCCATACATACATCGGATTTGTTCACACATTTTGACTATGAATATTTACTTATGTTATACATTATAATTTATACGTAGAGTACATAAATATTGCATATAGTTCAAATTGTGGTTAACAAGTAAATAAATTTTATCAGGAAGCATTAGTCATATTTTAACTAGCGGTAGTCATCCCAGCTACCGCTCTTATTCATTTTAACTAGAACTCCAGCTAATACGTTGGTTCTCATGATAACATCTTCATGAGTAAGCTGCCTTATTTGTTTTTGTCACGCGTCCCTGAAAGAATGATGACTGGAAACTCGGGCGTAAGGAAAACAGTGGGAAGACCCAGACTGAGGCAGGAGGCTGAAGTGAGAGATGCACGGAAGCTTCTCCAGGTGACAAGTTGGAAGTCGGCCACTGAGGACACGAGGAGCTGACGGGAATGTTACAGTAGGAGGCCGAGCAGAGATATGGGATGTAGCGCCAATCAGAAGAAGAAGAATAACTTTCTTTCACAAATTCTTCCCTCTCCACTCCTTTCCCTATAACTTAGCTCACTGTTTATGCGTAGATTAGTTAAAATTAACTCATATTATGCCGAGACATGCTTTCATTTTCTGCGCTTACTAATATCATGTTTATATTTCAGGCTCTGGTAGAGTTTTGCATGCAAGCTGGGATTGGAATCAAAGGTACAGTCAGAGATAACATCACTGGAGCTCCCATACAGAATGCAAGTCTTATGGTTCGTGACCGGGACATGGTCTTCCACACTTCTAAGATGGGAGACTTCTTCAGGATTCTACTACCAGACGATTACGAACTGAAGGTATGCATTATATACTGTTCTTTATCTTTAATTCCCCTTGATTGCATAGGTAGAATAATTGTATGAAAACTGTGTCACTCACTAGGGGTGCTGTTAATTCTACAATATTTTTTTCTATTCACATAATCAAGGAAAATTTACACAATATTTCAACAAATACTCGATACTTATAAATAATAATATTAGGATGATTTATTTGGTGAGCGCTATTTTTGTGTGTATCACACCTCAAGAGCCCTCTCAAATCACGGATAAGATTTTTTGTAAAGATGCGTCTTTAGTGCTACTTTAAAGATACCAACAGTTTTCAGTTCAGTTACTTATGCGTCAAATCAATTTTCAATGGTTCACTTACAATTTCTTAGTGCATCACATGCCAATTAATGCTGTGTGAGCTTGGTTGAGCCAATTTTTCATGCAAAACCCAGTGGTTGAAAGGCTGGGTTCACCTTTAGGACATGTTTTGCGGAAGACACATTTTCACCTCAGTATTTGTATTTTTTTCTAAATTAATTTCTTAAATTTTGAAGTATCATACTTAATTTTACTCTCAAAATATGGCAAACTCTTCTACTTTTTTTCCGCGTGTAAAAAATTCTAGCTTACCCTTACAAGTCAGGGGTGGTACAAAATTATGGATGTGTACATAGCCATATACGGAAACTGAAGGCGCTGCTAAATCTTCCATACAAATATTCAATAGCGCCTCCAGTGAGGGTAAATGGAAACGGAAACTTCCATACATCTTGTACTCCCCAGGATATGTTAGCATGCTACATTTTTTTATTCTAGGAGTACTTGTGTAAAATTCCTTACTTCGTCATGCAACTGTGTTCACTTATAAGTAAGCTGATTGGGTATGTTGGATATAAATATAATATTTTTATATAAATCTCAGTTTTTGGATCATTATTAAAAAATCATTGATTCAATGCATTAATTACTGAATAATGATTAAATATGTAAGACTCAATACAGCATCAGAATTTGAGTCACAGAAGTCTTTTGGAGCAGAAGTTCAGGCTATAATCTATAATATCTATAATCTAAGTTGCAAGGATATATTCATTTAAAGCTCTCAGATGTAAGCCCACAAACCAACAAGTGTAGTTCGCGCTTACAAATGCTGAATGTGTACTTACAAATAAAATCCAAACCTCAAATGAACATAAGCCCCACAACTTTTGCCGACCTTCCCTGAAACAGGGGTAACATTGGCAAAGTGAACCATTTTTTACAGTATGGGTGGTCAGCCTCATACCAAGGCTCATCACCTCAAATCGCTCAGCCATAGTAATAGCAGTTAACTTTATGAACAATTTGTTTTTTTGAATACCTACGTATTCTGTGGTCAGATAATAAAGCTTATTGTTTACATTACAGATATGGGCAAATGGCTACTCATGCAAGGTGGTCAACATTACAGTGAAAAATGTCAAAGAAGGAGAATATCCCGTCATGGAGGAAATTGACATTTATCTGTCGCCTACTTACCTAAATAAACCAGATGAAGACTTTAAGGAAATAGCTCCAGAGAGGATTTTTTACAATGGAGAGGATTACGAAGACCAATTTGCAAGAAATATATCAGACACTGATACAAAAACCATAAACTACGATGATGATTTTCTATATCATGGAAATTATCACAATGCTGGTCGACAAAATGAAATGTTCACCTTTACAACAATATTGTCAATTATTTTGGTCCTGAGCAGTTTGTGCGATTTATAAAAACAAAAACAAAAATGGATTGACCAAAAGATGATCCTTTTTTTATGGACGAGAGAAGAGGCAAGCAAATATGTTACTGTTTCATAGCAATGAACCCTAGTCACATAGCCCTGTGACACTAGCCTGCGGTGAAAAAATCCAAATTTTTAATCATATGAAGATTTCATGGACAGATTTCCTAGGATAAAAATATTATGAACTTTCAAGAGGAAAAGTGGAAGAGGTGAATTTGCTGCGTAAAGGTAAAAATAATCAAGCATTAGGATAAGGGTCGTTGATTTAATTTCTACTTATGAAAAAATCTAGTATTTAGATTTATTGAGTTGTAACTTCATCTGTGGTTGTAACTTTACTGTGTTACCAGTTTTGTTTTCAGTTGTACAAAATACATTAGTATAAGTACTTACTAATAGTAAATAAAGATTTCCATAACTATTCCTAATAAATTGTGAAAAACTTATTTTAGGTAAAATTTCTTGCGAGTTAGTTAAATAATACACACTTCTAGTTGTATTGAGCTATAGATTATGGATTTGATTCTACTGCCTTTTTTAATTTTCTATGTTGGATTTCCATAAATTGAAACACTTGTTTTGGTGTTTAAAGGCTCGGTATATTCAAGTCTAGTCAATTGAACTAAAATTGAACAGTTAACTAAAATGCAGTTTTAGTTAAATTTGAATATATTATGTAACTCACCGAATTTCGCCCGTAAATATTTAGTTAACTGACTTTTCAAGATGGCCTAGTGTTCACTCACAGCAGCTAATCTTTTATGTATGGATACATCAAAATTGCCGCAAGTGGAACATTTTTTGTGTCGTATTCCAGCTGGATGAAGGTTATCAGTTATTTGTTTGAAAGCTTTTTTTTGAATGGCATTGTAATCTTACCAAAATTTGGTGGCGGGGCTTGTCACTTCACAGGGTTTTTCAGTTTTAGTTTACTCAAACTGGAGTATTTTCAGTAATAGGTAACTAAAATATAACTGTACTCGAAAATACCGGGCCTTAGTCAACCACCAATCATGAATAAAATTGTTTCTTATTTTAAAATCACATTTTTATTTTTTCAAGTTGATGATGAATTCTTAAAAATTGTATGGCTTAACACATTTAATAATGTTTTAAAATTAAAATCAATTGAAAATATGGATGTTTGACAAACCATTACTGGTGGACCCTTCTTTATCCTCGAAGTTTCGTTGTCATTGTAACCACCTTCTACAGGAGACACCCTTGTTGGTGCTGACTTTTATGATTTATAAATACGTCAAACCACCGTTATTCCAGTTGAAATGCAATGGTTTCCAACTATTAGTTAGTTATTGTTTGCCAAAATATATTCAATCACATAGTACAAAGGAATAGACAATAATTAGAATAAAACCACAGTAATTTATTTGTTTTGTGAATGTATTTCTTTTTTTAAATCTTCCTAAATATACATGTGACAGTAGAGTAAAGCAACATACTTTGTAAATGATTATCATTATGTAAAATGCCCGATCTCAAATAACTACAATTAAGTTTAGTTAAGGCCTATCGGTGATATTTCACTGTAAAATTAACAAATACAAATTCACACCATAGACTAGAATATATTTCTATTTAAAAATGATAAAACACTGTTCTCTGTATTTACAAAATGTTTGTTTTATATATTATTATTTAAGTTTAATGTCTAAAGATATAATTCACAACAGGTTGATTTAGGATTGGTATTAATTAAAGAGAGCCTTTTGATTATAAAACTTATGTTAAACTCAACCATCATAATGTTTCAACAAAAATATATGGATGCACTAGATGCACTAGAGGTGCTGTTTTAGTTCCCATACATTTTAGTTTGTAAACAGTATGGCTTATCTGGCGACTAATTAGTCTGGGTACAAAGCGGGACCAGACAAAATCTGAATTATTGATTCTCGTACATGGTATAGCCTAAGAACAGATAAGCCTGCAACCAATTTTGGACGGCTTAAATTACGCCCGCTCAATATCATATTTGAAAAAAAAAACTGTTCTAGAGATGTCATTTTAGAAATATTATTTAAAAATTAGGGAATTTTAAGTCTTAAATAAATAACTATTAAAACAATAATGAACAAAAATATGAAAAATAAAAGTAAATAATCAATTTATAAATATTTTATGCAATTTATAACTAAAACAATTTTAAAAACAACTGATTAGCCACAATTTTTTGTGAATCGGGGAAAATTTTAACTATGTAGGGATATTTGCGTTAGTGATAGCCACACACAAGATGGCCGCAGCTCGTCATCAATCGGCTGCGGTCGGCAATGGCGGCTGATGGCGGCCGAACGTGTCGTATGTAAACAATTAATCAGATGTCGTCGGCAATGGAATGCTTCTAAAAAATTTATTTCAGAAGGCAAAATTGTCAGATATGTGTTCGTAGAATGTTGAATATTCTCTCCATGTATTTTGAACTATCTTCTTAACTTCAGTTTTTGAAAATGTAGTCATATTAAGAAATTTGCCGTGAGCCGTGATTAAATCTTTCAAATGATTTATTTTGCTTTTTATTTTTTTGTGTTTTGTGCGCCACAAAGCGATTGATTTGCAAAAAGGTGCTGAATTCTGTCAATTTGACCAAAATGACAAAAACAAATCGCAAAACAATATAGTATAGTATTTTATGTTGAGCCTTATCGCTTAGGGCTTTCTATAACATCGGTCTTTGGGCCCCACTTGTCATGTTTTAAGGCGCATTCATATAAAGATTTAGAAATTTAACACGCCTGATTGACCACTTATGTCCACTGTATTTTGACTAAAAAAAGTTTGTCAATGGTTAGTTCCATATTCCTTCATTGATGATATTTTAAATGTTGTTTTCTCAAAATCAATATTGTGTGGAGATAGCGGACTTTGGAAACAGACAGTTAAAGTGTCTCAATCGCGTTAGCGTTTTAGTATCCATACTTCACATATGGACTGCCCTAAAGACATGATGCTTTTTAAGTGACAAGTACATCCAAATCAACCATATATGAATTATATCCTTAATAATTATTAAAAGTAAGTAAGTAGACATAATTTATTTAATAAAACTAAATGCTTTGTTTGTTTTATTGCATCTGGCAGTATTCATTTTTCTTATTAGCCATGTATTTCCATTATTGGAAAGTAACAACTTTTCCAATTTTTCCACGGAAGGGTGTTGGCATTTTGAACACCACGCTAACCTTGCGGATTGGTGAGATTTTTGTCATTTCTCTTTAAAAATAAAATGCATATCCTTTGCTGATGTAATCATCCAAATGTTTATGTATCTATTTTGCAATGTTCCAAAGACAAATTACATGGACATTAAGTCCTTAAGTTAAATGTTAAAAGCACGGATATATATTATAACCAAAAAATAATATCAAATAATGTTCAATTTAAATACTGGAATGAATCTCAAAAACTGTAAGTAAATAAGAACAATTTATAAACATATTGTGTTTCTATTTGTTGTGTCCTAAGCGCCTACTTTAAGTGATGTTGACTTCTTCTCCATTTCTTCCTTGTCTTGAGGCTGAAAAAATAAAAATAAACAGTTGGACAAAGATTTTTATAAATGTGTGTGACATTTGAGCGAAACCGCCTGTAGGTTGTAAAATTAATGGGCCATTGTTGTGCTTTAACAGAATACTCGTTAACCTGTAGGACAACCTCTATAACACTAATTCTGTTAACTTTTAGCATATTAATTGTGCTTCTTATCAAAATAAAAATAAGAACCACAAGTAAAACAACACAACAATGCTATCAACGTGAACTGTCAAAAGTGATGTTTTGCAAGATGGCTCTATAGTTTTGTCGCATGGGTGTACCCAGGAAAGGGCAGGAGGAGGGTGGGGGTAGCTGCCCCCCTCTGGAGGTAAAAAATACCTACATTCTTATTAAATATTGTTGCTGGAACAACAGACTTAAATATTGCAACACATAAATAGAATAACAACCTGGCATATTAAAACACAACTGAAATTAAAGTCCAACCTTTTCCCGCATTATTCCCAAAGGAGGCACTTCAAATAGGTAATATTTGCTGAAGTAAAAATATTTACACAGTAATAACATGAAACCACCACTCACCATAATGTAGATGAGTTTAGGGGACCGTCCTGTCCACCAGCTCCTGCAGATACTCGCTGGACAGCTCGGGAGACAGGGGCTCGGGGGTGGAGGGCGTGGAGGACGTCTCCACAGGGGACAGGTGGAACTTGGGAGGGCTGACGGGCCCCACACAGCAGCGGGTACAGGTTGAAGTCTATCTCACGGGTGCTGTCTGGTAGGATGCTTATCGTACACTGAAATAAATACAAGTTATAGGCTCACACAGCCAGCAGTTGTCACTGGAAAGCTGCATTGTGGGGTCTGTTGCCTTGGTCTTTGGGAGCTGGAGCTGCCGGACGTTTTGTCCATGTCTGCGATGGGCTTCTTCAGGATAACTCTTCAGTATGAATACATTAAACTTTGAAACGAGTTTAATTTTGTGACGCGAGTCCATTTTTATAACTTCTAAATTGTATTAATGAGACAGTGTTTTC
>OX637333.1:7555940-7770748 GCA_951799405.1 Agapetus fuscipes
GGGGTTTCAGCAATGACATATGGCACGCAGACCTGCGCACTGCTATTTTGTGACATCAAAACTGACCTGTGTCATCTGGATAACAATAATTTTACTACTCAGTTTGCACAATAACATATTCGTTATTATGAATCATCATTTATATCGACGTTATGAATGCATATATTTAAGTAGATCTTTTTGATTAATGTATCTGATCATGTCGCCATTATGCTAGTGATGGCCAGAAAATCCGCACGTTGTAATTGCCTCCACGTTTTTCATATCTTTGCACAATTCATTCAAATATATCCCATTTTTTAATATTTCTTCTACAGGCCGACAATTAAATATTTCTTTTAAGCAATTCATATATAGTAGGTTGTTCATTGAAACGGCTTTAACCGATTAGCTGAATCGTTAAAATTTAAGAAGTATTTTATTAAAGAAAAACAAAATAATGCTAGTTAATTTAAGGGGGTTGAAGGCCGTAGTCCCTCCGCGTTTGAAGCATATAAATACATTTAAAGACGCGTACCGTACAATAATATGTTTGCTTTATTTGGTTTATTTGTTGAACTTCACCCTCACCTGATCTAGAGACGTGTTCTTGGTTCCAGGAGGAGCCACAGCTGATGGATCTGGCACCAGAGACCTGGCCGGGACAGTCTGCTTGGTGCTGAAGGGACCATATGTGGCTCTCACAGAGACTGCTCGAGCTGTTTGGAAGACTGTGAAGCGGTCCACGGAGAGGGGCGCGCCCCCCGAGCCTCCTGAGGGGGAGGGGGCACCCATGGGGGGAGAGAGCACCCCTCGGGAGGCGTGCTTCAAGAAGAAACCGCCGTCCTTGTTCTCGAAGTGCACCTCCACGGAGACAACGCCGCCTGGAAAGAGACAACAAAAAATATTACAATATTTGTCCGCTTTGACCAGCCTTGAGAATGCTTTCTGATCGTGAAAGCAATACGTCAGCAGATAGAAAAGCTACGAAAAGAATATGGACTAACTCCAAATAATTTTAAAAGATTTGGTCATTTAACGCCAACAATGAAAGTGAAAAACTTTAAAACATCATTTATAATTATTTCGGTTTCGGATACGATTCCAAAAGTTGTAATTATTTCGGATAATCCGCTAGTTTTGGAAAGTTTCGGTTGCGGATATAAGATCTTTAAGGAAAGAATAATACAAACAAGAACATACGGTTATGGAGCTCCATAATATCCCGGGTAAATATGATGTAAGTACATAGCTGTAGTTAGGAATTATGAGCGGCGCAGGATAGTGAGAAGACCCATAAAAGATGGACCGTCGCGTCGTGCAGTCCATCTCTTATGGGTCTGGAATGAGATTGGAGCAAGAAGCCATGTAGGCATTTAAGACTTAGAAGGCACGAGCGATCCAAATAACTCAATTTAGGTACTCAAGTCTTTTTTTTAAGTACCTACACATGTATAAAATTTTACAGACGTTATTGTCAAATTTTTATGGGTAATAATCTTCAAAGTGAGCAGTTTAAAATGAAAGCTTCATAATCGTATTAGATATAATCCCCACGGTTCCTGGAGCGGCTCTGAGAGATAATTCCTCAACTCTGTGTCAACTTCATAAGTGTTTAACAAAACTTAATCCCATTACTAAAGCCCACAACGACGTAATGCCAAGTTGACATTTTGACACCTGACGCGTACATGGCTGAAGAACTTTTGTAATGAATACAAAGCCAGGTGGGAGACGATATTCAGTATTTATGTTGAAGCATGTACCTATCATTTAAATCCAATCTCTTCCTAACACATATTTTGTGAAATATTAATTGTAATCAGAAAGTATTGAAAAAAATCATTGCAGGTTTTTAAGAGAACTAAGCAGCATTTAAACACATACAGGTTTAATTAATTTTTCATCCAAAAGGATTCCATTGAAAAATTGGTGAATGAAGCGAAACTGATTTTTAATTTCTCAGCGAGAAAGCTCACAGGTCTGTGTAACTAAGGTCCTTGGAAATCAAAGCTAAAATCTTAGTTACATAGCTTAGCGTTACCCTAGCAATACAACACAATTTTGTTGTCTATGTAATTTATGCCGAGTCCATCACTAGCACATTTCCACTGAAAAAACTGAAGCAATAGAAATGATTTTATGCATGTGGAATGCTCAAATAAAAATATTTTATGACAAAACTTTACTTAATTTTACTATAGGTACTATGCTACCCTATTATGACTTATTTTTTTTCTTTTTCAATTAATTTATTTTACTGGCATCACCACAATGACGCACTACCAACTTTTGAATTTTTTTTTTTCAAATTTAGAATCGCCGCCTTCCTTCGTATTAAATTGCTGACTAAATTATTATTAATTTGCTAATATGTAATTAGATTATTGAGAGATAGAATATCTGAATTATTTTATCTTGTTTCGAAGTAGATTATAAGGATTATTATTCTCGGTGCGTCAAAACACAAATCCCAAGAGTTGCCGCAAGTTGTCAAACTCGTAAACCCAGTTACAGAAATTTGAGGTTAAATTGTAAGTGACAACCTAACCTCAAATTTCCAAACTACTTCGATAATATTTCCACAGACTTTGGATCGATTATTTTTTGTGTCACATTTGCGTCCATTGCCATGCATAACAATTTTGAATGATATAGTAATTTTTTTTCGCATTTTCGGAGCCGAGCGTGAGAAAAGGCAATTCTGACATACGATGTTACAGGAGATTTAAATGTCTAGCAGTAGGTAATCCTCGTGTTCAATCTCCAGACATATTTTATGAACCTTTTTTATGCAAAAGTCGTATAGAATCAAAAACGACAATCTAGAATATTTTTCGAAATTGAAATTAATAAATTGAAAATCCTGGAAATGTAATTTGTTGTGTTGCAATATAATTATTTCATTTTCTGAAAAATCCTAGATGGCCGTTTTTCGTTGTACTTATACGATTCAATGAAGACCTTTTTTTTCAAAAGGCGATTTTTCACAACAGAGAAGGGGCTAATATTGAAATTTGTACCGAGTCCTTGACTTATTGGTAGGCATGAGGTTGACCACAGGTAGGTTACTGTAAAGAATGGGTCGCTTTTCCTTTATCACCCCTGTTTCAGGAAAGGGTGGCAAGAGTTTTAGGATAAATGTTTTTTTGAGATTTCGGTTTTTTTGCAGTACCTATCCTACGCGTATTGTGTAAGCGCAAACTTATGCTAGTTGGCATACATTTTATATGAATTCTAAGTATTAATGTATCTTTGCAACTTCGATTATTAATTAATTATTATAGAGTCGAATGCATTACCATGTGTGTACATATTATAGTGCATTTCGATTAAATTTATTAGAAAATAATTTATTTCATACAGCAAAACAATATCGACAGTTTTTTTCTTCTTGATATTCCTAAACGTTTTAAAATTAAAGTAACGAGACATAAAGAAACACGCTTTAGCATCTTGATAATGGTGGAGCGTTGCAATTTTATGTGATGACGAAATTGCATCTCAATTAGACTAAATTAGTGTAAATGGAGCTCGTTAAAATGCCGAGAGAGTTTGCAGCCTCTTTCAAGACGAGGGCGTCCCAGAAAGACAATGGGACATGTCGCTAGGTACAAGTATTTCTGTACAAGACTAAAGAAAAAACAATGGAAACCGAAATACAAAAATAATGACGACTCCCGCGTATGCAGTCAACAAAAGTACAAGATGTTTCTCGTTTAAAAATATCAAGAATTTATTTTGCATATAAAGTGTTACGTCATGCCGAAAAAAGTTTGAGGTTAGCATTTCAAATTCAAAAATAGAACATAGTTTTTAATAAAGAACAACAACAATAATAATAATCTAAAATCTAAGTTGCAAAGATATAATATTAACATTTCAAGCTCGTATCAAATGCATGCCCACAAACAAACACGTGAAGTTCTTTGTCGACCTTCCCTGACACTGGGGTGACATTGGCAAAGTGAACCACTTTTTACAGTATGGGTGGTCAGCCTCATACCAACCTATAAGTCAAGGAATACAAATAATAAATAACATTTAAGTAAGTATATAAAAACAACAAAACCTTAAAAAGAAATCTATTCAAAAAAAAGTTAATACTTCCCTATACAAAAAATGTAACATAAATGAATAAGCCAACATTACAAATCATCATTGCAGATTAGCCGCCACTTCTTCCTGTCCTTACATACTTCTTTCATTTCATCCAGAGTCATAACCTTTTTCATACAAGCTATTAAAAAATACATTTCAACGTGAACCGCTTTTTTAATCAAACCCACAAAACTTTCAGGGAACGACAAAGTTTGGTAGGTAGAATAGAATTACAAAAATAATTTCATCCCTGACGGGCTTTTTACTTTATCGCTGTGTAGCCGTAAAAAGTACTTCATTTTAAATTTCGAACGCGATGAAAAAAATGAACGCGACCAATGAGAGATTCCCGATAATAATTTGAAAATGGAATGGAAATATTTTGACAGCTCAGAGAATAATATTTTTTTGACGCTATTTCCAGGATATCTCAATTGATTTTGTGAATTGTTAACAAAAATAGATTAAGAGCGAGCTGGTTTTTTCCATCATATTTTTAAAGGCTGTGCCTTGTTATGCTGCGTCTGTTGGTCACCACCTTTTGAATGGTAGATAGAGCGCGACATCCATGAACTGCTTTGCTGGGTGAAAACAAACATTTGACTTTACTAATACACCTGCAAAAAAAAGTCCATCCCGCCATACAGCAACTCAGTCTTCTATAGAAATAAAAATACGTTCTCTACATAGACCACTAGCTTGTAAAAAGCTCTTGAGGCCTCTTCAGTGAAGATTGGCGATCCTCATAGCAATTTGCACTTACATATTGCTGCACGAAAAAGGGATTTTGTGATACTGCCAAATCACTGTATGAGGTTCTTGAAGCAAGATGTTCTCCATCAACCCGAAGATGGAATTCCCTCAATTCTTTCCTCTATGATGAGACACCAATATTTCTCACGAAATAAACCTTTTGGTGGACATCAGGAGTACGGCTCAGGTACCTACTCATACGGGAAAGAGCATCGGTCTTACAACTCTAGATCTAGTATTATTTAAGCATCCGACGGTACATTGCAAAGGCAGTCAAACAACTAGAAAATTTCTGTTGGTCAATATTTTCATTTTAATGAAAGCTCTTGATTGCTCTATTCGGCTTTTAATTTATTTTTTCATGTCCCAACTTGAATTGAGTGAACAGCCTAGGTAGTTGAAGATTTTAACGTTTAAAAATAACGCGATATGTTTCTATTTTGTTTCGCTTCAATAAGCTAGATTTATTTTTGATAGCGTGGTTTATTTGAAGCTACACACGCGTTGCGTTGTTTTGTCTCGGTGGCTGCTATATATGCGTCACCAGGCCATTCCGAGAAGGAATCTCTGGACATCTCCTGATTAAGGAGTTTGCCCGCAGCCGTGGATCCAGCATGTAACAACATTTATATTGCAATAACAAAAGCAACCGCGCGGCATTCTTCCCGCTACTGCAGACGAGAGGAATTTGCTTTAAATGAGAAGACTGCAATGTCCAATTGAAAAGTAAATACGCTGAGAGGCACATGAGTTGCATACAATCAAAGGCGGCAATCTAGAATTTAAAAATAAATAAGCTAAGTGCATGGAAACAAAAAAAATCCTTTCCTGACCATTTCCATATAATCACCTAATCTAATCTAATCTAAGCTGAAAAGATATATATCATTTAAGATCTATATTAAATGCATTCCCACAAGCAGACATGTATAATTTCGCGCTAACACATGCCGCATGTGGACCTACAATATAAAAACTATCTTATATGAACATAAGCCCTGCAACTCTTGCCGTCCTTCCCTGAAACAGGGGTGACATTGGCAAAGTGAACCATTTTTTACAGTATGGGTGGTCAGCCGCATACCAACCTATAAGTCAAGGAACATACATGACAAATTACATTTTTTAAATCAATAAATAATAATACATACATGGACATCAAAAAAACTAAAACATAAAACCAATTTCACTTTAATAATCCCTAGCCGGCATTTCTTGAAAAACATATTAGATTGTCGCCTTTGGTTCTAAACGTATTATTTAGAGTAATGACTCATAGGTTGGTATGAGGCTCAACCCCCATACTGTAAAAGCTTAGTTCACTTTTGGTAATGGTAACCTGGTTTCAGGGAAAGGCGGCAAGAGTCGCACGATTTATGTTTATGTGAGTTTCAGTTTATATTGTTAGTACACACGCGGCATGTGAAAGCGCAAACTTACATGTGCCTGTTTTTCACACAATCCGGCGTGCTTGTTCGGCGATCTCATATTTGTAGGTACCGAAACCAAACCGACACCGGGACGTGTGAAAAGGAGGTAACTTTTGAACTCCAATACAATACGAAATAAAAAAACCTCAAAAAGTATAAATAACTATTTATTGGTAAAATATGCTAGAATTTCTTCTAAAAGAAAATAACAAAGTGTACACACGCCTCGTCCTAATTGACCACTTAATGGCTGTTTTCTTTGGTTGATTATTTCTCTTCAGCTGCCATTATGTATTATTTGTCGGCCATTTCAATTGCGGAGGTCAAAATAGCAGCCCTTTTGTTTTGTTATGAACCCAATTTGAGGTCAATTACAAATGTATTACAGTGATTGGTCGCCATTTATCAACAGTTAGCAGATGGCAATACAATGACCCATTTATATCAGAAAAAAAAAATCAAAAACTATTGAAAATATACACTTGTTATAGACTTTTAAAAATCGACGTTTCTAGGATATGTCTATCTACAATCTCTAGTCTAAGTTATAGAGTATACAACAACGTAAGGTTCTGAATCATAAAATACAGTTTTCTGAAGCAATTTTTAAACAGTGACTTTTTTTAACGCGATATCCCAGCATTCCTTAACAATTCTAACCCAGTGTAAATGCATTTCACCTTATGTAAATGTCTTCCACCCCATTGTCATGTTCATATAACCCAACTCGTAGTTTTTCAACCCCATCTCGCTGTTTTTTTAACCCAAACTGGGTGCTTCTTTCCCTAGTCGGTTGATATTTTTTTCGCGGGAAAACTCGCGCCAGATCTGGCGACACGCCAAAGATGGTTCACAAAAGAAAAGCGACGGGGCGTGGGGGGACCATATCTGTCCATGATGTAGCAAGCTAAGTTCTTGGGAGGCATTCCCTAATGCGACGTTCATACCAGAAAAGTTACTCAACACAACAAAAATATCCTCGACTTTGTGACGTGATCCATTGCTACTACGCAACTAAGCTGCGCTTAATGCAACTTTTTACCGCGTTGCTCCCTAAAGTGTTGGTATTTAAAATCCAAAAAAGACACGAGGATTTTTCACCTTTGTCTGGTCGATAGCTCAGATTGTATAATGCTTTCGTTCAAAGCCAGAAGGGCTAGGGTTCGATCCCCATCAAGAGTGTCGAAAATTATGGCTCGTTTTGGTGTTTATTTCAGGACCAAAATAAAAATACTGCCAAAGTTTATTGAACTTTGACAACAAGTGAGAATCTTCCCTCTAGGGAGCAAGGAAACCCTGACTTCAAATGTAGTAGTTGGCATCAGGCCTTACCTATCAAATTAAATAGGTTACATACATAACATGCGACTCGTTCGGGGCCAACACTGTAGATAGTTACAGTATATATGCAGCTAAGTCGTATTTACGTTTGCGTGGTGTGGGACCTCTTATCCCTTCACGATAATTGAAAACAGAAGGCATCACGTGCAATGAATATCTTTAGAAGATAAAAAATAGGTATCAAGGTTATTTTCGCAAACTCGCAAACTTACACACTGTACTTGTCTCTAGACTTACGCCTAGTCACTTTAGGCTACTAGCAACTAACCAACTGTCCTTAACGCCTTGTCTACTGTCATGATGAGAACAGGGTTCTGGGGGAAAGAGTAATATGTAAATTCCTCTGTAATCCTGCCGCGCAGTCAACTAGCGGGGAATGTTTTATATGTAAGGATTTAGGAATCGCAATTTAATGTGTTCCCTTGTGCCCAGTGCGCTGAAGAATGACAACTATGCCATTATAGTTTGTGCCTCGTTGTGCCAGTTGATGGTATGAAAATGTGCACCAAGCCTTACGGACAACTAAACAAAAAGCATTTTACACTTTCATAACGAAGACCACACATAATCGCACACAACCGCATAGATAAAGTTGTAAAAAGACAAACTAATATGTTGTTATTGGTTGCCAATGTGGTCCGCTCAATAAAGGTCAACAGACTGCATTGGCTGGGGCACATTCAGCGAATGGACCATCGGAGCCTGGAGACGACGATTGTGACGACGAACCCGGAGGGACGCCGGACAGTGGGAAGACCACGTTCCAGATGGCTGGATGGAGTGGTGGCGGATTGCCGTGCAGTGGGAATGTGGGACTGAAGGAGGAAAACGTTGGATAGACAGCGCTGGCAGCGGTTGCTGAGGGAGGCCAAGACCCACCCCGGGTTGTCGTGCCAATGATGATGATGATGATGATGGTTGCCAAGGACCCTAGTCCCTGTGACGTATGTCCGCTGAGAAGAAAACACTTTTGCAGTTACGGAGGGCGCTGTTGTGATTTTAGGGCCTACAAACCGTTAAAATCGACAGTCACTATTTTGTTTTTCTTCAACAAAATACTTCTCTTTAACTTAACAATTCGGCTGACTTGATGTTAAACCAAATCCGAAGTGACAATTTTAAAAGATATCGGCGTTAGTCCTTAGATTTTAGATTTTAATCACGGTCAGTTCAGCCGTACATAGGTGATATTAGATATATCGTACACAGGTATTGACGACCCCTAGCGAAAAATACAAGACATGATATGTATGTAAGGAAATGCAGAAATATTCCATGTCTCATTTTGGCATTCTGTCGTAAATATGTTTTTCGCTTCGCAAGACGTTGTGAGTGTATGGATCTCTTTATCGTGAATATGCTGAAATATTCCTCGTCTCAGAATCCCGAATTACACGCGATCGCTTCCTCTGTATACAATCCACATCAGAAGGAAGAGCGAGGACCTGACTCCAAGTATAAAACCTTACGCTTTAACTCAACTACAGATTTTTACCAATAAATGTATGGAAACTAAAATATCTCCATTAGCAGTTTATTTAAGAGAAATGATTCGTTAGACTCAGGATGATAAGAGTTCACAATTACTGGGTTATGACTGAGTGCGGCATGAACGAGAAAATAAGAGTAAAAATACAAAAGAGTACAATGAGATTGTTCGGGCATCTAGAAATACTGGACGAGGAACGACTGATAAAAATAGTGTACAAAGTCAAAGGTATGCGTAGAAGTGGAAGACCGAGGTTAAGAATGGAATGATCGCATAAGCGAGATGGCAAATGACTGGGCCCTACAGAACAATGGGAGAGCATGAAGAAGAGAGTGATGAATGTCGAGGAGAAGAAAGTGTGCAAGGACAGAACAAAGTGGAGACACATGTGCGGAAGTACTGGCCACTTCTAGCGGAATGGCAGCTGGGTACCGAACATTCTTGGTAAAACGCTATGGTTGAGTTTAGACGTAAAGTTTGATAGATCTTTGATTTTATGCTTCGGGAACAGAAAGGCAGACTTAGGATACATATTTCATTTCTCCGCGACACATACGAAGTGCAGCATTATCATAGGAAATCAGTCGCTGTGCATAGAGAACTCCAGCTCATGGGGAAGTATTCACCGACAATACTCAAGTTCACCATGAACGAAGTAAGAATTGTATTGAATCATTGTATTTATATTATAACAGATATGTTAATAGACAAGACGAAAGCAAAGTGAACAAATCAATTTATTAGTTAAAACGTCAACAAATATGCTAATGTCGTAAACTTTACAAGTTTAATTTTAAAGCTTTACGACGTAAAGCTTTAAAATTAATACAAGTTAATGAACCATCTGAAATTATCTTTAAAAAGGACTTTTGAGTTTATGAAGGATACCACTTTGATCAATAAATACGCAACTAACAAGACAAAAAAGTATGGAACAAAAAACGGATGCACACTTAGGATTATTTTCGAAAATTTAAGGGACAAAACGATCAAGTGTTTCATATAATTGTCGCCTTTAGTTCTATAGGACTCATTTGTCCTTAAACACAATATAAATATGGGGCAAATGATGGAGTTCAAGAGTTCTAACCTCAATTGGCTTTCAAATCGTGAATAACGCAATTTGTTTTGTAATTTCCAATTCCTGAGAGAATATTTCAACTACCTATCTTTATATCCAACAATCTAGAATTTATTCAGCATTGTCAGGATATAACGAATTTAATTGAATATGTTTATGAAATAGCTCAATATTTTCGTAACTTAAAATAATCTGACGATTTAGCATTATGAGTGTGGAACGTGCTTCATAATATGGTTATTAAAATTACAGAAAAAGTGTAAGTACATTTCTGCAGTATAAAAGAAGAAGAAATGACTCAACAAAGTATAAGTATCAACTAAACCCTGACCATTGAGAATAATGTAAGTTCTGTCATAACGGTTCGTCTAATATCCGATTAATAAATTGTAACGTGTAGTTATTATTATTGTAAATATGTCAAACGACCGTAATTCCAACCTAAACCTAACTTGACCATCCTTTATTATATTACCCTTCGTCGTCGTCATTCGTCGTCGAGTTTCGATTTTCAAAATCAATGCCATCACAGCAGATGAAACACATTCATGCTCTATGGCAAATTAATTTTTGTATATATGCTGCAATGCGGCGAGCTTACGCGTGTGTGTTTACAAATGTATGAAAACTTTTAGGAATTAATCTGTTTGTTCATACTAAAAATGTATGGAACAATATTGACATCTAGCGGCAAAACGTAAAAGTTTTTTTTACATTTTCTTTTATTTCATGCAAATTAAAAATAAAAAAAAAGCCAAATAAAAATGGATTTCAATCTGTAATCTAAGTTGCAAACATATATAACATTTGAGATTCATATTACATGCATTCTTACGAGCAGACATGTATAAGTTCTAATCTAATCTAATCTAAGCTGCAAAGATATATATCATTTAAGATTTATATTAAATGCATTCCCACAAGCAGATATGTATAAGTTCCCGCTTACATATGCTGCATGTGTACTTACAACATAACAGCCCATTCCAAATGAACATAAGCCCTGCAACTCTTGCCAACCTTCCCTGAAACAAAGGTGAATTTGCAAAGTAAACCATTTTTTAAAGTATGGGTGGTCAGCCTCATACCAACCTATAAGTCAAGAAAATTATTTTGTGTATTTCTTTACATAATCTAAGTTGCAAAGATACATACCATTTAAGATTCATATTAAATGCATTCCCACACGCAGACAGGTACAAGTTCACGCTTACAAATGCCCAATGTGGACTTGCAAAATAAAAAAAACTAATCTCAAATGAACATAAGCCCTGCAACTTTTGCCGACTTTTCCTCAAACAGAGATAAAATTTGCATGGTAAACCATTGCTTACAGTATGGGTGGTCAGCCACATACTAACCTTTTAGTCAAGGAAATTATTTTGTTTAGTTCTATAATCTAAGTTGCAAAGATACATACCATTTGAGATTCATATTAAATGCATTCCCACAAGCAGACAGGTACAAGTTCACGCTTACAAATGCCCAATGTGGACTTGCAAAATAAAAAAAACTAATCTCAAATGAACATAAGCCCTGCAACTCTTGCCGACTTTTCCTCAAACAGAGATAAAATTTGCATTGTGAACCATTGCTTACAGTATGGGTGGTCAGCCACATACTAACCTTTTAGTCAAGGAAATTAATTTGTTTAGTTCATTAATCTAAGTTGCAAAGATACATACCATTTGAGATTCATATTAAATGCATTCCCACAAGCAGACAGGTACAAGTTCACGCTTACAAATGCCCAATGTGGACTTGCAAAATAAAAAAAACTAATCTCAAATGAACATAAGCCCTGCAACTCTTGCCGACTTTTCCTCAAACAGAGATAAAATTTGCATTGTGAACCATTGCTTACAGTATGGGTGGTCAGCCACATACTAACCTTTTAGTCAAGGAAATTAATTTGTTTAGTTCATTAATCTAAGTTGCAAAGATACATACCATTTGAGATTCATATTAAATGCATTCCCACAAGCAGACAGGTATAAGTTCGCGCTTACAAATGCCCCATGTGGACTTATAAAATAAAAAACTAATCTTAAATGAACATAAGCCCTGCAACTCTTGCCGACTTTTCCTCAAACAGAGATAAAATTTTCATTGTAAAACAATCTTACAGTATGGGTGGTCAGCCACATACTAACCTATAAGTCAAGGAAATTATTTTGTTTAGTTCTATAATCTAAGTTGCAAAGATACATACCATTTGAGATTCATATAAAATGCATTCCCACAAGCAGACAGGTACAAGTTCACGCTTACAAATGCCCAATGTGGACTTGCAAAATAAAAAAAACTAATCTCAAATGAACATAAGCCCTGCAACTCTTGCCGACTTTTCCTCAAACAGAGATAAAATTTGCATTGTGAACCATTGCTTACAGTATGGGTGGTCAGCCACATACTAACCTTTTAGTCAAGGAAATTATTTTGTTTAGTTCATTAATCTAAGTTGCAAGATACATACCATTTGAGATTCATATTAAATGCATTCCCACTAGCAGACAGGTATAAGTTCGCGCTTACAAATGCCCCATGTGGACTTATAAAATAAAAAACTAATCTCAAATGAACATAAGCCCTGCAACTCTTGCCGACTTTTCCTCAAACAGAGATAAAATTTTCATGGTAAACCATTCTTACAGTATGGGTGGTCCGCCACATACTAACCTATAAGTCAAGGAAATTATTTTGTTAAGTTCTATAATCTAAGTTGCAAAGATACATACCAATCGAGATTCATATTAAATGCATTCCCACAAGCAGACATTTATAAGTTCACGCTTACACATAATGCATGTTGACTTACAACATAAAAACCCAATCTCAAATTAATATAAGCCCTGCAACTCTTGCCAATCTTCCCTGAAACACAGCTGAAATCTTCAAAGTGAACCATTTTTTAAACTATGGGTGGTCGATTTTCTTTTACAAAGGCTGCATGTTTTTATTTTACATGTTTTCCGAATTTTAACGCGAGGAAACTATGCTCAATATACACATTCACCAAATGTTAAGGGGTTGGGCTGCGTAGCAGCCAGGGGCAACGCCCCTAGTTGAAGTTTAATTTCTTTAGAATCTTTGGGTTGGTGCTCCGGCACACAACTAAATTGGTGTCGTCAGAAATAATTGTAAGGGTTGCAAGATCAAGGATATTACTTAGAAAAGTTAGGTGAAATTTAGCCACAAATTCTCAAAGAGTTTTTGGTAACACTGAGTGCAGCAAGACGTGTGTTAGCATGTACAAGAAGCAACAGTGAATACAGAAATATATGTTGCAGCAGTGCTCTCAGAGCTTTGCTACATTCCCGAACAATGTCGCAAGATGTCAGATGTAACAAACTGCCGGCACGTGACATCCCAGGACACGTGGTCAGCCCAGTGGAATCAAAGAGTACATTTTATAGACACCGAATCAAGCAAAGACAATCGTCTCTGGAATTTACGACTCCAAAGTTTTACATCTTTTTGTATTTCTAGTCAGAATCTGTTTTTAGTTAGGAATTTAGAAATTAGGTGGATTTTTACCTTTTGATGTCTACCTAAAATATAGGATTGTCTTATTTCAAGACTGAAATAGTATCAAGTCAGCAGACTGATTTTACCGATGGATGACCGGAAAAAGCTGACCACCAACTTACGAACCTATTTATTTCCACAAGCAAGCGGCCTTGTGCCAACCACTTCACTTGGAAAAGAAGTTTCCCAAATCTTCAGAAGGCTGGTTTTCATTTCTTCTGAATGTTGAGTAAACCTTGCCTTTTTTATTTTGGCTTTGAAACAAACACCGAAAAAGGGAAATCAGTTCTAACAATCTTGATGGGGATCGAACCTTGACTTTTTGGTATGGAACGCAACCATTCTAGCGACTGAGCTATCAAACGGGTTATTAAAATATCAATTCCTTGACTTATAGGTTGTGTAACGAGATGGATTTGTTTGTTTGGTGGAATAGAACATGAGATTTGAATTTGAATGAAAAGGAAAAACAAAGGAATGCAGAATGAGGGGAAGAAGCTTGCCTGGCGTGAGAGCGACAAGCATGTGTAATTAAGAATAATTAATATTATTGTGCTGTGGTTTATTGTGTATACATTGTGAAAGGAATAAAAGTAAACATATTAAAGTGGCTGTTACATTATTAATTGTGTCAATCAGCAGGACAGAGGAAAAACCCTCACAGTTGGTATGAGGCTGACCACCCATACTGTAAAAAATGGTTCACTTTGTTAATGTCACCCCTGTGTCAGGGAAGGTCGGCAAAAGTTGTAGGGTTTATGTTCATTTGAGGTTTGGATTTTATTTGTAAGTACAAATTCAGCATTTGTAAACGCGAACTGCACGTGTTTGTTTGTGGGCATGCATTTGATATGAGCTTTTAATGTTAATGTTTCTTTGCAACTTAGATTATAGATTATAGCCTTCGCCCTAGCAACCCGGCTGTGTGACCCAAAGCTTTGTCTACCTTTGTCAATAAATATACTAATCATATTGCCACTTTTTAAAAGGGATGTATTTTATAGTCTACTTTTCGTAAAAACGTCCAAATCATGTAAGAAGGTTGGCCGTCTCATTTCGACAGGGCTTTTTTAAAATACGACTCCTGGATGGAGGGCTTTCAGGATGATGAGGGAGTATGCGCAGGTGGTATGAAAGACTCCAGGATTTAAATATAGCTGAGTGCATTGTGCCTTGTTTGGATGGAAAGGTAGAACTTATATGGAAGTATGGAGAAGGAGCAAGTTTTGTTTTCAAGATGAAGTATAAACAACACTGCACTTATGCACTATCAGTTATGCAAAGTGTGTTACTTAAGTGCCCACTTAGTGAGTGCAGCCTAACTTGGGAAAATTAGCAAAATAATTTGAAATTTGTTGAATACGTTGCATGGGTTACATACAAATGTACACAGATTGTAATAAACATTGTAGGTGACAATAGATGCGATGTTCCGATCCATTATTTATTTATTTTTTACACAAAGTACTTCTTGATCTTCCACACAAGTTCCCTGACATCACTTCTCCATGCCTAATTTACTCTCAGCATGTCATTCTTGTTTCAGTATTTCAAGATCAAAATAAAATACCCGCAAGGTTCAGCGTTCACAAGAAATAGGTACCAGCCCTTTCGGGAGCTGGGCAACCCCCACTTCAGCTGAAGGGGTTTGCCTAACGCCGGCCCCCTTACCTGTAAAAAAATATATTTCACTCGACTATGTTACATGCGACCACTTCAGGGATAACGCAACAAAAATATCTCCATATAAATGTAGCTGACTTGTGTTTGCGTTGCGTATGTCAATCAGGATTGTTTTTGAAAATCTAAAAAGAGTGAAATAACACAGCTAGCATCGCTTGACTTCAAGGTGAACTATCAAAAGTGAAATCTTGCAAAATGGCGCTCGTAGTTCAGATTTTCACCACGTTCAATACGATCTGTGTAAATATAGTTGAAAAGATATAATAGCATTTAAGGTTCTTATTTAATGCACGCCTACAAACACGTTTATGTTTTGCTGCATGTGTAGTTATAAAATAAACCAAACCTTACAAGAACTTACAACTCCTGCTGCCTTTGCCCGAAACGGGGTTGACATTGGAATAAGTAAACCATGTTTTTACAGCATGGGAGAGAAATTTTATAACAAAGCACTCGTATACAAAAAAGAGTTCGTAAAATTTAAACCCAAATTAGTTGCACATACAGACCAACTTTCAACCGCGTTGTCCCTCAAGGGATCGAATGTAGCGTGTGGAACTTATTAACATTCACAGAGAAGGGCCTGCCTTATACAAAAGGCTTCACTAGAAGTGGGGGTTTCCCAGCTTCCGAGAGGCTTGCTTCTCATTTCTGAATAAAGTTGAACCACCAAACGCAATAAACTTGAGGAAAAGGAGTTCATTCAACACTGTTTGACTGTTGATATGACAGAATTAGCATAGAACACACTTCAAAAGATCCGCTTTTTCAGTTTGAGGGTGCACGGTTAGGAATGAATCGGTTTTCCGGCCAATATATTCATTTATGGGTATTGAGCCGTGTTTGAGATCCCCAAATCTCCTCCTTTGATTTTTATCACGACAAGGTTCGATGTAACATTGGGATTTCAAGTCTGTTCACATCTTGAAAGAACGGCACTAAAATTAAAAATAATAATAAAGTCGTAGAAAGCCAACGGTGAATTAAAATATGAGGTAAATATGAAAAGACAAAAAATGAGTTTCTCTGTATACATCGTCCGGTCGTTAGCTCAATTGGCAGAGCGCTTGCGTTTCATGCCAGAAGGCTAAGATTCGATAGGTATCCTCTAAGGGTACCAAAATGATTTCCTGTTTCGGTATCTATTTCAAACCCAATATAAAATATCAGCAAGGTTTATTCGGCCTTTACAAAAAATAAGAACCAGGCCCCTCGTGAGATTGGAAACCCCACTTCAAGTGAAGTGGCCGACGTAATACCGGCTCCCTTTCCTGTAAAAGAAAGTAGGTTTCACTCACAACATGTAGCCCCTTCAGAGACAACATGCCGTACTTTAGCTTATCTAGGTTTATTTCGGTCAGTCTCATTCCTTCACTGAGGTCCGCAAATAAATTGGTAAAGGCAAAATTATGTTGTCACACGGTTAGGTTGCTAGTAAATAGGCAAACAAAACAATATTATTGGTTGCAAAGGACTGTTGTCCCATAGAACTGTGACGTTTGCTCGCTGAAAAATTATTTCTTAATTCAAAGTTGTCCGTCATGAAAAAATGGAGGCAACTCTGCAGAGGCTCTGGCCACCCCTAGCGGAATGGCGACAGAGTTACAGTTACAGTCTTGAGTCCATTCTAGTGAAGAGCAATGTTTTCTTAGGTTCCGTTGCCAAACTAGAGAATTTATTTTGAGAAGCCAAAATATTATTGCAAATGTTCAGCGTGCTTTCCTTTCATGGCACGAACTGGAGTAGTGGTAGGAAACTGACTGCAGCAGTACAAAGCCGCAGTAGGTCCTGAAAAACTGAAGGGAGCGTGTGAGAAGCAAGAGAGGTGTAAGAAAGAGTTGAGTTGTGGCAATGTCAGCAAGCAATACCACACAAGGAATATAAAGTACTTGATTTGGGAAGTTTCTCACTTACAATGTTACGGCTTTCCTGGAGGCAATATAGAATGTATATGAAAATAAGACCAGAGTTGGATATTTTTTTGCCAGTTCGTCAGTTTCTACAAAGAAAACCTCAAAAACCTTTTTGAATTGGATCTATAATATAAGTTGCAGAGCTTTTTCATATTAAACATGAGAACATGCTTTATATGTAGGAAAATCTGACCTGAACATAACCTATGTAACTCTTAACGTCTTTGAAGAAACATGGATGGCATTAGCGAAAGAGAACAAATTTTGGAATATACTTAGGATTTTAGTTGGGGTTCTCTTTTAATTAAACTGCAATTATCTATTTAAACAGAATTTATTTAACACGGTTTGGTTCACAATTTACAATGTACTTACTACTTACTGATTTCTATTATTTTTTTATTTTTTTTTAATAGATTTGTGGAAAGGAATTGCCTGGCCAGATGTCTTCATGCGAAAGCAGAAGCTTGTGTGCATGCAACGGCATCAGCTGTTGAACCAGGGTCGAAGTTATCGACGCGAGATTCGAACCAACGTAATCCGGTTCCAAATAACCCGACTTGATCCCCGCGGCTATAACACCGACTTTGAACTATCCAAAGTGATAATAATAATATTAGGATGATTTATTTGGTGAGCGTTGTTTTTGTGTAAATCACACCCGAAGAGCCAATCACAACTGTAAAAAAGTGGTTCACTTTGCTAACATCACCCCTGTTGTAAAGGTTGGTTGGCAAGAGTTGCAGATTTTCATTTGAGATTGGGTTTTTATGTTGTTCCTAAGTCCACATGTGGCATGCGTAAGCGCGAACTTATACGTGGCTGATTATGGGAATGCATTTAATTATGAATCTTAAATGTAATATATCTTTGCAACTGAGATTAAAGTTAGATTATAGATCGAGGAGCAGCTTTGAATCTGTATCTACATTTTTTAGACATTGTAGAAAATAAAATATTTTTTCAATCGTCGGATAAAAGAAGCCATAAATAATATATTGGTTACAAAAACCACAAAGGGAAGAACGTCATTTGCGATTCAGTGAAGCCAAAATTGATGGGAATAAATAATACAACAAAAAATGGCAATATCTGAGAGATGGTGAATTTTCAATTTTCCATTTGAAATCGTGAGATGTCTGGCGGGAAGGAAAATCGCATGGGTAGATTATTATTATTAACTGGCAAATACAGAAGCAAAAGAAAGAAATAAATCTTGAATAATTCGTGGCGTCATGAACATACAAAACAAAAATCAATGCCTTGAATTTTTTTGATGTAAATATAAAATGTCATTTTTGACGTTTGTGATTTCTTCTTCTTCTTTGTGGATTTGCGGATTCTCGCGTACCTATACTAGGGGCGCCAGTGTCAAGTTGTTACGTTTGTGATTTCCGAAAAAGGCAACTATTACAAACATAGTAATGATAACGAAATGCCCGTAAGTATTAACTATGCACAAACGTTCAACTTTGTTTGCAATAATTTTTCAGTGTTAAATTGGTAGATACTCGTATCATATTAAATTTGACATAATATGAATTTTTAGGCGTTAGCTATTTTCAACCTACCCATAATTTTTGACCTAGTACCTACTGGCGCGCCTATTCTGTATGGAAAATTGTTTACTTAAAAAACAAGATGATGAATGAAGTAATTAGTAGTTCTGGAAATGAAAATTATTCTTTGATCTGTGAAAGCCATAGCAACAGATGACGTAGAGGTGTACACGGCTTTAAGTGAATTATAGAAGACAGTTAAATGAGGGCGGACGCTATAATGACTTTAAGGCCTTTAAACTGCTATTCATCATCATCATCATTGGCGCGACAACCCGGGGTGGGTCTTGGCCTCCCTCAGCAGCCGCTGCCAGCGCTGTCTATCCAACGTCTTCCTCCTCCAGTCCCACATTCCCACTGCACGGCAATCCGCCACCACTCCATCCAGCCATCTTGAACGTGGTCTTCCCACTGTCTGGCGCCCCTCCGGGTTCGTCATCACAATCGTCGTCTCCAGGCTCCGATGGTCCATTCGCTGAATGCGCCCCAGCCAATGCAGTCTGTTGACCTTTATTAAGCGGACCACATCAGCATCCTGGTACAGCTTATACAGTTCGGAGTTATTCAAACTGCTATTATCAATGCTTATTACCTTTTTATTTCTTCAACAAAATACTTCTTCAATTTTAGCACTTCAGTAAACTTCACGTTAAAAACTATCAAAAGTTATGTAATAAAAGAGGGCGTTGGTTCCACTTTCCCCCCGTTCATTTTCACAGCCTTGTAGGCATGTAAATGTATTTGGAAAAACTTAATATTGATTTAATTTCGTCAAGTCAATCCGTTTTAAGCATCTAAGTACGAGCACATGTTGGTTTTCAAGGCTTACAACCTCAATGGCTTTAAGTGCAAATAGTTGCGAACGAAAAAGATCGCAGAGCAAATTTAATGAGCGAGGAACGCGCCATCTAAGAAACTTTTACTTGAATTACATTCCTTATTTAAACAGGAATGTCAACTGTCAAAACTTTGCCTACTGGTATTGGCTTGGATCGTGAAATTGCAATACCGTTTCGCTAATGAAACGAAGCCCTCAATCTTTTGAGAAGAAAAAAGTCATTTCAGAAATAATTCAACTTGATAAATTCACATCAAATAAAATATCTGCCAGTCAAATTACTTATTTCACGGTTAATTATTTTTTAAATTATTTAGTCTTTTTAAAATGAAAGGAAGATTTATTTACATTAAGTGATGGTGTATTCGAATTTTTCTCACAGTTACGTAGGTATGTGCAGGAAATGAAATATGTATAATAAAAAAGATACAAATAACATCGTCATACGATGGTCATTTGTCTGAAAGTTTTCGTTGACGGTTGTCTGGGAACTGATTATAATAAGACATCCGTAAAGCCCTGAATTCAGAGATTTAGTATACCAAACGACTCAAATGATGAGTCTATTCCTTTAATATTGATATTTTTTTTTTTCTTTTTGTGTTTTTGTTTTGAATCGGTAGCCGTCATTTTTTCAGAACGCCATTCCCTTCCAAAACCCAGTTACATTTGACAAAAACATGTATATGTTCCATTATTTGTTTTGTTGCTCATTATCGTACGATTACCAAATTTTTCATAAAGTTCGTGTCATTTATTTTTAAAAAATATCTGTGTAACTTAACCTCAAAATAAAGCTGTCAGTCTGACGTTAATTACCCAAATCTGACAGATAAGGCTTACAATGAGTCAGCGTTATTTTGTGGCAGAAATAAGTGGTTGGCTTCGTGAAATATAGATGAACGTGTAAATAAATAATGGAAATATATCTGTAGATAGCTGTGGGTGTTATACAGATATTGAATTCCAGAATATCTGGGAGGTTCGCGTGTGCAAGAAAGTAGAAACGCCATAATAACTTTTTGATGCCTTTTATCTTCCTCACTTTCGCGTCGTAAATCCGCGGACTCGTTTGTTTGCAAGAGGGGGACCGAGAATATCACCGCTCGTCGCTTTCATCATATGAATGAAATCATTTCGCTTTTGATGTGCCACTATTTAGAAAGTCTTGGAAAAATAATAAGATATCACTGATTACTGAAATATGAAAATAAAATTACCGTTTTTTTGGGTTCTTTGACTATCACTTTCTTTGGTGATGCGCCGATAGCTTTTAGATCACTGAAAGCCTGGAAGATCAATGAATGAGATACAGGCCTCCAATAAGATGATGGAACGACCAAAGCAAAGAGACCTTTGGATTCCCCGTTGAACAAGCTTTATGAACTGTCTAAAGGACTAACTGATAATGTAAGATCGCTAGAGTAATGCGGTGATCCATCTATACTCGAGTATCTATGCTACAAATATATTCTAATTAAGATTTGTATTTAATGCATGTCTACAAACCAGCACGCGAAAGTTCATTCTTACATAATTATGCTGCAAGTGGACTTAAAAAAACCCCAAATCTCAAATACACATAGGTAAACCCTGCAACTCCGCCGACTTTTCCTGAAACAGGGGTGACATGAAGTGAATATATGAATAAGTGAATCAATTTTTACAGTAATAAGTCAAAATTATGATTATCAAATATCAGTTAAGTAAACAAGAACAGGAAGAAGTCTGTGACTTAAGTTTCGTTTACATTTTAGGGTGAGAGAAGAAGTGTTCAAAATTTTCATACGCAGAAGTCATTGAAAAGGTTTTGATTAAAATATTCCTTCTAGAAACTCTACCTCGATTCACTGTTTTCATAACAGTGAAAAACTTGTCACTTACACTAGAGTTTTGCGTGAAAGGGTTTCATGTGTTTTTTCAGCGCTCACCCTCTTTCCCCTAATACGATATCGCCCTCTTCCAATATGGCGGCACGCGTGGGCATTAATTCCGCGCCATATTGTGTTTTGTTGGGCGGGAATCACAAGGCGGTTATGTAAAAGTAGACGAGGCGACCTCAATATCGAATATAATGCGAAATGTCGTCAAAAATCCATACAATACTTTACAAACTTGGACACGCACAATATTGTTATGTCACACGTCACCGGTTTTTTATTTGTTGCAATTCACCGATCTAATTTTGCAAAGTCAGAAACAGGTACCTTTTCTCTAGATTACTTTTTATTCATTATTACTTAATAACTGCGCAATGGTATCAGTTGCACTAGGGTCAATACGACTCGACGAAAATCAAACTTGCGTTAGCTTAAAAAAGCTCATTTGGGTGCCAGTTCCTTATACGCATGGCCATAGCGTCGATTGTTTCAAGAAAAAGTGGTAAAAATACAAGGTAATGTTCATTTGATATTTTGTTTTTTATTTTGCAAGTAAAAATACAGCGTGTGTAAGCGCGCACTTTCACATGTCAGCTTGTAGGCACGCATTTAATATGAATCTTGAATATTACGTACTTCTTGCAACATATATATAATAAACGTGGTCGTCTTGAGACCAAACTATTGAAAACTGCACGAAAAAACAATATTTCAGATCTTTGCAGCTTTGTAGGTAGCATTGATATTTTCAATTTCGGTTACATACTCAACATTTCTATTTTATACAAAAATGAGAGCTTTGACCATCAACAATATCTTTCTAATATTTATTTTTTATCCCTTATTGACCCAATGTGAAAACGAGCCTTGAAATGTCAAAGTTCACAAGACTTTGACAAAGTCGCCATTTTTTTACACGCTACGCACACGCAATACATCAAAGCCATATAAACGAGCGTTGGCTTTACGCACATCACACAATTTCGCGTATAATTTACATTGTTATATACCTACCAGCAACGCGAGAGGCTTTTCACGTCAAAAAGAGAAAGAAAAAATGTACGCGAGACAAAAACATTAAAAAAATACCGCGCTGCGAGGGATTGAATAACGGTTTTCGTATGCAAAAACTGTTCCCGAACAAACTTTATAGGAGCGTATCAAAAATTTGCATGGCGGCCCACTATTTCATCATAATAATATTATTAAAACATGGAAGACCCTTTTTTGTTTCTCTTTCCCGCAGTTTTACAAGATCCCACATGTTTGGCCAACGTTACAAATCTTAAAATGTGAATAAATAATGGCGGCCATTTCACATTATCATGCGCGGTCTATGCACTGTGAGTGATGGGATTTTCTTGACAAAGTGTAACAGGTTAAATGTCTCTGGATGAAATAAAAAAAAACAAAAGAGAGGACCGAAAAAAATTAATATGCAATGCGGCGGTTAATATGCAATGTTGGCGGCTAAAGCCAATTTTCATAAAAGTTCCAAATTTATTTTAACATTTATCATCCATATTAAATATATCCCGATAAGCAGACACGTATAAATACACAAGTTCGCGCTTACACATGTCGCATGTATACTACAAAATAAACAAAATAAAGCCCAAATCTCAAATGAACCTAAGCCCTCCAAATCTTGCAAACTTTAACTGAAAACAAGGGTGGCAATGTGAAAGTGAACCAATTTTATCGTTTTGGGTGTTCAGCATCATACTCACTTTCTAGTAAATAAGATTTATTGGTAAGGCTGGGAAAACCACTAAAGAAATAATAATCTCCAAGAAATACAAAAACAAATTCCTTGAAGCTTTTTATGTAAGCATTTTGATTATTCTGAATCACCTTGGTCGGAATACGGGATAAAATATAAAACCAATAGGATATGAAAGGGAATAATGTTGCCATACTTGTCGAGTGATGATTAGGTATTTACGTAAATATTGTGTTTTCTTTTGTCAGGCTTTGCGCCATGGCAACCCCATAATCCTGCCAACTGGAGTGCCGCCTTTCCCTCGGCGAGTAATCCCCTAAAACCTCCAACACAACGTCGCGCGAGCTGTAACACAAGCATCGAGGAAAATACTCTACGTATCTATTCTACCCTGCAACATGGCAACTAAACCTTTTCCATGTAACGACAAAAATATTACAAATATATTTTACCTATAGTTCTAAAACGTGATTTTGATTTCGTTATTAAAAACAAAACAAGGTCTTCCATAAGAAATGATTGTCGAGGTTGCCTCAATTAAGTCCTTTTCACACAGCAATAATCATGTGCAGTTTATCTGGATCGCTGGGAAAACCGTGTGAAACCTTTCATGCATCCCCGTACCTACACTGCGAGACTTCAGATCCGGCACCGGATAGAAAATAAATAGACAAACTGGAAAGTTTGCGTTTACATAGTGTGAAAAGCCGCGAAAAGTGAACTTTTTCATTTACCAAAAAAAAAACAATGCTGTTATATTTTTACCGATCGGAATATTTTTTAATTTGGAACTTTTTTCTCAGCGAGTCAGTCTTGTATAGGACTACTGTCCTTAGCAACCAATAACAATATATTTGTATGCTTTTTCCCAAGCAACCTGGCCGGGGGACGACACAATATTGTCTATGCTAAATAAGGTGCGGACTTAAAAATGATATTTTGATTGCATTGTAAAGGAGACATGCTCTGATGAAGCATGGAATAAACCGCGGTTTAGCCATAGTTTTTTTCGTGACATTTCGATGACTTTCTTACAAAGATTTGGCTGTACGACAAGTTGGATCTTGGCTTTGAGCTCAGGAATCCCTTCAGGTTTATTTGCGTTACCCCAAATTTTCTCAAAACCCAGTTTCTTCTAAATTTTTGAACACTCTTCCACTGGTTGGCATATTGTTTTTAAAATGTGCTCTCTTATTGAGACACCCTTTACAGCTTACAAGCATAACACATCAAACAACTAAAATACATTTCAGAAATCAAATCAAAATTGCGCTTTTTCGTAGGCTTTCTTTACCGCTTCAGCTCCAAAAAGATATTCAGCTTTGGCGTGTGGTCCTATCTGCTTCCAAGTAAGGGGGCTTACGTCAACCACTAATTGAAAAATCGTTTTCCCGAAGACGCGAAGACCACCACGTGGCTTTGATAACAAGCCTTCGGAAATGCTTTCCGCTTGTGGAAGCAAAACGTCGGCAGATAAAAAAGCTGCGAATAAAACATGGTCTCACAGTCTTGTGTTTCATCACCCATTGCCACCCATGAAAGTGAAAGTTGAAAACATTATCTTAACATTTCTACCGGTGCGTAGCCCAGTGGTTACACTTCGCACTCGTAAATGGAAGGTTGTGGGTTCGAATCCCGGCGGAGCACAAAAAATATACCATTTATAATTTCAAATTTGCTCTTCGCTGGGCTGAAAAATTCTTAAGCCTTTACCAAAGACCGGTCATCAAAAGGTCCATCCAGCCTTACAGCAACTTGGTCTTGCTTGAGAATTGGCGCTTTGTAGCGACGACCAAGCTCGTAAAAATTCCGATCTAAAGCTCAGTTGGTAGAATGCTGGCGTTTCATGCCGAGAGCAAGGGCTCGATCCCAAGGTGTACTCAGACTTCACAATAAATGAGAACCAGCCCCCCCGAAGCTGGGAAAACCCCACTTCAACTGAAAGTGGTTGGGGTGAGGCCTACACTCTTACCCCTTCGGGAATAACGAAGGCAAGGAGTTACACTATATGTGTAGCTTAGTTGCGCTGCGTCTTAGTTTAATTCTGAGATCGTTGGGTACATAATGATTTTATAATGAGCTTAAGAATAAAACAACAACAAAAAATTTACAAAGCTTACATAAATACGTATTTTTTTCTCGGTGAAAATAATGGACATCGAGGAACCATTGTTTATTTTACGAAATTAAGTAAACAAAATTACTCGTATCGTCGTATCATTGAAAGAGCAGAAGCGACTGTCTCCCATCACTGATCCACGTTGCTGATCTCGTATTTTTCCTCAGATTACAGTTCTCTATGACTAGCAACACCACTTTCATTGGGGCCATCTGACGTCACGCAGCCGAGTCACAAAGGCGCTGCTTTCTTCGCGGGGAAAAGTTCCAACGAGAAAATGTGGAAAATCAAAAGTCAGGAAGAAAAGCAACACTGAATAGTGTACGTGTCGGGGCTCACCTCCATGTAAAATCACCTAAAATATCATTATATTTATGTGCTTTATACTTTTCAACTTATTTGTATTCAAGAGTAGGTACATACACGAAATACATGATTATTTAGTTACTTCCGCGCTACGTAAAATAAACTCAAAAACGTAATGGGGTGGTAATGGTGTGTGTAAAACATTTGAGTTTATATAATCATAATCTAAGTGGCAAAGATATATTAACATTCAAACTCATATCAAATGTATGCCCACAAACAAACACGCGCAAGTTCGCTTTTACAAAATAAATGCTGAATGTGTAGGTACTACTAACAAATAAAAATCCAAACCTCAAATTAACATAAGCCCTGCAACTTTTATAGACATTCCCTGAAACAGGGTCACATTGGCAAAGTGAACCATTTTTTACAGTATGGGCGGTTAGCCTCATTCCAACAAGTCAAGGAATACAAATAATAAATACTCGTAACATTTAGGTACTCATATAAAAAAACCTTTAAAATAAATCTATACCAAAAAAGTATGAATAAATAAGCCGCCAACATTACAAATCAACATTACAGATTATTCGCCATTTCTTCCTTTCCTTGCATACTTCTTTTATTTCATCCAGAGTCATAACCTTTTTCATAGAAGCTCTAATATTAATTAATGTAAAACTCATGTTGTTAGCGGAAAGCACCTATTGGCTTTCAAATGAGGTCCGCACATGAATTGACATAGACAAAATTGTGTCATCACGCAGCCGAGCTGCTAGGGTAAAGGCATATACATAGTTTTATATTGTTTACTAAGGAAAATAGTCCCAAACAGGAGTGGCGTTTGCTCACCGAGAAAAAGGATCCAAATTCAAAATTGTGTTTTTCCCATTCGAATAATTAAAGATTTTAAAAATCAATAAGCGGATATACCTGCGTTATACCTACTAGTCCTGAAATTTTATTTTATTTTAAACGAATAACAGTTTGAATTATTGAATTGACTTTGTTCAGAAAGTAAACATTCGTGCTGCTTTCTTCGTGTGTATTTATTTTACCACGAAAGTTTACCTCGCGTGATCGGCTCGGCTCACACGAAAAACAATGATTTGGTTATCTTGCCTTGTGCGCGATTAATCTCTACCCTGTTATCTCATACCTTGTACA
Organism: Agapetus fuscipes; assembly: GCA_951799405.1. Lineage (NCBI taxonomy): Eukaryota > Metazoa > Arthropoda > Insecta > Trichoptera > Glossosomatidae > Agapetus > Agapetus fuscipes. The sequence continues at coordinate 7,582,834 of OX637333.1, forward strand.
AATGAAGGCAGCAGAAAGCTTTGCTATGTTAGTTGACCGGTCCGTAGTCTAGTGATTAACACTTCTGACTCGTAAATGGAACGATGTGGGTTCGAATCCCGGCGGAGCACAAACATATACCATTTATATTTCCAAATGTAGGTACTCTGCGCTGGGTGGAAAAATTCATAAACCTTTACCAAAGACCGGTCACTAAAGGTCCATCTAGCCTTACAGCAATTGGGTCTTGCTTGAGAATTGGCGCTTTCAAATAATACTACTACTACTACTTAAATAATACTACTACTACTTACTACTAAATTCCTCTCATCATTTGCACGAGTACCCTGGAGTGACCACATCACGATATAACGCTTTAAACTTTAAAGAAATCATCTACTCATTATCATTATCAGTGTGAAATTGCAAGTCTTCTATTCGCACACACATATGCCCTACTATCTTTTTTACTACTTACTTATTTTTAATGCTTCCGTCTGAAACGCCTCAAAGGTGGGCAAATTTAACTTTGCCTGAAAGTTTTGTAAATATGGGCAGCCAGTCAAAAAGCGGGGATGAAACACGGACTCGTGGTATAATTTTACTAGCAGAATCTTTACATCAAGGTTTATGTAAATAAAACAACACAGAGTTTATTGAAAAGTCATAAAACAGAGAAAATCGATTTTCTTACTGAGATACGAAAATAATTTCAATGCGGTAGGTTATAAAGTTTTGAATTTGGAATGTTTTATTTTTATTTGCTCCGTAACATTCAAGTTTTATTGATTCAGTGTTGCCAATTTGATTTCAAAACAAGGAAATGTGTTTTTTTATTTAGTTTATCTGAGCATGGCCAAAATGCGGAAACCAATATAAATCACCAATTGTTTTTTCTACAAATAAAAAAATAAGTAGAATTGTTTGGATTACACATGCATCATGAGTAAGGTCGGGACGTTTTTTTAATTCGGAACTTCTTTCTCGGCAAGCAAACGTCAGTCTTGTATGCCTGCCATCTTGACTGCCATCTTTAGCAACCAATAACAAAATATTTGTACACCTTATCCCTAGCAACTCGGTCGGTTGACGACAAAATATTATGAATAAGGCGAACTAATATATTTTTAAAGATAATAATGTAAAATCTTTGCCTTATTTTTACATTCTTCTTTTTAAAATGAATCTTCTCAAAGCTGAGATCAAAGCTATGATCTGTGCCTTGACGTTTGTCCACATTTTGGGCGGAGTCCAGTATCGCAATATCCACCGTAAAAAATATATATAAAAAAACAATAAAATATTATGATAATTATAAGATTATCATACATAATACTTCCCATTTCTTAAATAAATTAATGAAAAAATAAGACTACACGAAATATTTTTATATCTAGATTTTTATTAATTTCTATAATTTATCAAGGAAACCTTTCTCATAATACATAACCTCAAAAAGGTTTAAAATTGCCGCAAAAAATGTCAGTGTTGCCTTCACCAAGTGGGGTAATAATTTTCCCGGATTAATAATGCTGCCAGCCTGCCCGTGGCCTCTATAAATCCCCACAAGTGGTAGCCTACCGGGTTCCCATTATCATAATACGCCTAATATTTTTTAGTGTGTTCTAATCCGGCGACAATCTGAATTTAGTGAAATTTATGGCCAGGGGTCTGTCCGAACATCCGGTGTTGGGATTACATATTTACAAGCTGCAATCAAAATATAAAATTTACAATTGTAGAAAAATGATAGATAAAAAAGTAACAACGTATTGAATATAGACAGGTTTCCGATTTGTGTAATCGAAAAAAAACATTGAATGATTGACTCATTTAAAATGTGGGCAAAAATGTAATATCACTTGGTCGGGCTAAGGGCAGGAGAGAGTCATTATGTGGGGAACACCACAGATATCATCAAAATATCCTCTTCAGACATTTTTTTTCTTATACCAATAAATATATTTTTGCAACATTAAGTCAAGTCCGATTATTTTCATTTCACATTCACATACAACACAGTTGTGAATTCCTCTCCCAATTTTACTGAGTTTCTTTTGTTGGGGTCAAAGGGGGAAAGAAATATGCGCGTCCCGCAGCTTCCCGAGGAAACTGTTTTCCAAATTTTCCAGACCTTCACCTGCCGGAGTACCTGTTCGCTCGGGAACAGTTATAAACATCAGTGGGGGTGTCCAGCACCCCCCAAGGTACGCTGCTGACCCTAGATGGCGAGGGAAAGAAAGGTACAGGAAAAGTAGTTGAGAATTACGTGATGGGATGACAAGTAAAAGGGGAATTTTATAGGGTTTTAATGCAATTTAAATGTAAAAGGTGCGGAATTTAAAATCAAGTTTTCTTCTCGGCGGTTAAACGTCACACTTCTACATATGGCAGTTCTGTAATAATAATAATATAATAAAAATAACAGGCTAATTTATTTTAATTTACAAATGATAAGAGAGCGCCGTTTTTGTGTGTGTCACACTTCAAGGGCCCTCTCCGATCATGGATAAGACTTTTTGAAATGGTGAGTCTTGAGTGCTCCGCAAAATACACCCACAGATTTGGGGTGTATTCCGGGAAACGAAGCCAATGTAGTGTGTTTAACAGCGGAGTGATGTGAGCGAATTTGGGTATCCCGTCTATCTAAGTCTTGCTGCCGCATTCAACACAGATTGAAAGCGATTGAACTGCTTCTTTGGCTGACCACTATAAAGCGTTGAACAATAGTCAATCCGAGACATCACAAACGCGCCCACTAGGGTCTGTAGTCTTATGGTTAACACTTCGGACTCATAAAAAGTGGTAGGTTCGATTCCCGGTGGAGCAAATTATTTTTTTTAAATATGCTAATCTGCTTTACCCAAGATCGGTCACCAAAGGTCTATCCAGCCTTACAGCAACTGGGTCTTTCTTGTGTAGACGATCAAGCTCGCTGAGGGCTCTTGAGGTGTGATTCACACAAAACAGAGCTCGCTAAGCAAATAATCTAAATATTTATATTTATTGAAGTAGTTGTGACCGGTTTCAGCCTCTTGGCCATCCTCAGAGAAACTCCCATTCTCTGAGGATGGCCAAGAGGCTGAAACCGGTCACAACTCGTTATTTTTGTTTATAACTAAATAAAAATAAATAAAGTAGAACTAAACAAAGTTTGTTATCATGTTTTAATAATTAAAATGGAGTTCTACAATGTTTCCGCTAAAACTTTTCAAAAATTATTATTGAAGTATTTATATGACTGGTTACGTATTGTACGAGTACATACCGCAGTAGAATAAAACTGCTTTGTTATTTTTATTGAAATTGCATTAGCTGGTAGATTATTGTAGTTTTACACACACCTTTTGTGGGTTCATTTATGCAAGAAAGTCAAGTACAGTTCCCTGTACGATTTACTAAAGTCTAATTTCCATGGTTCTGGATGATTCAGCTCTGGCTGCTGAATATGCATGGAAGGCTCTCGTTTTTTTTTTTGCGATGGATTAATTTGAAAAAGGACGCTCGACCTTTGACCATTTTATTTTAACGTTTGCCCGCCTGTGTGACGGACATTTTTGTTTATCTTTGTTTCCCTAATCGCTTTGAGTTGTTTTTCCAATCAATAATCCAAACTACAGAGGTAGGTGAATAAAGTAAATTGTTTAAAATTTTCCTTATTTATAGTTTGTGAACGAAGTTAAATATAAACTGTATTATATAAAAAATAACGAAATTAAACAGTCAATCACAAAACGAATATTTTTTCTTGAAACGTTTTAGTTAATAAAATTGAGATATAACTGAGGTAAGAACTAAACTTTTTTTAAAAGTTATTTTTAAATCAAACCAAAAAAGATTCTGGTTCCTGCAAAAACAGCAGTCTGCTTTATTGGGATGATTTTCACGCCTTATTCCATCACTTTTATAAGCCTTTTAATACCTCAGAGAGCGGGAGAAAGTTCCAGAAGAAACTTCCGTACTAATACTTGTTACAACTTTTCCAAGTCCGGCTGGTACCTATATCCGGGAGACGACGGAAGCCATATCTACACGAAAAATGAGAAGCACAGCGGCCTGTTTTCGGTTTTTCAATATCGTGGCAAAAGAGATGGATGCATTGTAAGCCAGCAAGTGCGAAAGAGTCAGATTTTTTCCGTGCGAGCACAGTTTATAGAAAAGAAAAACAATGGATCCAAACTTGGACCGGTCCGTAGTCCGTAGTGGCAACACTTCGGACTCGTAAATGGAAGGTTGTGGATTCGGATCTCGGCGGAGCACAAAAATATACCATTTATATTTCGAATGTGCTCTTCGCTGGGTTGAAAAATTCATAAACCTTTACCAATGACCGGTCACCAAAGGTCCATCCAGCCTTACAGCAACTGGGTCTTGCTTGAGTAATGGCGCTTTGTAGCGACGACCAAGCTCGTACACCTCTGCGGCACTACAACAAGTGTCATAGACCCCTAGAGTCTTTAGAATCTAGGGAGTCTCCCGCACAGGATTTCTTAAAAAAAAAAAAAAATGTAGTGACACAGGCTCTTTATTATAGTACGTTTCGAAAAATGTGTACATTTTTCTTCGTAAACATTGTATAGCTTCAGGCTTTCATGGGATCTGTTGGTGGCAGGATATCTATGGCTGCATATCAACATTACGCTGAAGAAGTGCATCGTAGATGTGGACGAAACGCATCAAAAGTCCAGCTCCATCAGATCACGGCAACAGACACTTATAAAATGCAAAAATTGTCCCTGCTAACAAGATAGCGTGAGCCTAAATTGATTGTTCTATTATATTGACTTAAAAAAGATGAAGCACCATTTCTAAAAATAAAATTTAAAAACTGCCATTTTTCTTTTCGTGTAAGCACGCCTAGAAAGTCTAACAATGTGGCGGGTAGAACGTGAAAAAAATCGTTAAATGGTACCTCGGTTTTCAAGCAAGTTAAAATTACAGGAAAGTACCATTTTGATGAACAAAGGGGTGGGCAGGAAAGGAGAAAGTTTGTAGGAAAAACCGGTGAGGGTCATTAGTGGGAAGAGAGGGAGAGAAATATAATGGAAGGTGGCAAGGGAGTGAGAGAGGAGATGCTTCGAGAATGGAAGGACATTCAAATAATGGAACAAGTTTTTTTTTGGAAAAGGAATAATGAAAGTGTTCTTTTTGTCTATGGTCGCCATTTGAGTTTCGTGAAAAGAAAAGTGTTTGCAATTAGATGTGATTAGTTTTTTTTCTTCTTCTCCTCATTAAGATGATTAATTTAATGTAAAAATATAATTTAATTTAAAAGAAATATGCAACCATCAAAGAATAAGAAAATCTTATCATTCGCGTTTTAGAACATGGGTAGGTATTATGTTAATTTTTACACATATTTTGTATGTTTGTACGACTGTCAATATGACCTTGAATTTAAATTCAAATAAGTAGGCATGTATTCCATTCCTATATTTTCATTGCGATGGATCTAACAATGATCCAAATTTGAATTTCGAATATCGCTCCGCTTTTTTTCATGCATAAATTATCAGTATTGCCACAGCATGAAATTATTCCCAATACATTACATTATTGGTAGGTTAAAAAATATTACAAATTAACTAGGTTTAAGTAAATGTTTTAAGGGGCTTGTACCAAGTGTGAATATGTCCTGTTATGTTGTTTTAACATAATATGTTTTACTGATCACAATATAATAGAATTAAGTAAAGCTAAATGGTGTAGGGTAATGAAGTTTTAAGTCTGGGGATGACGCGGAGCTGATTGTGGAATGAGGTGAGCTGATTTGGCAACACAACACCTCTAATGGATTTGAATGTAATATGCGTCGGTATCATAGCCGCGGGGATCAAGACAGGTTATTTGGAACCGGATAACGCTGGTTCGAATCCCGCGACGATAACTTCGACCCTGGTTCAACAGATGCCGTTGCATGCACACAAGCTTCTGCTTTCGCATAAAGACAACAGGCCAGGTAAAATAGGTTGGTAGATTGCATTCTTTTCCACAAATCTATTTAAAAAAAAAAAAAAAAATGGTGTACAGGGTGGGTGGATAGAACTAATAAAGAAATAACTGTAATATGGTTAGAAATAACTTGTTCAAAGATAGGATTAATAAGAGATGGGATAAATTAGATATAAATTATTAAACAACCCCTTTGAAAAATCAATGAAAATGAAATGCTAAAAAAACCGTGATGCTGACTTACGGCATTTAAAAAAACTCCCTTGTGCACATCGACGTCAATAATTTAATGCGCATTTTAAATCGCACATTTCAGATAAATATTTAGTTTTAATAATCAGTTTTATGTCCGTGCCGCAGCATAGGCGTTTAGAACCTATTTATTTTCATAGATAAGTTGTCCAGGTTCAAGGTAACTATTTTGTCAATGAAAAATTGTGTTTTTTACTTCATTTACTTAATTTAAACTCAAAAGTAGCCGTGTGTGTTTTCAGGCTCGAAAGGGAATTAAGCTCGTGAATCTTGTTTAGAAGAAATTGTGTAAGGCTTATTCCGCATTATTCCGCAACATTGTAAACATAAATCGGGTTTTCTTTTAGAATCGCACAATATGTGCGTAAGTGTCAAGAAATATACGACATAAACATGTAAAAGGGAAACACGATCATATTTTCTAAATTACATAAAACGTCATGGGAACATAATTTCTTTCTGATCGTTGGCCGAATATAAAGAACCGCCCTCCCAGATAAATCTGACCCAAACGCGTGAAATATGGCAGGGTGATACAAAAAGTCAATACTCAAAATTTAGGCACAAAAAACAAATTTCTCGCCTCCGAGCGACTTGAGTGATGGCCACCCCACGCTGGAACCGGAAATGCCGCCATTAGAGGCAGGCTTACCATATTAAAAAAATATTTAGGTAGGTATAAAAAGGTAACCACATCACCGATACTGTGTTTTCTTCGTTAAAATTTTATTTTTATTTTGGATCATTTTTTAACTATGACCTTTTTCCCGGCGAGCAAACGTCACTCTTGTATGGGACTGACATCCTTAGACACCAATTTAAAAATATTTTTTTGCCTTTTCCCTAGCAACCCGGCCGGGTAAAACACAATCTTGTCTAGTTCAATTCACGTGCGGACCTCATTTAATGAGTTATTAATTTCTTACTTACATGTTTTCTGCAACGTTGGTATGTAGGTACTTTATTTTATTTTCCTGTCATATTCAATAGCACAGACAGCTTACCTGAAACGAGAAAATAAATAAAATTAGATACAAATATTTGAAAAAAAAATTGTAGGTTATACATACGAGTACACACATGTTTTTTTTATCAATGTAAAATGTTATTGTTTCTCACACACGCAATGCAAAATAAATACGAATTCGAAAATTAATGGAATTATTTAAAATTTACATTTTAAATTTTTTACATAAAAAACCTATTTTTTCTGAACATTGGTAAATATGTAGGTATAACCTATAAAATTATAATCATATTCGATTTTATATTCTAGCAATAACGGTGACACATACGAGTTTTATTAATTTCTTGAGATCTTCAAGTTGGAACGTTTTAGACACGAGTTATTCAAATTTGAAATTTTCAACGCCGCTAAAAGTCACACTTCTACGCGTGACGTTTGCCCGCCGAAATAAATTCCATTATTGAAAATCCGTGGAATAAGCGTTTGAACTTTATTTATCTATCATAATACTCTATTTAAATAGAGTACCATATTACAAAAAATATTCCACTCTTAAAAATGTACCTAAATAGAAACATGAAACATAAATTAAATTCGAAAATGGCATAACACCCATATCTTTTCTTCTATATTTTTCTCAGCTAAAGTTCATTCTACTTATTTTGTTAGTACTTACTTGAATTTGATTAAGTTTTAACCCTTCGTAATACGTTTATAGGAGATGTAGTGTATCTATTTTCGTTAGATGTTATGGATGTTCGGGTTGTTTTGACAAATGATTGTGCCCGCATCCCTCGCCGAAGGGTTTGCCCGAAGTCTAACCTGTATAAGTAAATAGGCACATATCGACTGATTTATCCCGAGGGCAAAGTTTGACAAGCGCTGGCGGTCTGCGGACGGATGGATGGAGAGCCGCTGGTTTAGAGCAAACTAAATGTGGGCAATAACTTTAACGTGTCGGTTAGAAGTTTTAAACTAGTGTTGGTCCGTCAATATTTAATGAAGTAACTAGAAGATGGTCGGTCTTTTTGAATGCTACGATTTGGGATTGAATATTTTGAGTACAATTTCGTGCATTACTGTCTGAAGTGTGTAACTCTACTGGTTATTGCTTCGGAATACACAAAAGGTACAAGGTTTAAGTTACTCACCATAAGGCATGATTCCCGTGGGAACGCACTGTAAACGGCTCATTTTCACTGTTAATTTTTTGTACCAAGGATGAAATAGAATTAATTAAATTAAACGTTGTCCTTATTTTACTCATATTTTCCCAGGTCGGGATCATAGTCTTCCCCCTGTGTGATATCTAGAACTTTTTATCAAGATTTTTTGTTTTACATTCTTAACTAATTTTTAAGAATATGAATCGCGATAGAAGTAAAAATATTGAAAATTGTAAATTTTGCAGAAGTTGGAAACTTCAATTTTACCCTTTTTTTACAACAATGCAACAAAAAAATATATATAAAATCCCTTGACTTACAGTTTGGTATGAGGATGATCTCCCATGCTGTAAAAAATGGTTCACTAATACCAATGTCATCCCTGTTTTAGGGAAGGTCGTGAGGTTTGGTTTTTAACTTTTAAGCGCGAACTTACAAGGGTTTGTTTGTGGGCATGAATTTAATATGAATTGTATATTAAAAAGATTATTATCAACTTCAACTACGATTATTATAGTGGTTTCGTTCAAAATGTTCAAAAAGTTCATTTTCTTTGGAATTTAAAAGCAAATCCTACTTGCAATTACATAATGATCGGTTGATTACTTTTTGAGTTCCATGTCACACAAATGTCAAAAAAGTAATTTTGAGAAAAACGAGTTTTGAAAAAATTGGAAATCTGGAAATTTATAACTTTAAGGAAATTAACAATAATTTAAAAGGCTCACCGGTTTTAACGAAATAAATTAATTAAAAACGTAACTGGGGTCACTCTACAAGGCTACAAAAGTATGCAAAGCGACTGCCTTCGTGACGCACTAAGCCCGCCCGCTACGGAAAACTGTAGGTGCTCGACGAGCGCTTGCTGCTACGCTCATAAAATCTAAGCCAATGCGAATGTTGTTCTGAAATTTTGACAACATATTCTCTAACTGTTTGACTTTTGATAAGTAATAAAAAAAATGTGTTTTTTCCTTCTACAGTGCTTCCTCCCGTTAAATATTTTCGTCTTACCCAGTTCTGTAGGTTTTTCAGGTTTACTCACCAGCAAATTATTTGTAGTAATGGGTGCAATAAAACATCAAATCTTCAAAATAATAATTCGAAAATAGTCACACAAGCTTTTAGAAAAATAAACAATACTCAACAATAATTATAAAATATATAAATTGACGAAATTCATGCAGAAAATATCTAAAAGTAGAGTTGGGAAACATTTTAAATAGTAAGTGTTTTTTTGCGCTAAAAACGCACCCTTTCATTAAATCTTCCCGGTCAGTGGCGTGGCAGGAAAAGGTCTCGCCCCCCTTTTTGCTATCCGCAGCACGCCATTCCAGTGCAGGGACGTGATTAATAACCAGAGAAAAAGGGGGGGACGGTTATCTACATTCCACGAGACATGACTTTAACTTTCTGCTTACGTTTTTCCTTTTTTTTTGCTGCCAAGGAAAACACAAAGAATAATTTGACGCAAAGAATGGGCAGATTTTTCAAGGGTTTAATTTTTTCGTTTTTTTTTTGACGAAGTTTAAGCGCTTGAATTATGGGGCAAGGTTTGAAAAATTAGGGCAGCGTTGTAAAAAAAATAAGGAGCATTGTTATAAGTTCACATTCTGACGTTTTTATTAATTTTTAAAATACATAATTTAGACAATACAATAAAGGGCAAGGCGAGCTTTTATGTAAACAGATAATTAAAATACACAACGTTCTTTTTCATTATATTAGCATTTTGAAAAGAAATGGTTTCAGTTTTTTTTATAATTTACATAATTTGTGAAGAGAAAGTAGAACGTCACAAATTCCATCGAGGCAAAGATACCATTAGACAATTGTGACGGCTTGGTTAGGTACCTACTGTGGAAAGGCAAATAAATATTTCAAAATTCGCTTTCTAGCCCGATCGATTGTTAAGACTGTTTGCGTTCCAGATGCGCTATTCTGTTAAATTTCTTACGACTTTAAGGCGACGAGCTGGCGATTTGTGTCCAAAACAAGTCGGGAGCGCTAGCGCATGCAAAAGAACTTCATAGTTAAAAAAAATCACAGTACATCTTATTTTTGGATACGAATCGCCAGCTCGTCGCCTTAGGTCGCAAGGAATTTAGCGCAAGGAATAGCGCTTCAGGTCAGGAGCTAGAATTCGATCCTCGCCAAGGGTGTCGGAAATAATTTCCCGTTTCGTTGTTGATTCCAAACCTGTAACCCATCGATATAAATAAATTTAGATCGATGCTGTAACCTCAGCCTTCAAAATAAATAAGAACCAGCAACTTGTACCGTTTACAGTCAGGTTGCAGTTTTGTCTATATCATGAGTTTCGGGATCAGAAGCGTTTTCCTTGATAAAAAGAAAAGAGGCGCTATTTTAGCTTTTTCGGGAAATAGAAAATCTTCCCTTGTCATAAAGCGATTCGTGTGAGGACTGTACACTCGAAATCGGAAGGGCATGGATCGATTCCCGGCGGAGAAAACAAATAATATCAGTTAATGTCAAAATATCTTCTTGGATGTTTTAAAAAATTGTTTTCCTTTAACAAAACCAGTCACCATACAATTACTTTAGAATCGACACTTTATATAAGTATGACCAAGCTTGCAAAGGGCTCTTGAGATGCAATTCCCGGAAAAAAAACTCCCACCATATAAATTATCCAAATATTATTTATTGATTTTGATCAAATAAATAAGTTTTACGCGGCAATTCTAATCCTCCAAGGATAAATCTGTGAGAATTTACATTGTTAATGAAAAAAATACATATAAACACTTGTTTTAAAAAATACACATATAATTAAAAATAGATTTTAACTCTCCCATTTGTTTACTCCAAAAATTTGACCTATTTATATACCAATTGGAAACAAAAGGCACGCTAAATGTATCAGCATATTTTTAAATACACAATATTTTGTTCGGAAAAATTATTATTCTGAGCGAATATGTTTTCAAGTGGAATACTTCAAATTCTACGCATTTTACTCTTATATTTACAAAACAAGGACGAATATGTATTCATTCTAAAATCCACAATACATGTAGCTGTATAAATGTAAATTTTACACATCTCTCCCTTGTTTTCATTTTGGCCAAGTAGGTATTCAGCTCGAGTAGGTATTGTTTAAATTAGACCACCTGGTTGGTTACGCGTGCCGACATTTAGCCATGAATTGGAATATTTGAATTTCGAACCCTTGTGTTCGATGGTGTACTTTAAAAAATGGAATGTCATTGTAAACACTGGCGATTCAAAAGGGGCGAATAGTGCATAATATATAAGTTAATGTTTCACTGTAAAATTCATGTATTTTCGTAAAAATATTAGGAGAAGACGTTTTTGATTAAATTTCGTTTCATCGGATACTTCGAATGAGTTCCAAATATTTAGAAAACCGGAAATCCAATTATTATCATTTGGCCGGATTAGTTCGAAATCTGATCGCCAGAGGCGTTGGTCTCTCATCCATACAAAACCGTTTGAATATAACGTTTCATACATTTGGAGGTTAGAAATTTGACACAAACACAAAATAAAATAAAAAAGAACGTAGTGTTTTTATCCTTTATTATATTACCCTTCGTCGTCGTCATTCGTCGTCGAGTTTCGATTTTCAAAATCAATGCCATCACAGCAGATGAAACACATTCATGCTCTATAGCAAATTAATTTTTGTATATATGCTGCAATGCGGCGAGCTTACGCGTGTGTGTTTACAAATGTATGAAAACTTTTAGGAATTAATCTGTTTGTTCATACTAAAAATGTATGGAACAATATTGACATCTAGCGGCAAAACGTAAAAGTTTTTTTTACATTTTCTTTTATTTCATGCAAATTAAAAATAAAAAAAAAGCCAAATAAAAATGGATTTCAATCTGTAATCTAAGTTGCAAACATATATAACATTTGAGATTCATATTACATGCATTCTTACGAGCAGACATGTATAAGTTCTAATCTAATCTAATCTAAGCTGCAAAGATATATATCATTTAAGATTTATATTAAATGCATTCCCACAAGCAGATATGTATAAGTTCCCGCTTACATATGCTGCATGTGTACTTACAACATAACAGCCCATTCCAAATGAACATAAGCCCTGCAACTCTTGCCAACCTTCCCTGAAACAAAGGTGAATTTGCAAAGTAAACCATTTTTTAAAGTATGGGTGGTCAGCCTCATACCAACCTATAAGTCAAGAAAATTATTTTGTGTATTTCTTTACATAATCTAAGTTGCAAAGATACATACCATTTAAGATTCATATTAAATGCATTCCCACACGCAGACAGGTACAAGTTCACGCTTACAAATGCCCAATGTGGACTTGCAAAATAAAAAAACTAATCTCAAATGAACATAAGCCCTGCAACTTTTGCCGACTTTTCCTCAAACAGAGATAAAATTTGCATGGTAAACCATTGCTTACAGTATGGGTGGTCAGCCACATACTAACCTTTTAGTCAAGGAAATTATTTTGTTTAGTTCTATAATCTAAGTTGCAAAGATACATACCATTTGAGATTCATATTAAATGCATTCCCACAAGCAGACAGGTACAAGTTCACGCTTACAAATGCCCAATGTGGACTTGCAAAATAAAAAAAACTAATCTCAAATGAACATAAGCCCTGCAACTCTTGCCGACTTTTCCTCAAACAGAGATAAAATTTGCATTGTGAACCATTGCTTACAGTATGGGTGGTCAGCCACATACTAACCTTTTAGTCAAGGAAATTAATTTGTTTAGTTCATTAATCTAAGTTGCAAAGATACATACCATTTGAGATTCATATTAAATGCATTCCCACAAGCAGACAGGTACAAGTTCACGCTTACAAATGCCCAATGTGGACTTGCAAAATAAAAAAAACTAATCTCAAATGAACATAAGCCCTGCAACTCTTGCCGACTTTTCCTCAAACAGAGATAAAATTTGCATTGTGAACCATTGCTTACAGTATGGGTGGTCAGCCACATACTAACCTTTTAGTCAAGGAAATTAATTTGTTTAGTTCATTAATCTAAGTTGCAAAGATACATACCATTTGAGATTCATATTAAATGCATTCCCACAAGCAGACAGGTATAAGTTCGCGCTTACAAATGCCCCATGTGGACTTATAAAATAAAAAACTAATCTTAAATGAACATAAGCCCTGCAACTCTTGCCGACTTTTCCTCAAACAGAGATAAAATTTTCATTGTAAAACAATCTTACAGTATGGGTGGTCAGCCACATACTAACCTATAAGTCAAGGAAATTATTTTGTTTAGTTCTATAATCTAAGTTGCAAAGATACATACCATTTGAGATTCATATAAAATGCATTCCCACAAGCAGACAGGTACAAGTTCACGCTTACAAATGCCCAATGTGGACTTGCAAAATAAAAAAAACTAATCTCAAATGAACATAAGCCCTGCAACTCTTGCCGACTTTTCCTCAAACAGAGATAAAATTTGCATTGTGAACCATTGCTTACAGTATGGGTGGTCAGCCACATACTAACCTTTTAGTCAAGGAAATTATTTTGTTTAGTTCATTAATCTAAGTTGCAAGATACATACCATTTGAGATTCATATTAAATGCATTCCCACTAGCAGACAGGTATAAGTTCGCGCTTACAAATGCCCCATGTGGACTTATAAAATAAAAAACTAATCTCAAATGAACATAAGCCCTGCAACTCTTGCCGACTTTTCCTCAAACAGAGATAAAATTTTCATGGTAAACCATTCTTACAGTATGGGTGGTCAGCCACATACTAACCTATAAGTCAAGGAAATTATTTTGTTAAGTTCTATAATCTAAGTTGCAAAGATACATACCAATCGAGATTCATATTAAATGCATTCCCACAAGCAGACATTTATAAGTTCACGCTTACACATAATGCATGTTGACTTACAACATAAAAACCCAATCTCAAATTAATATAAGCCCTGCAACTCTTGCCAATCTTCCCTGAAACACAGCTGAAATCTTCAAAGTGAACCATTTTTTAAACTATGGGTGGTCGATTTTCTTTTACAAAGGCTGCATGTTTTTATTTTACATGTTTTCCGAATTTTAACGCGAGGAAACTATGCGCAATATACACATTCACCAAATGTTAAGGGGTTGGGCTGCGTAGCAGCCAGGGGCAACGCCCCTAGTCGTTTTAAATCCAAAATGAGATAAAACATCTACTCTATGAGTAACACAATATTAGTTTGCCTTTAATTTCCCTAGCAACCTAGCCGTGTAAGGTCTTAATTTTTTGGCTATGGAATTTGCGCAGAATCGGTTCTATTATTGAAGGACTTAAGAAAAATGTATTGACAGTATTTCAAATGCTGTCATTGCATAAATAAAATCATAATGATAAAAAAACCTACTACCAAAAAGCCCCATTCCTATTCTTGCAAAGCCGTAAAGCATACATTTTTCAAATATTTACTCATACCATTGTTAAAATGAAAAGAAAATATATTTTCGGCCCGCGCGAAGCCAAGAATATCTCTTAAATAATTCTCCTGGTGGGCCTTAGGTCCTCCCGGCGCCTCAGGGATGAGATTAATGAGGGTAGATAGAGGATTTCAATAATGCAGGCCTAAGGGGGCCGGGGAATCTGTAACGAAGGTCCAGCAGGCTTTGCTCTCTTTCTCGTTCAGCGATTATCTCGGGAATTGAAATGGAAGAGCGACTGTTTGTTACACATTCTGCAGAATTATGGCGGCGTCGGACGCTAATCTGGTGCTGGATTTCTACAAAACCAAAAAAACACGAGTCACGAAAAAATTGTCAAATGCTTTATTTATATAGAGTATCACCCCTGTTTCAGGAAAGGTCGGCAAGAGTTGCAGGGCTTATGGTCATTTGAGATTAGATTTTATATTGTAGGTTCACATGTAGTATGTTTAAGCGCGAACTTAAACGTGTCTGCTTGTGGGAATACATTTAATATAAATCTTAAATGTAATATATCTTGTAACTTAGATTATAGATGGGTCTCCAAACTTTTCTTTTACATATAAAGAAAAATGCAATCCACCAACGTATTTGGCTTGGCCAGTGACAGGTATCTAAGTATAAACACAATCAATTATATTAATTTAAAATTATCCAACTGCTGAAATAATAAAAGCCATCGTCAAGCGCTTCCACTGTAATCGAATCCCTTGAGACACGCTGAATTGAGATTAGCATCTTGACCTGCATGGCCATAACACCGAGAACTTTGTGACCATCGAGTTAGTTCCTAACACCAAAATTCCTGAAAATGTCGTTGATGGGGAGTGAGAGAAAAAGTACGGTTTATCAAAACCTGTCGATAGCTCTGTTGGTAGAACGCTTACGTTCAAAAGCTAGAGGGTTGTTACATGCTTGCAACGAGAGGCACTCGTTTGATTTTATTAGAAGAGCAGTCATAGCGACTTTTAAGAATCAAATAAATATACAATAAGGCTAAAAGAGATGTATAGAGACGCAAAACTATATAAGGGTCTATAGTACCTAATCAAACAAACTATGTAACCATAGCAACCCGGCGACGCCTTTTTTGTCACGTCTCCATTGAGTAGCGATTTTCTGCCACGTTTTTTATTCACACAATTTAATTTCCCCACTAGATGGGATTTCAAGTAAAAAGCATTCCACAGGATGGTTCTGACGCCTTCCCGGAATGCGGGCAGTACTTCAAGTTAGTATGAAACTTTACTTTCCTTAATCATAGCGTACATGAACAAAACATATGAAAACTAAAACAGCGTCTCTATTGAAAGTTTGTTCCGCGTATATTTTTTGGCAAAACGCAATGGTCGAGTTACAGGACTCCCGATAGACGAGCCAAAGTTAAATGGACGGGAAAACATCCGACATGCCGGACGCCTTAAAAAACATTCACGGTACATTAAACGTGGCACTTTTTATTATCTCAACTAGTAAATAAATGAAAGTTGATCTACTGAAAAACATGTCAACATTATATTTAATGAATCCACGATTTAAAAAACGCAAAAAATGTAACTGTTTCGAACAAATAGTGCAATGTTTTAATACGTTTTTATTTACCGGCCTTTGCTTAAAAAAATGAAGCAAAATTTGCAGAATTTATCCTCATTTGAATTCATATTGTTTGTTTAAGTTTGTGTGTGACACTCGCATTCATATAAATCCGTGCAACTTACGGGGCTATTCTTAGACATTTTAGTCGTCGGTTGAGCCCACGCTTTGATAAACTAATGATGCCCGCGCTGCAAGTTTCATCACCACGGTCATTCATACCTACCGAATTTTGGTAATATTTGTATGAAAACTAATCAGCTGTTCACTTGCAGCCATCTTGGATTGACAGGTCGTCATACAAATGCATCATTAGTTCGTCAAAGCGTGGGCTCAACCGACGACTAAAATGTCTAAGAATAGCACCGTTAGAGTTTAGACCATATGGTATATTATATTATTTTACAAAAATCAACAAATGCATCAAAAATTGCTGTAGAGATTTTTGCATCCACATGCCAGAATTGATTGACAGCTACCTTGTGTGCTGCCAGCACAAAACAAAATCCCCATTACCGAAATTAATAAAATATTACACACTGGCAATACCATCAGGCTGCTGTCATAATCATGAAATAGCTACACAAAATAGTAATATGGTTTGCCACTCTAAATCATTGCAGATTCGCAAAAATGGACATTACAGCAGCTTTTCAATGACTTATTCAGCTGCGAGTGACCTACTTTAGCTTGTGAAGGGTCGGCGGCCATTTATAAAAGGCCAATGCCCAACAAAACAACCATTTCGGCCGGAAAACGTATTTTTTTTAACATGGGAAATAGTAAATTCCAAACGGGGCGTATAAATTATTTTGAAAATGGAATGCAGTTACAATATAGAGCACTCCACAGTGGGCGTGCTGTTTACGTAGATTACAAATGGACCAAGGTTTTATTTAAAAACAATAAAAGTATAATATGTGTCTACATTCTGAATGTAAAATGGACACGACATACATTTTGAAATTAGATTGTGTTTCTCTGTGAGCAACGTCACAAGTCTATGGGATTATGGGAATAATAAAGTATTTTTTTTAATAATCTATCTATAATTTAAGCTGCAAGGATTATTGACATTTAAGGATCATATTTAATGCGCATCCACAATCAGGCACGTATGTATGTTCTGTAACTGTAACTCTTTCGCCATTCCGCTAGGGGTGGCCAGAGCCTCTGCAGGGCTGCCTCCATTTTTTCCTATCCTTACATACCTTTTTCAATTCATTCATATCCATCACCTTTTTCATGCATTTTCTTATTTTACGCTCACTTTGTATACCTATCCCATTCTTTCACAATATCCTCAATCTGATCACTCC
The DNA here is from genome assembly GCA_951799405.1 of Agapetus fuscipes. NCBI lineage: Eukaryota > Metazoa > Arthropoda > Insecta > Trichoptera > Glossosomatidae > Agapetus > Agapetus fuscipes. The sequence goes on from OX637333.1 coordinate 7,600,520, forward strand.
ATACTTTTCTCGGTCGTTCGTGTTCTTCTAAACATCTCATTCGTTCGCTATGTCAGAAATTTGATTCATCCATACTTTTCTCAGTCTTTCTCTACGACGGCTTCCATGTATACTTGCAGCGTGCACTCTCTTCAGTCAGTGTTTCGTAATTTCGTAAAGCCTTTTGTTTTTTTACATTTACAAAATATTACTTTTCCTTTTCCCTAGCAACTCGACCGTGTGACTTCACTTCTTTTAGTATGTGGAATTTGAGCCGAGAACCATTTTTTACAGAATGGGTGGTTCATTATAATTTATTTGTAATGGAAAAATAATCATAAGGCTTTGTTCGCTTCAACTTAGTACTTCAGTTAATCAGGACCCTAAATATTGTGAGCCAATAGCTAAACCGCTATTCAACGTAAATTTTCCATACAATAAAACGATGATACATGGATCAGTTGTAGATCAAATGTTTTGTGAATAACCATGTATGAGTTTCAATGAGTATTTTGAACGCTTCGTTAAATAAAAGTGTATTAGTAACCACCTAGAACTACTAATCAAGAATTAGGTACCTACATGGCTTTTATCTCGGCATTTTTTGAAAAAAGTTCATATGGGCATCGCAAAAGTTCATCCAGCCCTATAACCGATGTATCTTTCTTGTTTCAGCGATCTTGAGCAATTTTCTAGGCCTTGCAGGTGGCAACAATTTTAACCGTTAATTTTTATTGATCAAAAAAAATTAAATGCCACGAAAGAGAAAAAGAACACTAATCCACGTGACTTGAGAACAAAAAGTTTTTTTAATTTTAATTATTTTTACTATTTGAATCCCAAACCGTGTTCCTAAAAACCATATAGCACTGTTCGAAATTCAAATTACATATTTGAAACACAAAATAGAGATGGGGCAAAGTGAAAAGGTACGCACCTAATATTGTATTCACTGATACCATTTCTGTATGCTAAATGACTTGTTTAGGAGTGCCTTACTTTCCTTTATTTGCATAACATCTTTGTTCGAGGAATTTGATTAAATTTCCTGATGAATTACGTGCCTTATTGTGCGGAAAATAATAGTACTAAAATATTCATTGTTATTGTTCTGTTAATGTTCCTTGACTTATAGATTGGTATGAGGCTGACCGTCCATACTATTAAAAATGGTTCACTTTGCCAATGGCACCCCTGTTTAAGGGCAGGTCGGCAAAAGTTCCAGGGCTCCTTCTTCGGGACGAGTCTACTTGTGAGAATGCATATAATATGCTTTTTCTACTCCCATTTGGTAATTTACTAATTACAAAACGGCTAACGCAATCACAATGCCATACATTTCTACACCCGTTGCATAATGTTACATTATGCAACCGGTAACCGTGTTAAAATGAACATGTGCGCATGCGCATTGTCAGAATTGGAACCATTTTTTAATTTCAAATGTCAACCTTGTATGGGGGTATGAAGACCTGTCAATCCAAGATGGCCGCAAGCGATCAGCTGATTAGGCTTCATACAATATTAGTGATATTCGGTAGGTAGGAATTACCGTGGTGATGAGACTTTCAGCCCTGTTCAGATGAAAATAAATAAGTATATTTTATGTGTAGAGTCAAATAAAAATTGTTAATAGTGCTAAAATTTATCGAATTTATTTATCGGATTGCTCCAAATAAAGCTTTCCTTTTTTCAATGGAAAATAAAAGGCTTGAAAGGAAAACAATACAAAAAATTTCACCGCAAAAAATAAACAAACTCAAAAAGTTACTTGGTTAATAGGTGAGTATGAGGTTGATCACCTATGCTGTACAAATTTGGTTCACCTGCCAATACAACTGCAGGGCATATGTTTATTTGAGTTTTGGGTTTGAATGTTTAAGCTTATATGCAGGATGTAAAAGCGCGACCTTATACATATGTGTCGGCTTGTGGGCATGAATTCAATATGATAGGTACCTAAATATAATTTATTTTTACAACTTAGGTTAGATTAGATAATCGAAGGGAATGATAAATCACACGTTTTGACAAAGGTAAGGTTTTAATTACTTCAAATGGACGAGTACATTATAATGACTATTATTCACTATTTTGTTAATTCTCTCATGGTCGTAGAAAAAGTATTGTATGCCACTGCACGTAATTAGTCTTTGTAACACTCGTGCTTTCTATTGTGCCATTCGGCTGCGCCTCATGGCACAAACTAGCACTCGTGTTAAAAAGACTATCATTACTTGGCAGTGGCATAAATAACTATTTTAATGTTATAAATATATCTTTGCAAGTAGGATTATAGATTGTAATGAAATAACCTCCTTTGATGTAAAAATATGCTGGTATAATAAAATTATATAGGCTAATAATAGCTTCTGTGCGAATTTTATTCCTTAAATTCGATTTTCAAATTAACACCCTTGCGCGTTCCGTTTCCGACCAGAGATAAAAATTAAATTAATTTTCAAATTTGAGTTCGGAACGTTGTCGCCGCGCTCACGAGGTGGCGGCGGGAAAGCCTTTGATTGGACGATAAAGAGGCGGTCATTAAGAGCGCTAACCTAAATAGATAGGCTTTAAATCGCTAACGGAGGGATGAGAGGGCTATTAGCAACTCGTACCATTTTTGTGATTAATATTTTCCGATTACAGTCTAGCGGGGATCTAGCTGCGTAAACTCACCTCGATTGCGTACATCGAAAAATGTACGATAACTAAATCACTCCCTAGAAGTGCAATCGTATCTTCCACACATTTCTAATTTACGCAATCGATGTGAGATTTACGCAATTTTTATACTCGGGATACAGAAGCAATTCACAATCGAGAAGTTTAAATTTTTCATTAGCACTTTCTTATGAGAATCAAAGCTATGATATGAGAATTTTAAAGATAATTATCTTAATTATGATTAAGGCATTAGAATGTCATCTGTTGTAAGTAGATGAAGCACTAACAACCCAACTAAGCTATAGTGAACCTTATTGCCGCGTTCTGCCTGAAGGCGTCACATGTGGCGAGTGAACCCATTTACTTAAACAGGTAAGCCGGTCTGACGCCAACCAAATCAGTTGCAATGGAGGTTTCCTAGCTCCCAAGGGGGATTGTACTCATTTCTTGTAAATGCTGACTAAACCTTGCCGGAACATATGGGGTTCAAAATAAAAACGCAACGCAACTCAAATAAGCTACACATATAATGTAACTTCTTGCCACGTTATCCCCGAAGGGATTCGGGCGGCCTTCTGCCAATCTTCAGTTGAAGTGGGGTTTCCCAGCTTTCGAGGAGGCTGGTACTCATTTCTTGTGAAGGCTGAATAAACCTTGCCGGTATTTTATTTTGGGGTAAATACAAACACCAAATATAAACACCGAAACGGGAAATAATTTCTGGCACCCTCGGTGGGATTCGAACCCAAGCTCTCGGCATGGAATGCAAGCACTTGAACTGAGCTATCGAGCGGAAGCATAATTTAAAAAAATCCAATGTTCAAGCTACCCCAAAAGATGACTGAATGTTTTTAGTGTTAAAAATCAAATCCCCAGATCTAAGATCTAAATGTCAAATAAGAAGGGGATGCAAAATATTCCTCTCCCTTTATTAATAAAACCTCTGTCAGTTTATCAACAGGTATATTATCGAATGGCATATTTGACTCAAAACGCTCGATTGATTACTTTTACTCTAGCTCTATGAATAGGTTAGATAGGTACATTCATACAATATTTAAAACAGATATTATATTTCCTTACAAAAACGCACGGTAGTTCTTGTTATTTAGGATTCAGATATCTCATGAATCATGATGGATTCTTAAGTTAGTTCCAAGTTCTAACCTCACACTACCTGGGTCACAAAAAATGAGCGCCGGAAGTGATGTTCCCACAAAAAACTGCGCGCACCAAAATAAAAAAAACACGCAATTTTTTGTAGCTACGTTTTCACTTTTCAGCTTTGGGGCAGTGCCATGAAAATTAAGCAATATTCCACGTGTTTGCGTAATGTACGCAAAATTATACAATAATCCGCGCACGTATGTCATGGCGAACGTTTAGCCATGTTACGGATTCATCCAATTAGCATAAATGTTTGCAGAGCAGTCGCAGGGGGGCGCTAGGAGGCTGCACGAGGCTCCCAGGGGGCGTCAGGGGGCTTCAGGGGGCTTCAGGGGGCCCCAAGCGGCTGTGTAACTTACTGGTTGCTAACCTTTTAGGGCCAAGGACGATTTCGGAAATTTTATTCCGAACAAACAACACCTTCATCGTTTAATAGTTGAGACTGCAATGTTCAAGAACGATGATCAAGCTCCCTTATCTGTAAAAAAAATAGGTTTCACACGCCACATGCAACCCTTTCGTGGATAACGCGGTATTTCATCCGAAAAAAAAATTATGTAAAAATAGCAGTTGAATCCTATAAAATTACAACAAAAACAAAATGGACAGAAATGGATGTATCTCTGCAGATTCCTGGCCACTCTTCACGGAATGGTGACAGAGTTACAGTTATAGTCGACGGTTTTAAGTATTCCGGATCGGAAGTATAATAGTGTATGACGTATGAAAGCTTTCACACGGTTTGTTTGGCGATCCCATCCGAAACCATAGACAAACCGGACAGAATTTGTGTTATGTGAAAAGAGCGTAAGACTCTCACGCACCGATTGGCTACCACTGGACCTGGACCGTAACTGAATAACGCGAAACGCAACGCAAAAGCAACAATGATTTCGCCTCCACGCACAAATTCAAATAGCTACCAATTGAAAACAAAACAATGCTATTTTGAATTTCGAACGAAACAAAACAATCACGCGTTCGAATTTCAATTACAGATTTCAATACCTAATACAAATACACGTGATGTATCTAATACAAACACACGTGATGTATCTGTATAATATACTACGCAATATCCCATCACTACACGAATTTGAATTTCAATTAAAATGTGTTTCGATGGAAATTTCAATTCACCATTTATAACGGAGAAAATAAATGTAAAAATTAAAGGTTTGCTGGTTGGTGTGGTTGCAATGTATTTTGGTTGCTACAGACACTAGTTCCCAAATCTGTCATCAGCTGGAAATCGAACCCACTGCCTTTCGATTATGAGTCTAAAGAATTAACTGTAAGACCATGATCTTGGAGCTAAATGCTTCTACAGCTACAAATGTTGAAAGAATAGACTTCACACGTCCGGGTTTGTATGGAAAAGGCAAACAAGTATTTTGTTATTGATAGTTGAGGGCCGTTGTTCCATAGACATATTGTAACATTTGTCTGATGAGAAAAAAAATCAAATTTGTGTCGAGTCTATTTGTCGATTTTCAGCCTACCAGGTTCTACGTTACGCATTTTAGGTTTCGTTTATTTTGAATTTGGAATGAAAAAATAACATCGGAATTCAAATGTGAATTTATGGCTGTAAGACTCGACTCGTTTGTAGGCATTATTGATTTGGGATACCTACCTAAAAATATATGGAATAAGTAAATATAAAAATTTGTATTTTTAGAGTATGGTCTCTGAATATTTTAGAATTTGGAACTTTTTTCTCGGCCAGTAAACGTCAGTCTTGTATGGGACTGTCGTCCTTAGCAACCAATAACAAAATGTATTTTTTGTCATTTATCTAGCAACCCGGCCGGGTGACGATGTTTGTTTTCACGCCCATTTCATTTTTCCGACCTCATTTAATCTCGTCATAGAAAACGTTGTTGATTTCAGGGCTATGCAATGTGACCAGATAATATCTACTTTATGTTCTGCTTATCATCATTTATGCATACAATAACGCCTATATAGTCATAAATTACTTGTCCTTTATGAATACACCAGATAGTTTCGGCAATAACATAATTTCACCTTAGCACAATACACATAATGAGAATAACATGCTCAGTTTATTAATGTAATAATGGCGCGCACACAAAGCGCGAGGTATTCGGAGAATATTCGTTCAAGTAAGGATATCTCAAATGAGCAACACAAATATCGAAAACTGAATTTAATAAAGCGGGTGGCATTTTTCCCTGCAACCCGGATGGCATTGGCAAAAGTGAACCATTCTTTACAGCATGGGAGGGGGGGGGGGGGGGGGGGTCAGTCTCATACTAACCTATTCGTCAAGGAACGCGAAGTAAAAAATGAGGTAAAAAAATACGTTTGAGCATCGATATAAATAAATAAAATATTTATATCGATGCGTTTGAGTAACAAAAAAGTTGTCAAGTATAAGATATTTTCATACTTTCAACACAAATATTGTTGCTATGGTGATTTCATAGGTTTCTATGGTGATATATACATATATTGAAGACAGAGTAGAGACTCTTTGCTCACATAGAAAATGAGAAGCATATCGTCTGTCGTGAGCGAGATAGCACTATCAACCATGTTCGGCGTCAAATACTGGTGTTTCGTGGCATTAGGAACTAAATCATATTCATAGCATCTCCATTGAAGTATCACCTCTATGGTTGCAAATTTAAAATTTGTGCCGAGTCCATTAACAAATATTTTCTCAAATATTCGCCATACCTATCACCGGAATAACTTTCTCACCTATGTGAGAGCCATTTGTATGTTATTCAGAGGCTCGGGCCGGACAATAAATAAAGGTACGGTTGCCTGTGGTCTGTGGCCGCCCCTGAAGGTCCCTTATGAACACCGCAATGTCCAGGGGACCCTCGTAAAGCAGGCCCTCATTGTGCGTAATCAAGACCCAGCCAATATGGGGGGTGGGGAATTAAAAATGTCATTGTGGGGATGGAAATAATCATGGATTAACCTTTTTCAGGATTATTTTTCTATCTCTGAAATTTAAAAAGCAGTTTATTAAAGAAAAACAAATTAATGCTGATTTTATCAGTTTGTAGGCACTAACGTCACAACTGCGCTTTTCTTCTACTGTCACCTCCATACTTTCAATATAATCTGTGTAGCACTTTTCTTTGGGCATAGAAAAAAAATGTATGTTGCTAAGAAAACAATGTAAAAAAATACATTACTTTTTATTATAAACAAAAAAATATCACCAAACATCTTTTTTATCAAAAAGAAAACACAAGGTTGGTTTTTTTCCAAATATTTTCTTTCGAAAAAGCGTGTGTAGAAATAAATGATAGAATAAACATGTATTCTTTACTCGGGCCTAAGGCTGTTCTCTGAAAGGAACATTCTCAAGCCTTTCTTTTAAGTCAGTCAATAATATAGAAAGAAAAGTAAGTAGATAGGATAGCACATACAGGACTACCTCTTTTATATGTATAGAAAAACCTCCTTAAATGAATTTGATTTGTTCGCAATTTAAAACACTTTTTTCTACCGACCGTAAGGAAATTCATTTGATATATTCAATACTTCATAAGTTACTTTGAACAATTAAATCATTTAAAATCTGTAATTTCAGTAGAAGAGATAAAAAAATCAAGAAGAGCCCTCTGTGACGAATGGAGGCAACCCTGCAGAGACTCTGGACACCGCAAGCGGAATAGTGACAAAGTAACAGTTACAGCGTGAGGATTTTCATCCCAAAGAGCACCATCTCAGTTGCAGTAGGTACAGATGGATAAACATTTGTAACTGGTTTAGATAGGGCTGAACGAACTTTCTAGTAAAATGTTTTCCTCACAGTGATAATTATTACATAATACAGAACACAAATTCTAAAGGGAAAAAATGAGACGTTTCACGGTCAGTGTGCTTGGACAAAGCCTAATTAATATTTTTATACTAGTTAGTAAGAAATGACCCTATTTACTAAAAACAATCTTATTTTAAATTTTGGGACACTGAAATTTTTGGGGCTCCAGAAAATATCAAAAATCCAGGGAGAATTGGTTTCTTAAAGAGGTGCATTTACAAAATAATTATTCCTCATTGAAGTTTAAGTATATCACTACATCACTTATCCTCAAAAAATATGTTCGCTAATCAAGTCATTCCATTGATTTAAATAAAATATATAGATGGAGTCCGGTCGATAGCTCAGGTGGTAGAGTGCTTGCATTCCATGCCGAAAGCTCGGGTTCGAATCCCACCGACGCGACGGTGTCAGAAATGATTTCCCGTTTCGGTGTTTATTTCAAAACCCAAAATAAAATACCGGCAAGGTTTACTCAGCCTTCACAAGAAATGAGTACCAGCACTCTCGGGAGCTGGGAAACCTCCACTTCAACTGAAGTGGTTGGCGTAAGGCCGGCCCCCTTACCTGTAAAAATAAATAGGTTCAACTCGCCACATGCGACCCCTTCGGGGATAACGCGGCAAGAAGTAACACTATATGTGTAGCTTAGTTGCGTTGCGTTGCGTTGCGTATGGAGCATTAGCGTATATATCCGATCCACATCATTGTTGCCCTAAATGATAGTGTATGCCCCATTTGCAATCAGTTGTTTACCAAGCGTCGGCAAGGAAACATCGAGGTACCTACATGTAAATTGAAAACAACTATCATGCGAAGATAGCCTGACAGTTTCATCAAATTTTCAAATTTCCCCATATAATAGAAATAAGTTAATTTAATGAAATAAAACTCATGATAAGCGCGTGATGAATTATTACAAACAAAAGCATACAGTAAAAAACCACAAAATATAAAAAAAAACTCAGTTCTTCATACTTATACCCATTATTTGACGATAGATTTTTTTTCTTATATTAGACGCATTAATCGTATTTTTTACGGTTTATTTAGATATAAATACAAAAGAAATAAAGATATTAAAATGTAAATAAGCATATAAGACAACTTTCAGAGATGCTCCTTTAAAATAACGGAGAAAAAAATCTGCTGATATTCATAAAATTATCAAAAAATACTCTATTACATAAAAGTAAGATACAGTCAGTAATGCGTCTTTTTTGTTTAAGTTTTTTTTTAGTTCCTACACAACCTTAAATATAATGCACTGATTTTTTTTTTAAATGTGAATTTATTCGTATTAAGTTATTTTTCCTTACATTTTGGGAAACGTATGTTGTGAGACGTCAGCCTCAGCTGTTGTGTTGTCAGCGGCCCCTGATGTTGTCATGGAGATCAGAAAGAGACAGAAACATAACAAAATTTCTAATGTTTCTTTCTCTTTCTTTCTACAATTTTGAGGCACAACCGTTTGTATAGGAAAACACTCACGCGCTCCATCTATGTATATTATTTATATCGATGAGTCATTCAAACACATACAGTGTTATTCATTAGATTCCGCCCAGACCAGTTTAGTGCGAGATTTTGAGAAACCAATTTAAATCTGTACCAGCTCGTTAAACCAAAATAAATAAAAAGGTGATTCATTAGCGAAATACGTGCATTTTTTTTTTTGGTTTACCGAATCCTGCAAGAAACATACAAAACGGTAGCTTTTTCTGTATGAAAAATTACGAAATGCTCGACATTTATGTAGGTATTTTGGTGTCTATGAAATTTTTTGAGGTTTTTGTGGGTTTTCGCATGCTTTTTGACAACTTTCGGAGACGCTCGGAAGAATTCGGGTAAACGCCCCCTCCCGAACGTTTCTCGACACTCCAGCTGTCAAACTCATGTCATGTCGGCTGCGACTTCGAATGAACCAAAAATGGAAACAAGTATTTTTCACAGCATGACTTCATTGTGGCTTCAGGTTTTGGCTGTAGGCATCACGAAGAAAATCTCAAAGATGGGCCTTCATACTTCATTTACAAGAAAAGTGACAGTTTTACAAAATTGGTGACTTGAAAAATAACACGACGCAGCATCTGTCACTTTTTTTCTTGTCATGGGGCGTCCACACGCTTGCCAACCATTCACAAGTCAAGCGCACAGTGTGTCGTCTAGAACATGCTAGCTGGACAAAAATTTGTCTAATGGACTAATTTTGTCCAGCTAGCATGTTCTAGACGACACACTGTGCGCTTGACTTGTGAATGGTTGGCAAGCGTGTGGACGCCCCATCACAGTTTTTATATTTGTTTCGTGGCTGCATGCCGTAGATTTGTTGTTGTAGTGTAAAATTCTTATGTTTTAAAGTTACTGTAATTGCTGAAACTCTTATTTGATTCATAAATCTTTTATTCTGAAAGTTATCTCGTACATTACGATCAGCTGGGGAATGAGAAAGATCGCCATTTTGCGTATGTCGATCTAGTTTAGAACGAAATAAACCTACTCGGAGGTGGTTTACAAATGTGATCATGTTTTGAAACACGTTTAGTGTTAAACTGAATTATAAAGTTTTTATGAATCACCTTTTTTGTAAATTGAGATTAAATCGAGAAATTAAACCAGATCTCTAAAGAAATCTGGTTTAAAAATTCTAATGCATAACACTGATAGACGTTGAAAATGGAGGTTTGCCTGTACTTATACCCTCAATTTTAATCTACCTACTTTTCGAGTTTGCAAATAGGTGGGTCGGAAGGGAGCGTGGGTAGGTACTCTAAAATTTAAATATAGAATCATCTCTTGCGGTATTCGAATTGCTCGTTTGAAAGTTGGGGTTGCTAGTATTGAAAATGTGGCAAAGAGCGGAGGCAGGAAAACTGGAGAAGAGGAAAACCCACTTTCCGAGACCAATTTCATAACATTGGAACGATTTAAAGTTTTCTCAAGACGCGGCGGCAGCCATCGCTTTGTGTGTACAAAGACTGCATTCAAGTTTTTCCCGGGAAATTTTAAATTTAATGGATTCCTTCTTTGGGTGAATAGTTTGGTTTGAAGAAATTTTAATGCACGCAAACTTGATAGCTACTTTAAAAGTTTTACAGAATTTGTACTTCCTATTTTTCATTTATCCTTTTTCATAACAAAGATGTCGGTAAGTATTTCTTTTTATTTGTTTTGGTAGGTATAAAGATAATGAAAGTGGGGGAAAAAAAATATTAATATGGCAGCACCGAATTCCAAATTTGAATACACTTTTATGTGAGTCTTATGAGAATAATATTTTAAGTGACGTTCCAAATTTGAAATTCATTCGAGTTAGTCAAGATAAGTAAACAGTAAATAAATAAAAAGTTAATTAAATATTTTTTTAGGTAGACGTGGTAAACAGGGGCACGTGATAAAAAGGGAATTTTCTCTTTAAAGTTAATTTAATGGGGCTAATTATATTAGTAGGCATAATTTCATAACGCCATAAAAGGAACCTTTTAGCCGTGAAAGGCACACGGAAGCCATTGAATAAAAGAAATTGGTTTAAAAGGAAGGTTCGCGTGGGACGGTAGCCGGTATACAAAGATGGAGGACGGCCGTCGGAATAATAATATTATACTTGCTCACTTACCTATAAAACAAACAGAGATCCATCTTTCTTTTAATCAATTCCGTTTTGTAAAGATTGTATGCTTTACCTGGAACAAAGAAAAAAGAAAATAATTAATTTTACATCGAAACCGTTTACTTTGTGGAATTAAATTAATCTGAAACAATGGATGGGTAATAAAATGATTTATGAAAGAAAAGGCGTACAATAAACAATCTAAATTAACATAAATTAAAATTTATGCTACGAAAAGCATTATGCTTTCCTTCACTTACAGGTTGGCATGAAGCTGACCACCCATACTGTAAAAAATGGTGCACTTTGACAAATGCTTCAGGGAGGTGGGCAGATGTTCAATTGAGATTGGATTTTTTTTTTGTTGTAAGTCCACATACGGCATGTGTAAGCATGAATATTCACATGTCTGCTTGTGAGAATGCATGTAATATGAATCTTAAATGTAAAATGTCTTTGAAACTTAGATTATAATATAATACAAATGTGTGGCTTATATTCTGACTTAATGACTTACCGGTGGTCCTATATTGCTTGAATACTATCTCCGTCTGTACGACGAAGCCATTGAGATGGAAATCATATGAAATCAAAGCCAGCAATCTAGGTTTTTTTACAAAATAATTTAAACACATGAAAATGATGAGCGAATTGGTTTTCTGTGTGTTCTTCATATTTTTCTCATTTTCGAAAAATATCCTAGATTACGACCATTGATTCTATTTGACGGGTATCTTCCAATGGTAAAAGCTTCCAGCGTGGGCTTTAGAGAAGTTTCAACTGCATACACAAATCAATAGAAACTAACAATAATAAACACGTAACGTTTTGCTTTTGTACGATGATGTGCATTTGTAAACAGAGCTTTTAGTGTACAATCGACACACAGTGCCTCTAAAAACTATAAACGTGTTTTTCTAACAATAAAATGTAGAGTTTATGTTATTTCAACAATCAGAATGACCCTCCTTTTCTAGTTTAAATTGCCTCTTCAAATGTTTATTGTTGTTTTCTCTTATTCAATGTGAACATGATAAAAAAAAACATACTTTTGTAGACACACATTTGTAAGCGTTGCTCGAAAGTTATGATTTGGTGTGAAAAAAAAATTTCGAGGTTTTCACGGAAATGAGTTGTCCTGGTGCAGGACATGCCAAAAAACACTACCTTTCAAAAACGTCCGTCTGTATGTATGTATGTATGTATGTATGTATGTATGTATGTATGTATGTATGTATGTGTGTGTGTCACTTTCCAAAGTATAAGACTTAGAGATACCAAATTTTGGCTACATCAACTTTTTTCGACATGTATTAAGTATGCATAACATGGCATTACACCAACTTGAAAATTTAAGATGGCTGCCATACAAAAAAAACATAAAATTGCACTTTTCTCAAAAACGGCTCCAAGAATTTTTCTTAAATTTTCAGAGTTGCCACTAATTAATTTTTAACTTAATAAATTAGTTATGGCAACACTCTTACTAATCTGTGTCTATGGGCTGCCATATGAAAAAAACAAACGATTGTGATTTTCTCGAAAGTTAAGGGGTTAACAAAAATATAATGTTCTACAATATTATGGACAACATAAATTTCTACAAGTTAACAAAAAAATTTTTTTGAAAAAATAAATATAAAGCACCGTTTACACGACCTGAAATTTTAAATCGAAAATATTACAAAAACCTATTAAAATGCAAGATATTTAAATTTGTTTTAGATTTGATAGAAAGAACAAGCTTATCACTTTAATTCATAATAAATTTTTTTTTACTTTTTTGAAAATTCAAGATGGCTTCCCAAGAGCTGAAAATTTAAAATGCGATTTTCTCAAAAACGGCTCCGACGATTTTTCTTAAATTTTTTGTGAATCCATTTATATAATAGTGCTATCTAATAATTATAATCATTTCTTCATCATAATCTCGGTTTAGGGAGTTGCCATATAAAAGAAAAAAATAATGGAAAAATCCTCGGCAGTTAGAGGGTTAATAAAAAAATAATGTAGGGCAAATGTAAAACAATAATAATAACCTATATATTGCCATCATTATTTTTTCCAAAAAATGAATCAAAAGTATAGCCGCCATACAAAGTGAAAAATTTCCATACAAAATGTATTAGCAATTTTCTTGGTAGTCAAAGGGTTAAAAATAGATAAAAGGCTGCGATTCTTAAAATTTTATAAATACCAATAATAATCAATCGTTACTTTTTCAAAATATAACTAAAAAGTTTACCCACCATACAAAGTCCTAGTTTGCATACAGAAGGGTTCAATGACCATCTATAATAATCTAGAATATAAGTTGCAATGAAATATAAACATTCAAAACTAATATGAAATGCATGCCCACAAACAGGTACGTGTAAGTTCGCGCTTACGAATGCTGAATTTGTACTTACAAATTAAAACCAAATCTCAAATGAACATAAAACCTGCAACTCTTGCCGACCTTCCTTGAAACAGGGGTGACATTAACAAAGTGAATTATTTTGTACACTTTGGGAGGACTGAGAAATGCGAGAAAATTGAGATAAGACTGAATGAAAAAAGAGTGGAGGTCGTGAAAGAATTTGATTATCTGGGAAGCAAGTTTGAGTCGAATGCGAAATTGACGAAATAATTGGAAAAGCGCGCTAGTAGAGGAAGAAGTGTAATGGAAACGATTGGAAGCATTACAAGGAATAGGAAACTTACGAAGAATATGAGATCGGCGGTCCACAATGGCATATTGGTTGGTGGAAGTGAGGCTTAATGAATGTGAGCTGAGTAAAGTATGTAAGTACGGTTGAAATGGCTTACCTGAGAGCAATGGCTGGAAAGACACTGAGTGATAGAGTACGTAATGCTTGAGTGATGAACGAGTGTGGTATAAAAGAGAATATGAGAATGAAAGTACAAAAAAGTACGATGAGATGGTTCAGACATCTTGAAAGAATGGATGATGAACAACTAACGAAGAAAGTGTACAAAGGAAATGTTAGAGGAAAGCGCGGAAGGGGAAGGCTGAGGAAAGAATGGTTAGACCAAATAGGTGAGATTGCGAAAGAATGGATCCTGCAGAGTGAGAATAAGAGAAGAGTATGTATGAAAAAGGTGATGACAGCAAAAAGTGGAGGCGCATCTGCGGAGGTACCGGCCACCCCTAATGAAACGGTGGCAGGATACAGTACAGTACAGTACAGAGGTCAGCTTCATACCAACCTATGAGTCGAGGATCTTTCTTGTGTAATTGGCGCTTTTTCCAGAGAAGACCAACCTCGCAGAGGGCTCTTGAGGTGTGATTCACACAAAACGGCGCTCACCAAATAAATCATCCAAATATTTTTTATTCACTTAAAAATTTATATGGCTATTTCCATATTCGCACGGGTATGCAGGTACACACCGCGGTGGAATAAAATTGATTTATTATCGATATATTATATTTTCATTGAAACTGCAAAAGCTGGTAGGTGATTATAGCTTTACATACGTCATACAGTGGGTTAATTTTTGCAAGAAAGTCGAGTGCAGATTCTGTGCAATTTATCAATATCAATAGAAACTAACAATAATAAACACGTAACGTTTTGCTTTTGTACGATGATGTGCATTTGTAAACAGAGCTTTTAGTGTACAATCGACACACAGTGCCTCTAAAAACTATAAACGTGTTTTTCTAACAATAAAATGTAGAGTTTATGTTATTTCAACAATCAGAATGACCCTCCTTTTCTAGTTTAAATTGCCTCTTCAAATGTTTATTGTTGTTTTCTCTTATTCAATGTGAACATGATAAAAAAAAACATACTTTTGTAGACACACATTTGTAAGCGCCTTCCCTGAAACCCAGCCGTGAGACGTTGCAACTTTATTTACAGTTCGAAATGTGCAGAACTAATCGTAAACAGGCGAAAATAAGTTTGACAATACATTGCAACTTCTTACCGCTTGGTCCCCGAGGAGGTCGCTAGTCGCTACGGATTCGCAAAGCAAAGGATCCCATTCTTTCCCGGAATAGGGTTCGATTCCCGTCGGAACACGAAAAAAAAAAATGTTATCTAAATATGTTCTTCGCTGGATTGAAAAATTCATGTGCATTTACTGAGACCACCATCCATCCAGCCTTACAGTAACTGGGACTTGTTTGAGAATTGGCGCTTTCTATAGCGATGACCGAGCTTGCAGAGACCTCTTGAGGTGTGCTTCAAACAAAAACAACGCTCAACAAATAATCCTAATATGTACATATTAGAGCCCGTTCCCACTAGTCGGGTGTCGGATCAGTATATTAATCGGAGGTTCCAGTGGCAGAACATTATGTATGAAGCTATTCACACTTATCGGAAACCGATTTTGTCCGAAATGTTTCGCCACTGGAACCTCCGAATAATATACAGATCCGACACCCGACAAGTGGGAACGGGCTCTTATTATACATCATAAAAGAAAAAAAAAACAATAAAAAAGAAGCCCACATATTTTCTGCAATGACTTTTCCCTTCCTATACCTTTGTCTTTATAACGAAGTTAATTTCTCTATGATCTCCCTCCACCTCCCTACTTCCTTCCGTCACTTAATTCGAGTCAACATCGTCTCTGCCTTAATCCGTCTTTATTCTTTTTTATCTTTTTATATCTCATCTCGACTATTTACTCCCCCACCTTAATCTCTTTCCGTCTTTTATCTACTTTTACTGTTTTTTAGCAGTCTTATGGTTAACGCTTCGGACTTGTAATAATAAATGAAGAATTAGTAGTGGGCTCGATTTTTAACGGGGGACAAAAATACATCATTAAGTTTTAAAAATTGCTCTTCGCTGGGTTGAAAAAATGATCTATTTTTACCAAAAACTGTTCACAACGGCACATCCAGCCTTACATCAGCTGGTTGTTGCTTGTAAAATTAGCGCTGAATAGCGACGAGAGCATGCAGGGGGCTCTTAAGGTGGCATTCACAGAAAACAGCGCTCACTGCACTTATCAAATAATAATCTTATATTTCATTTAATTATAAATGAATAATTACCCCATCACATATTTTAAACAATCCGGTTCCCATTTCTTGTGACGACTGAGTACATCTTGCCGATATTTATTTTGGGGTTGAAATAAATAAACGGAAAATCATTTCTGACACTGAATTTATGTTGTAGGTTTTAATTTTTACTGTTTAATTGTTAAGTGTTTGTTTGTTTGATATGCCTAAATGTAATTAATTGGGTGTATTCCTTGACTTATAGGTTGGTATGAGGCTGACCACCCATGCTGTAAAAAAATGTTCACTTTGCCAATGTCACCCCTGTTTCAGGGAAGGTCGGCAAGAGTTGCAGGGCTTACGTTCAGTTGAGATTGGGTTTTTATATTGCAGGTCCACATACGGCATGTGTTAGCGCGAAATTATACATGTCTGCTTGTGGGAATGCGTTTAATATGAATCTTAAATCTTTGCAGCTTAGATTTAGATTAGATTTTTTATATCCATCACATTTTTCAAACATTTTCTTATTTTACGATCACTTTATGTTTCCTGAAAAATTGATGAAAATCGGTTGTGCGATCTGGGCGTCCATATGTAATACCTAGACATTTAAATGCTCCCCTTAATAAACTGCCCCGGAAATAAACAATAAATAATTCAAGATGAATTCAAGATGGCATGTAGATATATTAAGAATATTAAAACAAACACACCATTATAAGATATAACTGTCAACTTTAAAGTTGATGGCGAGTGTCAACATTGCCCCACCTCCCCTTCTGGGGGACCACGTGAGTGCAGGCAAACACTCGAGCGCTGACTACTCCGTCTACAGCTCCATACAGACAACGTGCAAGTACCTGGCAACACAGCTACGTTACAACTAAAATGGACTCGGCGCATTCAAATATCCCTCGGCCATGTGACGTCACCCGTAAACCATAAACCATCGGTTTCCTTGCAAATAAACATTTCCACGGTAAATTAGATATGTGAATTTTAAGATTCTAATTAAATATACATCCACAACTCCCACCTCACATGAAACCCGTAAACTTGAAGGAGTTTACTTGAAACATGATGTGTGTCCGGTCGATAGCTCAGTTGGTAGAGTGCTTGCATTCCATGCCGTAAGCCCGTGTTTGAATCTCATCGAGGATGTCAGAAATGATTTCCCGTTTAGGTGTTTAATAATAAAATACCGGCAAGTTTTACTCAGCCTTCACAAGACATGAGTACCAGCCCCCTCGGGAGCTGGGAAAACCCCACTTCAACTGAAGTGGTTGGAATTGGCCGGCCCCCTTACCTGTAAAAATAAATAGATTCCATTCGCCACATGCGAAACACTTCGGGGATAACGCAACAAGAAGTTACATCTTATGTGTGATGTTCATTGTATGTCAATGGCGACATTGTGAAAAATGAAGCAATTTTATACTAGGTATGGGTGATCAATATCATGCCAACCCATACTCGACCGGAGTCAAGGAACAAAAATAAAAATGTAAGTACATTCAATTATATAAAATACAAATTTATGAAATATAATTGAACAATGAAAATGAACTTTTTATATTTAAAAGCCTTCGCCACCAGTACTGTAGATCAAAATATGCGATTATAAAACAAAAGTTGCATAAAAACAATTGTGATGGTCGGTAGTACAATAATTATTATGTCATATTCTTACCTCGCGAAACAATCGAGCCAAAACATTTTCTGCACACTGTAGAAAGTCGATTTTTTCTCACAAACCTCATACATCTATGCAACTAGGGCCCTTTAACAAGCCATAACAAATTTTCAATTGCCTTTTAGTAACCCGGCGTGTGACGTTACAACTCTTTAAGCATTTTGAAAAGTGCAGACGTCATTGACGAAAATATTTTGCTACCCGAACTTAAAAGCAAAAAAATATGAACTTACATTTGACTGTGGCTCAAAACCAGAATGGAAGATCACTGATACACTTTATTAAAAAACACAAAGATCAGAAAACAAATAAAATGAAAAGATAGTATGAGAATTGAGAAGCTATTGAAATGAAATTTGTAAAGATTTACTGACGTCTTGTCACTTTGATGGTTGATTCAATACTGTTGCATTTCGATAATTTAATAGTGACGTGGGTAGATTCAACAATTATTGAAATTTTATGAAATCAGATAAATATGGAGTAGGTAACTATTCTTACGATGCAATTTTGAGGGCAATACGTACTTATACAATACAAGCATTAATAGTCAAGACTCTAGTGGTTAACACTACGAACTCGTAATCGGAAGTTCGCAGTTTCGATTCCCATCTCCAGGTCCATCCAGTTTTACAAAGTGTTTTGCTTGAGTAATTGGCGCTTTCTATAGCAACGACCAAGCATATAAACTTGAGGTGTGTTGTAAACACAAAACTATTTACAGCGTCGCTAGATTTCAGACCACGGCTTTGACGTTTAGGCGGCTATGCTTTCTATCTAGCACTTTCATAATAATATATTTAACAGTCAAGTAGGCCTGTCGTCTCCGCAGCCGCCCATTTTCTCAAGAGGCGTTGAGTGCAGCCAACAATAATAAACCTAGCGCTGTTTGCACTCTGAGAAATGTTAAATTGAACATCAATTATGGCGAACAGAAGAAAAAACTTCTACATATTGAGAACTTGATTTTTTTTTTACTGGCGTGTCCATCTTCAATGAAGTTAACGATTCGATATAATACGAGTATCAATCATAAAGTCTAGTCCATTCCAGTCCAAGGTCTAGTATTTAACGAAAATGACTCGTAAACCGTAGGTCGTGAGTTCGATTCCCGGCGAAGCACAACAAAAAAATGCATACTATTAGATGGCCTCAAAAATTCATTATGACGCCCACATCTCCGTAATAAAAGTACTTTAGTTCAACTATCCTTTACCGCGCGTGGTTAATCCAAGTCGCTGAGTTTAATTTTGTTTTTGCCACGAAAAAATATTTTTTAGGGACTTAGGACCGTATTTCAGTTATTTGCAAACAGAACAAAACTTCACACTTCGATTAAAATGAAATATTTTTTTAGACAGTGCCCTTTTTAAAACCATCATTTAATTTGTTTGGCAAACTTTACAATGGAATTGAGAACTTTTTCTCGGCGAACAAACGTCACACTTGTATGGGACTCTTGCCCTTAGCAACCAGTAACACAAAATTCGGATGCATTTTCTCGATCAAAAAACGCAACTAAGCTACACATATAGGGATCGAATACCTACTCTCATTCTTTGGTAAATATATTTGATTTTTTCAACCCAACGACGAGCGTGTTAAAAAAAAACGCAATTAAGCTTCACATATAGTGTAACTGCTTGCCTGCGTTATCTCCGAAGGGGTCGCATGTGGCGATTCGGGACCTATTTATTTTTACGAGTAAGGGGGCCAACCTTACACCAACCACTTCAGTTGAAGTGGGGGTTTCCAGCTCCCGAGGGGGCTGGTTTTCATTTCTTGTGAAGGCTGAGTAAACCTTGCCGGTATTTTTTTAACAACCCGTCCATATTACGTCACAAATTTGTCTATGTCAATTCGCATGCGGAGTTCACACTAATAAAATATACACGGGCTGCCTTGAGCTGCCTGATTTGATTTTAATGACGCACAGTATACACTTGTTTCTGACTTTTATTTTGAGGATTCCCATCGTATGTGTCATGTCAACTGTCAGATATCTTTCATTCCTCCTCCAGCCTCCAGGCGCTGGGACCGTGGGAATGAGGATGTGTACTTTGCTTGAATGATAGTCATCATCATCATCATCACCCTATGTTACTAACCTCACAGCAAGTGTTATTTTTTTTTTTTTTTTTTTTTTTATTGTTTAAACAAGAATACAACAGCATTGAATATAATTTTGTATACATTTATAAGATATTTTTTACAATTCATGTCGCCTATTACTGTATTCTACAAATTAATATTTTAAATTACAAATCATGCCAGGTAAATAAATAAAAAGTAAAGAAAAACAAAAAGAAGCAGCATCCAAAACCAAAAAAAAAGAAATACACAAATCAAAACAGAATAAAAATAAAAATAAAAAATAAATCTCGTCCTCATGATGGGATAAGGAAAGAAAGGTCAGGAGAAAGGAAAGGGAGTAGAAAAACAATGCGCACACCAAACACGTCAATGATGATTAATAAGCAATAAAAACAAAATAGGAATTGAGAATGATTAAAGAAATTAGAAATGAGATTCAAAAATGAAATTCAAATCCTGCTAGATTCAAAATCCTCTTTTTCAATGACTGTGCAGACAGAAAGAAAATGTCCAACTTAGGATCAGTCCTTTGGACACTATTTACTGCAACGCAGGCTCTACTTATAAAAGAATTTTGCTTATAATTTGTCCTGGCTGCACCCACATAAAATAAGGATTTGTCTCGATGAGTTCTGATTGGACAATGAAATGGAAGGAGGCTTGTGAGAGGTGCACTATCGATTTTGTTATTAACTATCTTATATATGAAGCTGATGTCAAGCATATTTCTCCTTGCCTCCAAAGATCGTATACCATAATGCTCCAATGCTTGGGAATAACTATTGAAATGTTGTCTATTGCGAAAGTTTAGTTGCTTGATAAGTTTTTTTTGGACCATTTCAATAGCATTAATATGGACAACATAATTGGGGTTCCAAACAGTCGAACAAAACTCAAGTACACTTCTAATATATGAATTGAACAAGAAGGGCAATACTTGGGGATTCCTGAAAAGTTTAGTATTCCTAACAATAAAATATAACGTCTTCATCGCTCTTTCAGTAATATGCTCATAATGGTTGATAAAACTCAGTCTCTCGTCCAACAATACACCCAAATCATTGACCACTGATTTTCTTCTGAGGCCATCAACACCAAAACTGTAGTCAAAAAGAATTTTACTACGATTTCTAGTGTAAGTAATGACATTACATTTGTCAATATTAAGATATAACTGGTTGGCATTAGAGTAAGAAAGAATCGAGTTAAGATCAGACTGCAATTCTATACAATCCTCGATGGTATTAATTTGTTTAAATATTTTAGCATCGTCGGCAAACAACAGAATATTAGAGTACTTTATTGAGTGAATAATATCATTAATGTAAACAGTAAATAAAAGAGGCCCCAGGTGGGATCCCTGAGGTACACCAGAGTAAATACATCTATATACTGACTCATAGCCGTGAAGTGCCACTGCTTGGGATCTATTTTTAAGATAGGATACAAACCACCTTAAGAGATCCCCCCTTATACCGATGTGCCAGAGCTTACTCAACAATATATTATGACTTATCTTGTCAAACGCCTTAGAGAAATCACTATAAACAGTGTCTACCTGATAGCCACTATGAATGGAATTGGTTACAACCTGAGTAAATTCTAATAAATTTGTGTCTACAGATTTCTTTTGGCGAAAGCCATGCTGGCTAGGAATAATTATTGTGTTTAGAATAGGGTTTATTTGGTCCATTATTATCTTTTCAAATATTTTGCCCAGAATAGGAAGCTTTGCGATAGGCCGATAATTCTCTATACAGCATTTATCACCACTTTTAAAAATTGGACATATCTGGGTTTTTTTCCACAGTAATGGAAAACAACCTTCCCTAATTGATCGACTATATATGATGGCCAACGGCTTACACAACACTGAGGAGCATTTCTTTATAAATAATCCAGGCAGCTGGTCAGAACCAGGACCCTTGTTCACATCTATATACTCAAGGTATTTTTCCACCAATGCATCATTTATCTCTATACCGCTAATCATTATGCCATTGGCAAGAGATATATCGCCTTCATCTTCATCTTCAACCGAAAACTCTTCAACGACATCACGCACATGAACGGATACAAAAAATTATTAACATGAATATAAAATTAAAGAATATACAACCGGACCTGTCAAATACCACGGCACAGAATACTAAATAATAAGGTAAGCCAATAATTATACATGCCGTTATATTTTATTTTACGGTGTGCGGCTGACCACCCATGCTGTAGAAAATGGTTCACTTTGCCAATGTCACCCCTAATTCAGGGAAGGACGGCAAGAGTTGCACGGTGTTTGTCCATTTGAGATTTGGGTTTTTATGTTGTAGGTACACATGCGGCATGTGCAAGCGCGAACTTGTACGTGTGCGCTTGTGAGAATGCATACAATGTGAACCCCCAATGTTACATATCTTTGCAACTTTGATTAGTTTCGATTAGATACTGCTATTTTTTCATTCAAAATTGTCAAATTGACCGGCCATAACAATCGAAACGCGAGCGTACGATTTTCGAGATGACATTTTACTAATGCCAATAATGCAGAAATAAATTGTTGCTTCTGTACCTTTTGCCTGTTAATAGTGTGGTGACACTCTGATGAGTATCATTGCTCTCTTTCTAACTAATGAAGATTTGTGTTCAGGTAGGTTTAAACGGGTATAGCGTCTACTTGCTTCTCTCAATTCTTCAATTGGTCGTTTCTCGTCGATGGTTTTCGTTCAATTTTAGAATCAGTGGCAGAACCCAACCCCAAGTTGGCTGGTGATTAGAATTGACAGTTCCCTTCCGAGCGCTGATAGAAATAGAAGAGGATTAGTAGGGGACTGCTTAGGGGAAGATACAGATAGGATGGGGTGGATCTAGGACCGTGAAATCTGCAGTAATATACTGACAAATCGCCACCTTAAAGGTAAAACTGGTTAAGTACTGTTTCAATGCTTTGATAAACCGTGGATTGCACATGTTATTGGGAGTAACTTCTTACAGTAAGTGAAATAATTATCAGAAAGTGCTCATGAAAAACAGGTTTATATACGTATATATAACTTTGTCAACGACGATACCATGTTGAAACCACCGGTTCTCATCAGATCACCGAATTTAAGCAACATTGGGCGCGGATGCTACTTGGATGGGTGACCGCTAGGTACACCGCGTGTTGTTGGCATTTCTTGGACCGGTCCGCAGTCCAGTGGCAACAGTTCGGACTCGTAAAAGGAAGGTTGTGGATTCGAATCCCGGCGGAGCACAAAAATATACCATTTATATTTCCAAATGTGTTCTTCGCTGGGTTGAAAAATTCATAAGCCTTTACCAAAGACCGGTCACTGAAAGGTCCATCCAAGCTTACAACAACTGGTTCTTGCTTGAGAATTGTCGCTTTCTACAGCGACGACCAAGCTCGCAGAGGGCTCTTGAGGTGTGATACACACAAAAACAGCGCTCACCAAATAAATCGTCCTAATATTATTATTCTTACAGGATTATCACCCTTTCTTAGTGATTTCTCTCGTAGAAATATGTAGGAAAATAGGTGCATTTATAGAAGAAACCCATGTTAACTTAATATGTCACTTATTCAGTTTAACCTTTAAGTTATCGAAATACAAGTTGATTTTGGAGAATTTAGATCAAAACTGATAAGTCACAAAGAAAGACTTTGTTTTTATTTGTCGCTATAGTAAACGCCAATGAGGTCGGAACACCCACGATGGGATTCGGCATGGAATGCAAGCACTCTCCCACCTGACCTATCGACCGGATTGCTCCGCCGGGAATCGTACCCATGACCTTCCGATTCAGGGTACGCAGCGTTAACCACTAGCCTACAGACCGGTCATGGTAAAGCGTGGTATCGTATGCTACATTCTGTTAATGGCGTACTCAATTCTCATGACAAATATGTCAACGTAATGAAGTGGCCGGATAATGTGATGGCATATGGTCATGTGACGTCATGTGGAGGGGTGGGTGTTGCTGCGTCAGGGGGAGCGGGGGGAGGGCGGTGAATCCCCCTCATAAGAGAAAAAGAATGACTGAGACGGAGAGAGAGAGAGGCGCTTGAGAATACGTGAGATGTGGTGTGCCGCGAACAAGTCAGTGACGACACGTGGGGCACTAAGATCACGGAGATTTAATCAGAATTCAAAACTTGTAGAATAGGTAAGCGTGGAAGGCGAAGACCTAGGAAAGAATGGATTGATCAGATAAGTGAGATTGCGAATAAATGGAATTTACTGAGTGGAAACAAGAGAAGAGCATGCATGAAAAGAGTGATGAAATTAGATGAGATGAAATAAGTACCTATGCAAGGACAGAGTCAAGTGGAGGCACTTGTGTGGAGGTACCGGCCACCCCTAGAGGAATGGCGGCAGGATACAAGACAAGACAAGTAGACGTTTTTTTTAAGGGATCCTTGCGAGATACTCCCCAGATTTCAGGAAATCTAGAGGTCTATGACATTTGTTGGATTGCCGCAGAGGTGTGGCTAAGCCGACAGTTGATGTCCTGATCCTTTATAGCAGGGGTGCTAGCTGCGTAGTATTGTGTGTTGCGTTGCTTTTTCTGTGAGATACGAGTATTTAAGAAAGTGGCGATTGATATTGGTTTTGAATAGAACGACGATGCCAGAAAAACGTAAAAAATTATGTATGTAAGTTCTCCCATTACGTTTCGTCTAGTATCCAAAAAGTGTACCATTTTTATTATTTTTAAATTTTATTATATAATATGAACATGTCAAACGACCGTATATCTAGTTTAAGTAGTACAGTATTTTATTATTTATGTATTACTGTTTATTTTCACTTAAAAAAAAAACGTTTCCAGACATAAGACCATTATCAAGAATAATTGTAAACGAGATTCTTTCAGTTATATCTGATGATAGTCTGAGGGCCGAAAGAAGTTTATAATGTAAATAAAAATAGTAAAAAATAGCGTGTTATTTCTTATAGAATGCAAATAAATTTTCGGGATTATTTTCTTTTTAAATTATATTAGTTACATTCTCCGTCACTGCACAATACGACTCATTTTTACATTAATAATTATCCACTCCTGGCGCTTGAGAACCTCGTGAATGCGCCGCACTGGAGTAGGGAGAGACAGAATGGGGTAACTTGGAGAAGGTATAGAGAGGATGGAGCAACTCGGAGTTGATGACGTATGAAGCAAGTGGAAGACCCAGTGAGAGTCGCTTGAGGACCAAGACAAGCACTTCAACACTTCAAGTATAGAAGTGTACGAGTAAACTCTAACCTAGCGTTCTACCAAAAATTTCAATTTGAAAAAAAATTCCAGTCAGTAAGTTAGTCAGTAGAATACTTGCATTCCGTGCCGAAAGCTCGGGTTCGAATCCCACCGAAGGTATCAGAATTGCGGGAGACTCCCTAGATTCTAAAGACTTTAGGGGTCTATGACACTTGTTGTAGTGCCGCAGAGGTGTACGAGCTTGGTCGTCGCTACAAAGCGCCAATACTCAAGCAAGACCCAATTGCTGTAAGGCTGGATGGACCTTTGGTGACCGGTCATTGGTAAAGGTTTATGAATTTTTCAACCCAGCGAAGAGCACATTCGAAATATAAATGGTATATTTTTGTGCTCCGCCAGGATTAGAATCCACAACCTTCCATTTACGAGTCCGAAGTGTTGCCACTACGGACTACGGACCGGTCCAAGAAATGATTTCCTGCTTCGGTGTTTATTTCAAAACCAACGTTAAATACCTGAAAAATTTACCTATTGACAATAAATGAGAAGCATACTCATGGGAGTTGGTAAACCACCATATCAAGAGAAGTGGTTGGTGTAAGGCAAGCCTCCTTACTTGCAAACAGGTGCCACACGCCACATGCAACTCCTTCAAGGAAAAAGCCACGGGTAAGAAGTTTGCTCTCATATTTACAGCTTAGGCCCAGTATTTTCAACGATAACATATGTGGCTTTACACTGATTTAAAAAACTATTCACACTTTTGACATTAGTGTGTCCTTTTCACTCAGTATAAAGTCGCTATGGTAACGTTGAAAATACGGGGCCTTAGTTGCGTTTTTTTAAGAAATATTTAAGTTTACTGCATGCTCAGTTTCAGTATTTTTTTGGCAAACGCAGTGGAAGAGTTTACACCGCTACATTTCTATACTTGGGGCAGGCTGGAGAGAAGAGCGCACACTGAGATAATTTGAAAAGGCCCCGAGGGTGGGTTATGTAAATAAAAAATGTATATAATGTACAAAAAATGCGGATGTAAGAATTTTTTTTGTAGATTCTGTGGGAATGAACTTTTTGAGATGGCGTATGATTATATCTCAGGTCTTTAAAAAAATGTTTCAAAAAATCATAAGATGATATCCCATTGTGTAACGTGAACACTAAACAGCCTTAATTCTAGGTAACGCAACTTGCAACTAAGCTTCAATCTTGACGTTATGTCCTCGAAAGCGTCGCATGTTGAACCTATTTATTTTTACAGGCCGGCCTTACTCCAACCACTTCAGTAGAAGTGAGGGTTTTCCAGCTCTTGTTATGCGGCTGACCACCCATACTGTAAAAAATTGGTTCACTTTGCCAATGTCACCCCTGTTTCAGGGAAGGACGGCAAGAGTTGCAAGGCTTATGTTCATTTGAGATTGGGTTTTTATATTGTAGGTCCACATGCGGCATGTGTTAGCGCGAAATTATACGAGTACATATCTGCTTGTGGGAATGCATTTAATATAAATCTTAAATGATATATATCTTTGCAGCTTAGATTAGATTAGATTAGACCCCTCAAGTTCTCATTTCTCGTGAAGGTTGTTACAGTAAACCTGGCCGGTATTTTATTTTGGGTTTGAAATAAGACAGTGGAAGCGGGAAATAATTTCTTACACACTTGGCGGATATCAAAAGTGGGAAACGGAATAAGTTTATTAACGACTGAAGTTTATTAACGAAAGAAAATGTTAAGTAAGATTAGCTGATCAACGAAAAAAGTTTATTAATTAGTAAAACAACAAAGACAAAATACTCGTTCAAATAATACGAACATTTAATTAACAAAGCTTCTTTCATTAAATTTAATTAATATTTTGTCAATACACACCATGCTCTGATTTTCCTTGAGAGGTATCGTAATCGGCTTATTATGTCTCAATTCAAAATAATTAAATTTTCAACAAGTTTTCTTTGATGTTTTGCTGAATACAACTTATTTTATTTTTAACATGAAGTAAATATGTATCCTAATTTTTCGCATTTTTCATTTATTCAATAAAGCCATAACTTCTTCGTTCTTCCACTCCCTCTCTGCCAAGAGTTTTCTTTGATGTTTAGGTAAAAAATGATTCATTTCTTATCATGTTCCTTGACTGATAGGTTGGTATGAGGCTGACCCCCCATTCTTGGTTTACTTTTGCCAATGCCACCCCGGTTTCAGGGAAAGGCGGAAGAAGTAGCAGTGTATGTTCATTGAAGTTTGGTTTATTTTGTATGCACATGTGTTACTTATAAGATGTGTTACTTATCTTATAAGTAATTATATAATTATAAGATGTGTTACTTATAAGATAAGTAACACATCTTATAAGTAACTCTCTGCCAGAAATTATAAATATTAAATGATTTTTTATTAAGCGCTTTTTTGTGTTAAGATGTGTTACTTATAAGATAAGTAACACATCTTATAAGTAACCGATGTACACAGAAATTATAAATATTAGATGATTTTTTATTAAGCGCTTTTTTGTGTGAATCACACCTCAATAGCCTTATGCGAGCTTGGTTGTCGCTGTAGAAATCGTCAATTTGGCAAGCAAAACCAAGTTGCTGTAATGCTGGATGGACCTTTGGTGACCGATCTTTGGCAATGGCTTGAGAATCTTTCAACTCAGTGAAGAGGATATTTGAAAAATAAATGCTATTTATTTTTTGCTTCGCTGGGAAATTGAACCTACTACCTTCTTCTCAAAAACCATTGAATTTTAGACTACATTATTGTAAATCAAACGCAAGTAATCTACACATATTGTGTAACTTCTAGTCGCGATGTCTCGAAAGGGGTTAAATCATAAAAAAAAATAATAATAAAGTATATAGTAACAGCTTAAAGTACTTTATTCCCAACTAGATGGTTTTCATTATTTTAGATTCAATTAGTGACTAGCATGCTATTTCAATGCAGATGCAGATTACATACACATGAGTTCATAATATAAAGATACTATCATACCATACACAGACATTCTAATGAAGACTCTAGTCCCTAGTGGGTTGTGGAAAACCTTTGCCAAGCAACGCAAACAAATACAACTGCACATTTAGTCCAACTTACTTTCTTCGCGTTGTCCTCATTTTTTGTGAAAGCTGAGTAACCTTGACGCATCGATGAAATAAATAAAAAATAGATGAAGCAAAACCAGGAACTGTCAAAATTGTTAAATTATTTTATGTCTCTTTCTTCGATGTAAGACAATGTAATCTTGCATCTCTTTTTTCATCGTCTACCTACGTATATGCGTTACATGGCACGTGCGGGAAAAAAGTCACACACTCTATTAATATACTTTACTTTGATCGATGCCTTGATGTAATTATGATTTGAGTTACGACAAAATACAGAAAAAGATGTCCGACACCCTTGAGTGGAATCGAACCCTAGCCCTCTGACTTTAAAATCAATCCAATTGAGCTTTCGACCGGAAAAGTTTGTACAGAAATCTTTACAACCAAATATCTAGTCCACAGATTATTTCCCATGAAAACGAATAATTGAAATGTGTACAATACACTAGGAACTATTGTTTTTTTTTGTACTTACATATATCAAGGAATTGGTTTACTGTATATTTTTATGAAAGAAAATTCCTTGACTGATACTGACCACTCATACTGTAAACATTGGTTTACTTTCCCAAAGTCATCCATGTTCCAAGAAAGGGTGGGTGGGTCATTTGAGATTTTAATTTTAATTGTGTTAGCACACATGCAGCATGCGCATGGCATTCATACATAGCATGAATCTGAAGTGTAAAAAAATATCTTTGCGACTTAGATTATAGTAATAAATACAGAGGTAAGAGAATCGGGAAAAGGTTGCACACGAGTGCTTTCAAGCTAAACAGAGCAGGCAGCGTTTGATGAAAGATACTGTACTTACTCATATTATTTCGTGAAATTAATTAAGTCATGAATAATATGGAGACATGGCTTATACACTTTATATAACGTGAGTTCACATATAATAGATAAAATATGTACTGTATACCGTGTTATGGGTACTATGGGTGGGGAATACGGAAAGTTTCAATAACCGGCTAACGGGATAGTTACAGAATCAAAAGCAGTCTGGATATTTTTTAAATGAGAGAAATATTTGGAAATTGTGCGAAAATGATTTGTTTCAATAGAGTTACAGGGATGAAGAAAATCAAGTTTAAACAAACAAAAATGGCAGATTTTGGGGAAAACCACTCTTTAATACTTTCCGTAAACTTAACTTTACTCAAGTTTGCAACTCGTACTCAGGGTACTGTACGACCGTCGTAGGACAGACGGAGTTCAATGCTGAAGTTAAAGCAGATACAAAGCTGGAAAATTTTATTGAATAAAATCTTTTTGTAGAAAGTATTTTACAAAGTGACCCCACGATATAAATATCGGCGCCTCCCCATACAGTTTATAATTATGATTGCAAGTTCTTCTAGATTCTTAGTTTCAAAAATATATCACGAAGTTTGTTTGTGCAAGGGTATAAAAATCAATTGACCCTGCACAAATTCCATTCACAAGAAAATTGTGACGTCGTGGGTAAACCCTTAAAAAATCCTATTTAAAATTTTTGTGTCAAATCCATTCTAGAATCCAGATTCACCTGGAATATTTGAAAGCTCTTATTATGATTTTCACGTTATTCGATTATCGTTACAATATTTTTAAAAGACATTATTCAAGAAACTCACAGTGTAACCTTCGTGTAAGCAAAGCGAATATACGTACACACATAGTATAAGATAAACATGGACAACTTCACGGTTGTTTGTGTGTTGTCGTGGAGACGCTTTGATCTCCGAAAAGCTTTTAAATCTGAAATTCTGCAGATGAAGGGGAAACTCAAATACTCCTTCAATTACCCACCTACTTAATTTATTCAAATACACGTGAAATGGGAACTTGGAAGTCAGTTAGTAATTGGAAAATTATGTAAATGTTGGATACAAATTTATCCCCCAAGGACCAATTTAATAATAACAAATTAAAAATTAATTAATACAATAAAATGGTACAATTTTATCGTAACCCTGATGAATGCCATTTTTTAAATTTAAAAGAGAGGTTTATACCCTAAATCTGCCTGTTTTGTTTCTTTCACTTTATGGTATTAGCAAATGAGTGCCAGTAATGAAAAAAAACAGGCATGTTAATTAATTTCTTTTCTAAATTATAAAGATTAACAAAATCATATAACTTAAAAATTGACACCACAAAAAATATTTTTTCTACTCCCATTTGGTAATTTACTAATTACAAAACGGCTAACGCAATCACAATGCCATACATTTCTACACCCGTTGCATAATGTTACATTATGCAACCGGTAACCGTGTTAAAATGAACATGTGCGCATGCGCATTGTCAGAATTGGAACCATTTTTTAATTTCAAATGTCAATCTTGTATGGGGGTATGAAGACCTGTCAATCCAAGATGGCCGCAAGCGATCAGCTGATTAGGCTTCATACAATATTAGTGATATTCGGTAGGTAGGAATTACCGTGGTGATGAGACTTTCAGCCCTGTTCAGATGAAAATAAATAAGTATATTTTATGTGTAGAGTCAAATAAAAATTGTTAATAGTGCTAAAATTTATCGAATTTATTTATCGGATTGCTCCAAATAAAGCTTTCCTTTTTTCAATGGAAAATAAAAGGCTTGAAAGGAAAACAATACAAAAAATTTCACCGCAAAAAATAAACAAACTCAAAAAGTTACTTGGTTAATAGGTGAGTATGAGGTTGATCACCTATGCTGTACAAATTTGGTTCACCTGCCAATACAACTGCAGGGCATATGTTTATTTGAGTTTTGGGTTTGAATGTTTAAGCTTATATGCAGGATGTAAAAACGCGACCTTATACATACAGGTCGGCTTGTGGGCATGAATTCAATATGAAACCTAAATATAATTTATTTTTACAACTTAGGTTAGATTAGATAATCGAAGGGAATGATAAATCACACGTTTTGACAAAGGTAAGGTTTTAATTACTTCAAATGGACGAGTACATTATAATGACTATTATTCACTATTTTGTTAATTCTCTCATGGTCGTAGAAAAAGTATTGTATGCCACTGCACGTAATTAGTCTTTGTAACACTCGTGCTTTCTATTGTGCCATTCGGCTGCGCCTCATGGCACAAACTAGCACTCGTGTTAAAAAGACTATCATTACTTGGCAGTGGCATAAATAACTATTATAAAACACGTTTTTCACATTATTATCGTTTATTTTTGTATGTGCTATATTTTGGAAATATTTTGTTTCTATTAAATTACAGAACTATACGAGTACATTGTTTAGTCTCGAAAACGGTCATTTTTTTATTGTACTCGTATCAATGGTTTTTGAGAAAACATGGAAAAATTTAATTTACTTTATTAATTAAATTTCTTGACAACAGTTTTTTTGGAAAACTTATGTAATGTTACATTCATAATTTTTCAATAGCGTCTCGATTTTGGTTTTGAAATCAACATGAGAACTCATTTCTGGCACCCTTGTTGGGGATCCAGCCCTAGCCCTCTGGCACTTAACGCAAGCATTCTACCTACTGAGCTATCGACCGGACTCTAGGGAAGACCGAGCCACACAGTTTAACAGATAGATCCGTAACCGCACGGGCCAAGCTGCAAGTGAACATATTGCCAACCTGGGAATCGCTCTGGCGCCCGTGAAACTAAGGAAATAAATAGTCCTGTAACCCGAGCAAGACAACAATACGTTTAAACTCAACTATAGTGTCTCCCAAAAATTGTATGAAGACTAGAACACTCAAAAGAGGTGCTGCTTTAGTTTCAATACATTTTTTACACTTCTGGAGCCAGATGATGTCTCAACAATTAGTTCTGTAGCTGTTCCATGTGTCATTATGTCAGTAATTTACTGCTTCTAATTCTGCGCAATGGCGTCCAACCTCTTGATTAAAATGTCAAGAAGTATACAATACATTCGAAGAGATTCTACAGTCCTATCTCTGATGAAAGAGGAACTGCAAACAAATATAATAAATATAGCTTCGTTTGGATTCACAAGTGAGCTCGTAAATATATGAACCTTCACAAAGTCACTGCCGAATATCTTAATAAAAGGAAATGAACATACTTACTTATTTAAAAATTCAAATGGGTAAAACACAGTTTTTTAATTCACTTATTTATTTCTTTTTTGTGCTCAAACATTTTCGCCTAGAGGCATCTTCAGTGTTAACAGATTAACACAAAAAAAAGAAGGAAATGAATATTTTAATAAAATAAAAGAGAGCGCTTTCGGAATATTTACACTCAATATTTTATGAACAAAATATACATGATATAAGCTCATACTGAGTTTCCAGGTAACCGTTGATGGCGGAACCAAGTTTGGTTCCAACAAATAAAGGAGAGTGGATGCTGGTTGAAAAAAAATCCGCGTGATTGAGCTAACTGCTCAGAAGCAAACCTGCTGGAGTCGCAGACCATCCAGGAATTAAGAATTATTCGCAAGGACTCACCAATTCCAGTATGATCTGCTTCGCGTTATTTCTAGGGTATCCTGTCGATCGCGCGCGTCGAGAATGAACCGTCTTCGGAACAATTCACGCCTGCCCGCTGTCACTGTCACAGATGAACTGAAGTATTTTAATATTGTTGCATACAGGTGATAAGGATGAACAAGGCGAAATGATTCTGTGGCCCATAGACAAATCTACCTAGCAACTCGCTCAAACAATTAACCAGAACTATCCAATAAAAATCGATTTTATTTCATTGCATACCTCTTACGTTCCATGGTACGTATATTAAAAAAATCCGTTATTGGCTATTAATTTACTTAATCTAAAATAAACCAATTTTTAAGGAAAATACATAGTTACAAAAAAGGTAAGTATAAAAAAATTAAATGCTGACAAAAAAACTGTACCTTGTTAGAAAACCTTTTTTTGTAAAGATTCAATTAATGATAACAAAAAAGGTGTTGTTTGGGTAAAGCAGTTAATATTTTACTGAAGATAGAAGAGGTCTGGGCGCAGGATTGAAAAAAAAAACAAAACAAAAAGATTTACGTACCTACATTACAAAAAAGGCTTTGACCATCTTCTAATCTAATACAAGGGAGTTGAGAGGTTTCAGTTGTCCAATACATTTTTTAGTTTTTTTTATAACGGAAGCCAGCACTTAATTAAATAGGTATCGGAAATCGTTATCTTAGGGTATTTTTCAATTTAGATAGAAGCGAAATAAATTATTTGAAAAAATAAAACGATACAGAAATAAAATAATTTAAAAGTGTATTTTAAATCTGTGACTGTAACTGTGTCACCATTCCATTAGATGTAGCTAGAGTTACCAAGTTTTGTAAATAATGAGATTCGCACACAAATTAACTTGGACAAATTTGTGACGTCACACGGCCGGGTTGCTAGATAAAAGACATCAAATACTTTGTTATTGGTTGCTAAGGACGGCAGTTCCATACAAGTGAGACGTTTACCTGCCGATATAAAAGTTTTAATCTCAAATTCGTGCTGGGTCCATTATTAAATTAATTGTGTGAGTGTATGTGTGTCTTTAGTCTTTTTGTACATACCCGGGTGTGTTAGTATTGGTGTGTATGAAAAAGTCCAGACGCGGTATAGTGAACTCTAGATCCTTCTCCAGCGCTTTGTAATATTAAGCTTGTTTTGCTCAAAGCAAAAAGCATTCAGTGTTTAGCCTAATGACAGCAAAAAAATCTTTGTAAAACTGTCTTATATTTTATATGAATTAATTAAAAAAAAAAAAATTAACTGAAATAAAAACGACACCTTCTATAATCTATAATCTAAAATCTAAGTTGCAAGGATATATTCATTCAAAGCTCTCAGATGTATGCCCACAAACAAACACGTGTAGTTCGCGCTTACAAATGCTGATTGTGTACTTACAAATAAAATCCAAACCTCAAATGAACATAAGCCCTGCAACTCTTGCCGACATTCCCTGAAACAGGGGTGACATTGGCAAAGTGAACCATTTTTTACAGTATGGGTGGTCAGCCTCATACCAACCTATAAGTCAAGGAATACAAGTAAAAAATTACATTTAAGTATAAAAAAACAACAAAACCTTAAAAAGAAATCTATACAAAAAAAGTCAAAAATTTATTATGCAAAAAATGTAGCAAACTAATAAACCAACATTACAAATCAGCATTGCAGATTAGCCGTTACTTCTTCCTGTCCTTGCATACTTATTTCATTTCATCCAGAGTCATAACCTATTTCATACAAGCCCTCCTTTTATTATGACTCTGGATATCCCATTCACTCGCTTTTTCGAAAATTTGGTCCATCCATACCTTTCTCGGTCTTCCTCTTCTACGACATCCATCAATTCTTGCAGCATACACTTTCTTCGTCAGTCTTTCCTCATTCTCTCTAAATGTCAAAACCGTCTAAGTATACTTCTTTTAATCTTTACTTTACCTTAAACCCAAATTACGTAAACTTTCTTATAAACAGAAAGTAGAAATTGAGTAAAGGGATGAAATAATTTCAGCGAAATATCAAGAAGTGTTCTTGAGTCGTTTTGGAGTCCCTGAATGGCGACTGTTTATGTGATGGGTCTATTGGCCGGGATTTACGACTCTCTTTCGATTAGGACTCCCCCATCTCTAGTCCGGCCTATCTTAGGTCGTTAATGCTCTTTCCAATCGCCTGAATTTAGGGCTGGGAGAAATGGGGACGCTAATGAATACCGCCTTTTCAATTATATTAACTCATTGATATTTCAATATAAGATACTTGTGGACATTGAAAGTATTACATTTTTCAAAAAGCTTTCCTTAAACTTATCTAGATAGTTGACGCTTACAAATAATATACAATAGACTCTTAATTTAAACCTGAAACCCTTTGAATATTTCTGGCATCCAGAAAAATGATCAACAAAATAAAAAGAACGTCCTGCTTATATAAGGGCATCTTCAAGCATCCAAACAAACAACTTAAGTGGTAAGGATGTTGGACTCTATCGGAAGTCCATGTGGAGGAAGGAAAATGTGAAAAACCACGATCTGATTACTGACACACCATTAAGTCCCAGGGTTTTATTATTCATGAGGACTGTGGACGACTTAAAACAAGGTTCGAACCTAGCAAGGACGTTGTAACTTCCTATTGCATATATGGAGAGTAACTCCATCTCCAGGATGCGATCGGGGGTGGAGAAGAAGTCACCCTTCTGGCCTGAGAGACCTGCAAGAAGTCACGCCAGGAGCAGTGAATTGGATGAAGAGCTTAGATCTCCACCTTTGACGCGGCCCAATGGCCAAAACGCAGAGAAATCGGTTTCATAAATATTTAGCTGTGACAATGCAGATACCAGTTTAAGAATCATCGAGACTTTGCTTTGAAAATAATGGAGACACTGTTTTAAGAAACATCGAAATCTTAGTTTGCGAACAAGCAGACCGTTTTATGAAACGTCAAGGTTTTTTTGAGGTCGAGACCCATCTCTATCATTGATTGAATGGCGGACCTTTCCATTTAATAGCTCGCTCTTTCCATCAACTCCAAAACGAATAAATAATTCAGAACAGGCTGAGGACAATCGAGCATAATTGATGTCATGACCGAGTGATAAATGTCACATGTCCCACATGTCACAAGTGTCAGGAGTCCATGGCTTCCATGGCCGAATGTGGGTCATCAATTCAATGATTAATTATTAAAACCAATAGTATCGAAGTAAGCTTTTCAATGTCTGAAATGAATTATTCATTGAATTGATTTTCTTTTATTGCGGATTTGGTTGTTTGGACACGATGTCCGTGGCAATGAGGATGGCCAGGAACTACTGGTTGTGATCGGTAGACTGTAAGGGAAGAGAGGAAGAGGGAGATCTCCCACACGATAAACCAATCAAGACAAGACAGCAGCAGGCACCTCGTTTGGAGCGATCGGAAGGAGGAATGCGGAAGAGTTATTACTTCCACAACCTTCAGCAATGAGGAATAAGATGAAGAAGACTAGTGGATTAACATATGACCAACTAACCAACCGTAATCTTTTACCTTTTGAATTGTCGGCCTTCTAATGTAGAGGGCCTTACCGCACCAGCTGAGGGCTGCAGAGAGTGCAAATGTTTGTAAGTAAAATTTGAAAGTTTCGTCTGTTCAGGAGATTTTATGAATGTTTTTGAATGAATTTAGTGTATTTACAAAATGGCACTTTAAAAATTTAATTCATTATGTGCAAATACGTACCTATTTGTTAATAGGATTATGTGTTGGCAAATAAGAACTAATGAAAGACTCTATTGATTAAATAAATGAAAAAATAAATAAACCAGTGCAGCGAGTAACAAACTTATCGTTAGCTCTCTAGCTATTTTAGCTAGGAAAGTTAGTTGGGAAACTAAAACGCTCATGATTGGCGCCGCTTTTCTTTATTTTATTTTTTTATACGCTATCTATAATATGTAATATTGATATTAAGATGATTTATTTGGTGAGCGCTGTTTTTGTGTAAATCACACCTCAATAGCCCTTTGCGAGCTTGGTCGTCGCTATAGAAAGCGCCAGTTCACAAGTAAGACCCAGTTGCTGTAAGGCTGAATGGACCTTTGGCGACGTTTTATGAATTTTTCAACCCAGCGAAGAGCATACTCGTATTTGAGAATACAAATCGTATTTTTTTTGTGCTCCATCAGGATTCGAACCCACAACCTTCTATTTATGAGTCCGAAGTGTTACCACTGGACTACGGACCAGTTAAATCGGTAGACCGGTCAAAATATAATCTAAGTTGGAAAGATAAATTGTCAAATAAGGTTTTATATTCAATACATGTCCACAAGCAGACACGTGTAAGTTCGCGGTATGTGTGCCGCATACATATGCCGCATGTGTACTTACAAGATAAAAAGACAAATGTCAAGTAAATATGAACCTTGCAATTCTTGCGCAAAGATGATGTCCGTCCTTCTGACACATACAAACCGGCTCCAGTGTTTGAGCTACCTAATTTTGTATGCGTAGGTGCATAAACATTTTTCCGTTTCGTACAAAATTTTTAGCACTCACTTACTTTCCAGCTAAGTAACACCAGCTCGTACTAGAGGCTCTGGAGACGCTTTGGCAGCTTCCCAAACGTAATTTAATGCTCTCGACACAACGCTCTCCCCCGTAATAAACACAGCGTCATTAACTGCGAAGGCTCCATGTGATTGTCTACTTGTCTGCAGAGCTTAACGAGGCTTTCTGCCAACTCAGCTCTCCCTCTACAAATCTGTCGCTCCGTCTGTATCCAACTCCAATTGTGCCTCAACCACAGCGTCTACCAAAAATATATTAAAAGCAAAACTGGCGACACTCGTGACCGTTTTAGATTCCACTATTTTTTTGTTCACCGGTATGGTCGCGTTTCAACTCGGGACACTGGTTTATTTTATTTCACTTTATTGATTGTATTGCGGTTTTTTATTCTCATTTATTTGATGTTCCTTGACTTAGAAGTAGATTGGGATGAAGCTGACCACTCATAATGCTAAAAATGGTTTACTTTTCCAATGTCCCCTTTATTTTTAGGAACAGTCGGCAAGAGTTGCAATTTGCAAAGCGTGTGTTTAATTAAGATTTGGATTTTTATTTTGTAAGTACCGGCATGTGTAAGCGCAACTAAAACTTGTCTGCTTGTGGCCACACATTTTATATCAATCCTAAATGCAGATATATCTGAGCAATATTCCTTGACTTATAGATTGGTATGCGGCTGACCCCCATGCTTTAGAAAATGGATCACTTTGCCAATGTCACCCCTGTTTCAGGGAAGATCGGCAAGAGTTGCAGGGTGTACCTATGTCCATTTGAGATTTGGGTTTTTATGATGTAGGTTCACATGCGGCATGTGCAAGCGCGAAATTGTACGTGTCTGCTTGTGATAATTCATATAATGTCCCCAATGTTACGTATCTTTGCACGAACAAAAGTTTTACACTACCATAGGACACGTGCTTTCACATGGTTCACATGTGAGTCCTGTACCCTTAGTACGAGTTGCATAACCTGAGAAAACTAAAGTTTACGGAAAATATTAAAGAGTGATTTCTCCCAAAATCTGCCGTTTTTGTTTCTTACACTTTATGGTCTTAGCAAAAGAGTTACTGTGATGAAGAAAATCAAGTTCAAACAAACAAAAACGGCAGATTTTGGGGGAAATCACTCTTTCATAATTGCCGTAAACTTTACATTACTCAAGTTTTGCAACTCGTACTAAAGGTAGGTACTGTTAACATTTCCAGGTGAGTTGAAGAAACAGGGTACGGCTGATATCTTTAGTAGTGACCCTAGCTAAACATTTCCTTTGTACGTATTTGACGGGGCGAGTAAATGTATCTGATGAATACAAGGCATGTTAGTGGCCTTACAAAATGGCGGTCTCTATTCAAATCTAAAAGGAGAAATCTTGTTTATTAACAGTCTAGTAGTGTTTCAATTGTATGGCTGCGAAGCCTGGACCATCCACACACGAAGCCTGGACCATCCACACACGAAGCCTGGACCATCCACACACGAATCGGTCCGTCTAGAGGCAATCGAGATGTGGATTTGGAGGAAGATGACTAAGACATCAAGGGTTGAAAGGAAGTCAAAAGAAAAGGTGTTGCAGAA
Organism: Agapetus fuscipes; assembly: GCA_951799405.1. Taxonomy (NCBI): domain Eukaryota; kingdom Metazoa; phylum Arthropoda; class Insecta; order Trichoptera; family Glossosomatidae; genus Agapetus; species Agapetus fuscipes. The sequence continues at coordinate 7,639,404 of OX637333.1, forward strand.
AGTAAAAGAAAGAAGAGAACTTAAAAGTCAAATTGTCAAGAGGAAAACAAACAAACAGGACACGACATAGATTAGACATACATAGCAAGATATCTGAAAGAAAAATCTTGGAAAGATAACCAAAAGGTTGCCGTAGAACTTCATGCTTCCAGGGTTTGAAGCGACTCATAGATGTCTCCTCATATTCGCAGCTCGAGACGCAGGTAACTAACACAGACACCATTTTTTTTAAATGAGTGATTCCTTGACTTATAGGTTGGTATGAGGTTGACCACCCATACTGTAAAAAATGGTTCACTTTGCCAATGTCACCCCTGTTTCAGGGAATGTCGGCAAGAGTTGCAGGGCTTATGTTCATTTGAGGTTTGGATTTTATTTGTAAGTGCACAATCAGCATTTGTAAGCGCGAACTACACGTGTTTGTTTGTGGGCATACATCTGAGAGCTTTGAATGAATATATCCTCGCAACTTAGATTATAGATTATAGATTATTATATAGTGTTAACGTTTTCTTGAAAATACAATGTATCTCTCAATGCATTAAGTGATCGAAGGCATTGAGTCGAGAAGGCCTTGAAAAAACCATGTGATGAATAGTCATAAAAATCATCAATAAAAGAAAGTACAACTTAGATTATAGAGTTTTTTTTTGTGCGCGAAATGAGACGGTACATTTTTTTAAATAAAAAACTTCTTTAAATTAAAAAAATAACGGTCAAAGGATTTTTTATCATTATCAAAACTAATTTACCCAGGTGATTTCATTTATAAAATGAAAGTCACTTCAAATATTTGAAAAATCGAAATTATATTTTGGCTTCTTTAATCAAAGCAAAAAATGCATATTTTAAATTGATATTAAAGATTGCAGACGTTAAAAAAAAAGTCAATTTAACGAAAAAAATGTCTAGCTGTTTAAAACAAATAACTGCAAAAAACATTTTTTTAATATTTTGTATTGTTTGTGTATTAACACTGTGAAAATTCATACTGTTATAGTTTAAAATTTTTTGAAGAATTCAAAAACACTGTTTATTTTCACATGAATATATTTAAAAAGATTACAATCTTTAGAGTAAGTTACTAACGTTTTCGACCTAGAAGGTCATCATCAGGTATGATTATTGATTACAGAAAAGAAATTTTATTTTATGAATATATTGACTAAATTTCATAAAATAAAATTTCTTTTCTGTAATCAATAATCATACCTGATGATGACCTTCTAGGTCGAAAACGTTAGTAACTTACTCTAAAGATTGTAATCTTTTTAAATATATTCATGTGAAAATAAACAGTGTTTTTGAATTCCTCAAAAAATTTTAAACTATAACAATTTTTTTATTCACTTACATTTATTTATTTGCTTCAGAAGTTTGAATAGGTTTTTAAGTAATTTAAAAATAAATTAAAGTGGTATGAAAATATTTCGCACAAATATAAGTTTTTTGTGAGATTGGAAAACTTTTGAGAAACTCTCTCGTCTGAAAGGTGCTTAAAACCCATTCCGAAAAGTGATGAAGAAATTGTATAGGTAACTTGAAAATAGAAAAAAGAATGAGGTCTGCATGTGAATTGGCATAGACAATATTGTGTCGTCATCCGGCCGCGTTGCTGGGGAAAAGACATACAAATATTTTGTATTTAGTTGCTAAGGACGGCAGTCCATGTAAGACTGACGTTTGCTCGGAGAAAAAAAAGTTCCAATTCAAAAACCTTAATAACCAAAAAAGTATTTAATGTTTTTTACGATTTAATTTTTTTATAGAAACGTAGGTATGTAAATAGCCAAATTGTATTTATATTTAAAAGAAACATTATGTTTAAAAAAAAATGTCCCGAACTGAGTTCGTACGAGACTGACCATCGATTGTTCCGACCTATAAGAAATTGCTTTAATTTCGGCTAATTACTAGTTCAGATAAAGACAAAAATTGTTGAATGGTTGATTTAACTCCAGCACTAGCTACTTAAATATTCAATGCAGTTGGGTTCTCTATGCCGGGCAAATAACTCATTTTTTTTAGTAGAGTTAGATTTTGGAAATAAAAAAAAATATAACAGTAAATACCACGCAGCGTATACGATCAAAATGGTCGCGTAAGTTCGCGCTTACATATGCTGCATGTTTAAATATCGTATGAGTTCCAAAAGCAGGTTCCGAATATCGTTTTACGAGTTATTTAAAGAATTTCATTGTAATTAACATAAAATAACAGTTAACGTGACTACAGTTTCGCCCGGGGCGCTTCACTTTCTTACAAATGTATGAACATATTCCTCGCGTAGTCGTTACAGGCAGCCACTGTTACATCACGTGCTAATGAGTGATTCAGAATCTTAATTAATACAAAACCGGGGATTCTGATTACTTGCTAAATATTGGATGTGGCAGGTTTGTGCGGTAGTCCCATGCAAGGCAGAATTATTACCATCAGAACTAACAGAGACGTCTTTAGGGGAGTCTTTTGTTTTTTTACCTCGGGCATTTTACAAAATTAGTTAGACTAGCGACAAACATAATACTTATTTGATTATATATTATGTTCGTCGCTAGTCATTTCATTAATGACATAATTTAATAGTAATCAATCCCATTTCAACTGAAATGAATGGCCGTCCTCCTTCGAGACGCCTCCAGAGAAAACAAGAAAAGAGGTTGTACTATATGTGCAGCTATGTTGCTTTAAAAAAAATCAGTTAGTATTAGGCTGACCCCATGCTGTAAAAACTTGGTTCAGTTTTGATAACGCCTCCAGATTTCAAGGAAAGGCGGTAGTAGTGCAAAGTTTATATCCATGTGAGGTTTTGTTTATTTTGCTTTAGTTTATTATGCAAAATATGCATCATGTGTAAGCGCTACATGTGTGCATCAAACGTCAATATAACTTTGACACTTAGATTATAGATTATAGAAATTCTAACAGTGCTATTCTTAAACATTTTGGTCGTCCGTTGAGCCCACGCTTTGACAAACTAATGATGCCTGGGCTGGAAGTCTTATCACCACGGTCATTCTTACCTACCGATTTTCTGTAATATTTGTATGAAGACTAATCAGCTGTTCACTTGCGGCCATCTTGGATTGACAGGTCTCCATACAAATGCATCATTAGTTTGTCAAAGCGTGGGCTCAACGGACGACTAAAATATCTAAGAATAGCACCGTTAATGTAGGACTGAAAATTCATCACAAAGACCGATCACGAGATTGACCCAGCCTTACAGCAACTGTGTTTTGGGCCCCAGGTAAACACATAATTAGAGCTAACCTGCAACCGCCTCTGATTCTAGGAACAAATGCGGTGCGCTGGGGTAACCGCGAGGCTTATGGAGAGAGATCGATACTCCCGCCATGATAATATCCAATTACCCGCATGGTTAACTTCAATGAACTAAACTAATGCCGCGGACTCAGCTCGGCTGAGGGGAACTACAAATAACTGAAAGATGGCCGCGCTATCTCAGGAAAGTTGCCGGGGCTTACTGAAACTTCAAGCCGGTAAATCACGGTATTGCATCTGCAATGACCACACGGGAAATATCAGACATTTTCTCGGCGCTATGGCCAAGTGGATCAAGATCAAGGTGGTAACTTTGCCTAGCGTGCTTAAAATAAAAACAACGCTGGTTCGAGCGCCGTCCGACTCCTTACTAATCAACGAATCGACACGGCTTGAAATAAATTTAGATGACAGCTAAAGGAGGCTGTTATGACTTTGTGACCTTCAACCTCCCAAAATTTAACGCCTTTAGAGATTCAGCCATCAAAAGTGACGTTTTACAAGATGACGACTTAGTTCCGAGTGTCGATATGCAGCCTTGACTCGCATGTCATGGGGCGTCCAATAAATGCTTTTGTTTTGCATATTGCTTCGGCTAATTGGCTTAAGAATTTTAGATGGGAAAGGATCCCTTATGGTGCTCGGTCATAGGATCATCAACGGAATTATAGACAGACTCAAACCTGTTGGAGGGTTTCAGGTGTTATGTGCCTGTCGACTGATGACAACAGGCGAGGGCAACAGTGTCGACTGATGACAACAGGCGAGGGCAACAGTGTCGACTGATGACAACAGGCGAGGGCAACAGTGTCGACTGATGACAACAGGCGAGGGCAACAGTGTCGACTGATGACAACAGGCGAGGGCAACAGGCGAGGGCAACAGTGTCGACTGATGACAACAGGCGAGGGCAACAGTGTCGACTGATGACAACAGGCGAGGGCAACAGTGTCGACTGATGACAACAGGCGAGGGCAACAGTGTCGACTGATGACAACAGGCGAGGGCAAGAACATGACTGGTTTCACGTATCGATGAGCCATACTGATGTCGTAACACAGGCTGTTACACAGCATCTGTTAACTCGGAGAGAGATAAAGGGCCTTTTCAGACACAACACATTCTGCCCGGATTGTCTATAGATTACCGGACGAACCGTGTGAAATCTTTCATATATGCCCACTACTGACTTCCTCCCCGGCGCCGCACCGGATAGAAAAAAACCATAGACAAACCTGGCAGAATGATTGCAGAATGTAATGGATGAAACCACGATGAAACAGTCAGTTTTAATTGTAAAGAAAAAAATCACGATTCTAGTAAAAGAGTTCCTGCCAGTTTGTCGATAGTGCGCTTTATTGAAGAAAAACTGCTCGATACAAAAAAAAATGCAGATTCGACGATCATTTAACAGGAAGAGAGGGTTTTTCTGCTCCTGGGGGAGAAGGTTCCGATTCCTTGCGAAGACTGAGGTACGCCTTGCCGCAAACGCAACTAAACGCAACTAAGCTGCACATGTAGTGTAACTTCTTGCCGCGTTATCCCCGAAGGGGTCGCATGTGGCGAGTTGAACCTATTTATTTTTACAGGTAAGGGGGCCGGCCTTACGCCAACCACTTCAGTTGAAGTGGGAATTTCCCAGCTCCCGAGGGGGCTGGTACTCATTTATTGTGAAGGCTGAGTAAACCTCGCCGGTATTTATATTATGGGGTTTGAAATACACACCGAAATAGGAAATCATTTCTGACACCCTCCTCGGTGGGATTCGAACCCGAGCTCACGGGGTAGAATGCAAGCACTCTACCAACTGAGCTATCGACCGGACTTCCGGTACTGCTATTTAGCGTTAGAATATGATACCGGAACGGTTTTAAAAAAAAATAGGCTGATTTATTTGGTGAGCGCTGTTTTTGTGTGTATCACACCTCAAGAGCCCTCTAAATCTTTTTTATCATTTATTTATCATGTCTTTTCTTATCATGGTTTATCATGTCTGACACACACGTGGGATTCGAACCCTAAAATTGTGGTTTCCCTAACTGAGGTATGACCGAACGCACTAATTCGAAATTGAAACTTTAATTCCAAATTTCAAAATTGTGTACCTTCACCAGTGTTCGGGGCACATCTGGAAAAGCTAAAGGAAAGGTTATAAAATATTAAAACGGCAGCTGGTGCAAGATATGTCTTGGAAAGATGTGTAACCCAGAAAACACATATTTCCCTGGAGAGGACAGGGGGAAGATTTCCAAGGAATAGTGAAAGATCTTTAGAGCAATGGGTTATCTACAATCGGAAAGATTTCCATTTCAAGGTTGTGGTGTGAGGTTGAATACCTCAAATTAAAAATTCGAAATACTGATTCCAACTTTTTACTGGCTGGGATTTCGATAAATGTCTTGAAGCAAGCGAAACTAGGTTTTTAATAAATACATACATATCCATTAATTAAAATACTTTTTTAACTTTGTTACAATTCACTTGAGTTTTATTTTTTAAAAAACACAACCAGTTTCGGGAGAAGCAGTACCTCCCATCTTCAGGTGTAAATATCAACTAACATAAAATACAAAATTACCAAATTAAGCAAGGATTTAATTTGTAGTACTGGTGGGGGTAAGTGGGGGGCGGGGCTTAATTGGAAACAAAGAAAGTAATGGCGAAGTGTTTCTTTGTTTCCAATTAAGCCCCGCCCCCCACTTACCCCCACCAGTACTACAAATTAAATCCTTGCTTAATTTGGTAATTTTGTATTTTATGTTAGTTGATATTTACACCTGAAGATGGGAGGTACTGCTTCTCCCGAAACTGGTTGTGTTTTTTAAAAAATAAAACTCAAGTGAATTGTAACAAAGTTAAAAAAGTATTTTAATTAATTAAAATGTGCTTTCACAAAGTTACTGCCCAAAATCTAAATAATATAATACATATCCATTTTGCGTATGCAATTTTGTTTTAATCTAAACAATAGGCTCAATCCTTTTCCATTCTATGTTTTTCATGGTTCGGAAGTTCACACAGTGAAAGTTCGTATAAAAAATATATTAATCAATGGACTGAACATTTGAATTTGGAACTTCTTTCTCGGCGGGCAAATGTCTTGGTGGGAATACGGTTCTTGGAAACTGATACCAAAATATTTGTTTGCATTTTCCCTAGCAACCCGGTTGTATGACATCAAAATTTGTTTTTTCTCAATTCATGTGCGAGCTTCACTTACAGATTTTTTGACACATAGTTTGAATTCACTAAACTAACTCTCGAATCTCAAATGTTTTCGCCTAATGTGCATCTACAGGAGTTATAGTATACTGTTACGCTGTCGCTGTTCTACTAAGAGAGGCCAGAACCTCTGCAGAGTCTCGTCCACTTAATCCTTACGCAAGAAAAAAATACTATCTCAAAAATAAAGATAATTTGAAAAAGAAAAATAAAAAATGTACTGCACCTTGTAAAGGTAGATACGCCACAACAACGACTCACATAAATCCATGTAGTAATTAAGAGTAGAGGTCTGGTGGCGGCTTTTTGTGGCCCGGCGGAGTTACCGAGATATTTATTATGGCCTATCTAGTTACTTGTTAGTTCTCACCCAACACAAAAGCACATAACTCCTATTTATTTCTTTTTTTTTGGAATCACGTGTAGGTGGAAAATATAACTACACGTCTTGAGAATGAACTCGACACGATAAAAAAATCCCTCGGCTATGTGAAGTCACCAATAGTTCATAAAAATGTAACTGTAACGCTGTCACCGTTCCACTAGGGGTGGTCAGAACCTTTGCAAAGTCTCCTTCACTTTTTCCTATCCTGACATAATTATTTTAGTTCATTCGCATACCTTCATAATTTTTTTCATACATTTGCATTTCCTTCTTTGACATTCATTTTGCATATCTCATTCCAATTTCACTTATTTGATCACGCCATTCTTTTCTCGGTCTTCCTCTTTGCCCTCTTTTTTTTTTTAATAGATTTGTGAAGAGGAATGCAATTCACCAACGTATTCTGCCTAGCCAGAAACAGGTATTAATATCATCAATTAATAATTCATTTTTGTTTGTTTGAATAAATTATTAAATAATCATTACCCAATAACATCTCTTAAACCAGGGTCAAAGTTATGGTCAAATGACCCAGGGGGGATCGAACCAACGTTGTTCTATTCCAAACACGCTAGAAAGATCAGCTCACTTGGCTCCTTCGGCTATAACACCGACAAACTCTATATTCCCGATAATCAAGAAATTCCCCTACTTCACAGCATTATAACTTGACTTATGGGTCGGTATGTGACTAGCCAGTCGTACTGTAAAAAATGTTTACTTTGTCACCTCTGTTTTAGGCAAGTGTGGTGAGTGTTGCAACTTTGTAAGGTTTATATAGTAACTTGAGATTTGTGTTTTTATTTTGTTTGCAAAGATGCGCCTTGTGTAAGCGCGAACTTACAAGTGCCTGCTTGCCGGATACGTCTTATATGAATCCTGAATGTTGAATTATCTTTGCAATTTACATTTTATCACAGATAGGTAGGTACACGATTATAGCGATATAGATCCGACGTGAAAATTTCTATGATGATCGAAGATCTGTTACGTCACGGAAGAGACACTGTAAAAAATACTATTTAACATGAGTTCATAATTTCACAGATTGTTTCAGAATTGAAGGAAGGTAGCTACATTATGTACTTATATACATCATTTTGTTATTTAAAATTATTCCTTGAACTGGTCAAGTAATGCTTTGTCAGGAAGGAACGCGCAAGAAAGAATTTTGTAGTATTTTAAATATGATTGTACTTTCTAAGCAATGTATGGAACATTCTAGATTAATATAATTATTGATTCATTGAATTTCTCAAATAATGCTTTGTCAAGAAGAAACGTGTAAGATGGAATGTGCTGATGATATATGTCAAGAATTATTGTATTTGCTAGACAATGCATGGAAATTTCTAGACTTACATAATTATTGTAATCGCCCAAAAAGGGAAAGTTATGTACGATTTTGTACTAAAAAGGAGGAAGCTACGACTCTATAAATTAGTAGCAGCTGAGCACTGATCATCGGAGTTTCATTTCCCTTGAATCAGAGCTGGTGCTCCGGCGCACAACTGGGCGAGTCTAGACTGAGCCCTGATCCTTGGAGATCCTTGGGTTGGTGCTCCGGCACACGACTGGGTTGGTGACGTATAAAACAGGCACAAGAAGAAGAATGGCATATAGTAGGTAGGACATAATTTGACCTCAAGTATTGACTTAAATAAATACTGACCAGTTCATTAGATTTAAGTCTCCATATTCACCTCTCCCCTCCCTCACCATGCCTTGTTGCTAGGCCTTCACAAAGCTCCACAGTCCAGACTGTGTAGACGCTCTGGGACTTTGTCCGTCTCTGAGTGAAGTCTTTTATACGTCTCGTGTACTTTTTCTATGGGAGTCCGCCGCTCCATCCGATCAATAGTTTTGCTGCTTGAATGGCAGGAGGGGTGAGGCGGGGGAGGCGGGCATGTACATCGCTCTCCGGCACAAAGACGGGCCAATTTATGGGAAAGCATGGCGAGATCCATCCATCCTCATGCCGCACTTGATCTCCTAACAATATAACTGACTTTCGTAAGTTTGATAAATACTAGAGACGATATATCTCTAGAGAAGAAAATTCTAATCGATAGCTCAGTTGGTAGTGTGCTTGCATTCCATGCCGAGAGCTCAGGTTTGAATTCTCGAGGGTGTCTGAAATGATTTCCCGTTTCAGGGCTTATTTAAAGCCCGACATACAATATTGACAAGGCTTACTCAGCCTTCAAAAGAAATGAGTACCAGCCGTATGGAGCTGGGAAACTCCCACTTCAACTGAAGTGGTTGACTAACCATGCTGCACAAATAGTGCGACTTCTTGCCGCGTTATCCCCGAAGCGGTAACATGTTGCGGTTGGAACACATATTTCGCAGGGAAGGCGGCCAGCTTAACGCAATCCACATCATTTGAGGTGGTGTTTTACCTGCTATAAGGCTATTCAATTTTTGTGTGAGCTGAGTAAACCTTGCCAGTATTATTATTTTCGGTTTGAAGTAGGTAAACACCGAAACAGTAGATTATTTCTGCCATCCTTTGTGAGGGTCGAACTCTATCCCTCTGGCTTTGAAAGAAAGCGTCCTATCAATTGTACTATCGACCGGATAAAACTAATCCAAGAAAAAGTACAAAAAAGATAATTTGTAGAAAAATCCTCGGATACTTTCAACCAGTTTTAAATTGTAAGAGAGAAGTAAACGAAAAAAAAAAATCGTGAAAGAATCGACCCACTTTTAAATAATGCGTGTTTTTTGCACTTAAACCAGCTAAAAAAGGGTTCGTTTTACTTCAAGGAATGCTCCATTTAACGATCGATTGTAAGCAGCCATTCACACCGGCTGAAAAAAGCGATTAAAGTCTGCACTTACTACGATTTATAACGCTTCAAGCCATTCTAAATTAAGAGAGAATATTTACGGTGCACTTTCTGCAAAAAGGAAAAAAAGTGCTTCCTTTAGATGCGAATCCTGTTTAATTCGCTTCAGTGTGCGCAGAGCTTAGTTTAAACTGTCATGGCGGCGCTCCAACAGCTGATTTTGACATTTCCAAAACAATGTGACACTGTTTACTGTAAAATATGCACATTAATTTAAATTTGGATTCAGGAGCTTAGTTTCATCCTTAAATGCAATGTATGAAATACAAAATTAAAGAAAAAATACATTAAACAAGTTGAGAAAAAGCCAAATAAAAAGCAAGGTTCGGGGAACAAAAAATCCCATCGTCAAAATGTTAATGTACGAACTGCTTCATTTATAACCAATAATCTAAGTTGCAAATATAGATCTACTTGAAATTTTCATGATCAATAAATGCCTACAAGCAGTCACGTGTATTTGGCGCTAACACACACTGCATATGTAGAATCAAATAAAAACCCAAATCTCAAATGAACATACACTGCAATTCTTGCCGCCTTTCCCTGGAATACGGATAGCATTAGCTAAGTGAACCCATTTGTACAGTATGGGTGGTCAGAATCATACCAACCTATCAATCAAGGAACAAAAATAATTTTCTATCTATTTACACCTGAAAATGGGAGGTACCTACTGCTTCTCCCGAAACTGGTCGTGTTAAACAAAAATAATACTGATGTGAATTAAAACAAAAGTAATTTTTATTTTAATCTAACAAAATAATACTTCAATATTAGCAATAAGGTTAAAAATTATGAAAGAAATAAAATAATTCTTAGAAGCTAGCAATAATAATAAGTTAAAGCATGTACGCAAAAAATCCAGATTACCGCCTTTGGTTCTATACGAATCATTAATAAGTAAAACCAGATGAAAGGAAACGTACAAATCGATAGTTTTTCTGGAATGGGCTGCGTAGGTAGGTTGGAACATTTCCCGAATGGTAGTTGGAACATTTCTCCATGCTTCTTCACTGCAGGTTTCACGTAGCACACCCTCAAGGGTCGCTGACTTCATTCGGAATAAAATTCCTAACAGCGCTCTGCTTTTATGAGCTTTTTAGTGGTTGCTAAAATAACAGTATACTTCAAATTCTTACTTAGGAGAAAGCTTTTGAAGAATTGAATAACATGTAATGCTTAGAATGGACACGGCACATTTCAATTAGGGGGAAATTGGCATGTCATTTGGTTGAATTGCTAGGGAAAGGGTCAACAAATATTTTGTAATTGGTTGCAAAATACCGCCGTTCTATATAAGTGTGACGTTTTCCCGTCGAGAAAAAAAATGGGCTGAGTCCATTATTAATTCTGAGCAATCGATCGAACAAAGCCTACGATGGCTCCAACCTGAAGTTTTTTTTAAAATATGGTTCATAAACTTTATGGTGTATGTATTAAAAGTTTCATTGATCTGTGTTTACATTAATTGAAAAAAATCAGACGTGTCTATAGATTCTGTATCTAAAATTTAAAATTCATTTTTAATAGATCAGCACAAAAATCTTTGAAAGCGTGGTTTTTTCCCCACATTTTTTGATGAATTAAATTTTGAAGATGAGTTAATTTTTAACTCAGAATAGATAATTGATAATGCGGTTTGTTTTCAAGAAAATATGAAAAATCTGTTTTCAAGAAATTTGATGAATAAATTATTTGCAGTTTTTTCATCTTAATAAAACAATACATTCAAGATTAGATTTTACTTACAGTAAATCAGCTGTCGATATCTGGAGATTTATTTCAGTAAAACGATGAATTTAGTTTGTTGACATACCTGGAACAAAAATTAAAAATATATTTAGATTTTCAACTAATTAATTAATTTATACCTTAAAACTATTTTTCAGGAGCTGCGCTTGCATGGCTCGACTCTAACCAATATTATTATGTAAATGACGGATTCTTCAGCTCCTTGGAAGCGCCGCCCGAAGCAATGAGGACAGCCTGGAATGACTAGTTGTGATCGGTAGCTCGGTAGGGAAGAGAGAAAGAGGAAGATCCCGAACACGATGGACCGATCAAGTAAAGACAGCAGCAGACACAACGGTGGTTAGAGCGCCGCGCAGTAAAGGGAAGACTAGAGAAGAGTTGTTGCTTTCACAACAGTACCAACCCAAGAAATGAGGATTAAACAAAAAAAAAGTATTTATGTCCAACAACTTGCTCTTGAATTTAATATTCTCTGTCAGCGCTGTTTTTAGGGAATGGTGCCTCAAGACACATCTCAAAGAACTCGATCGTCGCTATGAAAAAGTACCAATTCCCAAACAAGATCTATTTTCTGTACCTACGGTTTGATGGACTGTAGGTGACCGGTCTTCGATAGAGGCACATGAATTTTTCAACTGAGCGAAGAGCATTTTTTTTAGCTCCGCTAGGAACCAAACCCACGACCTTCCAATTAAGAGGTCGCAGCGTTAAAAACGCTACGCTACGGACTGTCCCAACATGAATTATTTCCTATAAATTTAATCTGTCAATTAAAGGAAACATTTTCTTAACTTTAAACATTTTCAATAACACAAAAAAAAACTTTGAAAAATTCTCAGTTATTTGTGATCAACATAAATCTTCCGGAGTGTGCCATTTTTTGTGAGTTTTTAAATTTAAAATATCACATTCATTTTCGTGAAGTTTGTTTATTTTGAAAAGCATGCCCCTCCCCTCTCACTCCCTCCATTTGTTACTTTTTGGGGGGAAATAAAGTCGCATGTACGTTTCCCTCCAAATCAAAGCAATCCCAACTTTTTCTGAATCTTGTGAAATAGAGATGTCGGAACTTTACAAAAAAAACGTTAATCTTTATTTGCATTAAAGTGACCGCTTCGGAAGCAATGCAACTAGAAGTTGTAGTGTACTTGCAGCTTAGTTGCTTTTTTACACACATTACACACACGCAGCATACGCGAACTTGCATGTGTTGGCTTGCGGGCATGCATTAAATATAAATCTAAATTGTCAATAAATGGTAAATTTTCCACTGTAGGTACTTCTGATCATTCAACACAATTACATAATTAAAATGAATCACAGTTTACTCATATGTGTGACAAGCCGCTGTTGGAGAATTCTTCTCGACGTTTCGTTGGCGTCGTAGTCAACGTCTTTAGGAGGCACGCAAGGACCGAAAGAAATGGTGGTTGATTTGCAAAAGCGTAAATTGTTCGCTAGGGCATTTAATTTTACTTTAATTTAATTTAGTTTCATTCGATTTTACTTTAATTTAATTTAGTTTCATTCGATTTGATTTTAATCATTTTTGTGTAAGCTAAGGACACTCTCCGAAATGTTTATGTTCCTTCACTAATAGGTTGCTATGAGGCTGTCCCCCCATGCTGTAAAAACTTGGTTCACTTTTGCCAATAACACCCCAGTTACAGGCAGTGGCGTGCCTACAGTTTCTGCCATACGCATGCTGAATAATTAAGGTTGCACTAAATTACAAATAATAAATCTTACCCCGATGTTTCTTTTCCCCAGTGCTTCTTAATTTCTTCAGACTTAGATTTTGGATTGAAACAATAAAACCTGCACACACTTAAGATCCTCACAAGGCACAACAATATTTTCACCGGAATTAATTTTATATACTATCAAAAAAGGTGGATTCGATCGCAAACAAGGAATAAGTCAATTATTTTGATATTCGAATAAAACGCACCTGACGCGACAGTTTATTCAAAATACAATCGGTCATTCATACAACTGTAAATGGCTCCAGTCTGGAATCGTAAAATTTAATGGACGAAAAGCTAAGCATATGGTGATATTATTATCATGTGTACTCCCAAGCACAATCTGTAATAATATTGTGTTCATTTATAATGACAAAAGAGCTTAACCGACTATGTTCATACAAGCTTACAGAGATCAAGCTTTTTTCATACGTTAAACAAAGACAGGGAAACATTTCTCAATAACAGTGTTGCGTAACAGAGTTCACTTCATCAATGCCTAATAATAATAACCTACTGACACACACAGATGGCAGCAGCACGACTTTTGATGGGGGGAAATTTAAAAAGACGAATGACTTTAACCCCTGGAGTGCCAGTGATTTTCTGGCATAGCAGTATTTCATGCGATTTTTGATCTTATTGCTGTGTAACAATTAAAGAAAAATGAAAAAAATCGCATTTAGTACTATGAGCGTAGATCCACGTTCGGGCGCTCGAGGGGTTAAATGTCTGTAATCTACTCAAAAATATTCATTATTTGCATTTCTGAGGGTACGCATGCTTAGCTTTTTAGCTTGTATGATAGTCACGCCACTGGTTACAGGGAAAGGCGGAAGGAATTGCATGGTTTATGTTCATGTGGGGGTTTAGTATATTTCGTACGCACACATGCAGCATTTGTAGGCGCGAACTTACAAGTGCCTGCATGTGGGCATGCATTAAATATGAGCCTTAAATGACAATATTTATTTGCAACTTAGATAGATACATTATATATTTTTTTGGTTGGTTAAGAAAGTTATTAATCAATATTTTTATTTTAAAGAATATTCAACATCCCTAGATTTTCATGTACTTAAAAAAATGTAATGAATGAACTGCCGAAATACTGAAAAGGATTCTCGCAGAACTTGGAGCCGCCATGTGAAATTGTAAAAGTTTTCTTCTCTCAGATGAAAAGAGCGCAGAAATGTAGAAGAAATATAATAATAGACTGATGTAAGATCAGCCATGGCCAAGCTTTTTCAGGCAGGGCCAGATAAAATTAAAAATTATCTGGAGAAAAAATACATTGTATTTTAAAGTGATTAACATTATTTTTTCTTTTACATTACATGCACACAACGTTAATTACATACAACAATGATTTTTAAAAAAGCCTACATTTGGCAGAAGTTTTGAAATAAATGTTTTTTAAAAAATATTTTATTGTAGAGGTTATTTTGTTTTACAAGAATGTCAAGACCATAGATAACGGAATAAAGTCGAGACCAAAAAAATATGTAGTTGACTGCTCTTCTTTTTTTTAATTGGATTTGTAAAGGGGAATGGAATTCACTAATATGAATATTTTGCCTGGTCCGAAACAGGTATCAACATTAACAGTTTTTTTACGAATAATTAATTAACAATTACCCAATCACATCTGTTAAACTTCGGTCAAAGTTATCATAAAAGGTCCCGACGGCAATCGAACCAGCGTTATTTTATTCCAAATACGCTAGTAGCAGGAATTGCCGTCTTGACCGCTTGACCATAGCTGATCTATAATCTATAATCTAAGTTGCAAGGATATATTCATTCAAAGCTCTCAGATGTATGCCCACAAACAAACACGTGTAGTTCGCGCTTACAAATGCTGATTGTGTACTTACAAATAATATAGCGCCGTTTCGTGAAGATTGTCCCTCCAAGGGACCTTGCTGTGCTATTATTTTAATAAACTCTTTCGATTTGATATATACTCGTATATCTGTACCCGCGAGTTTTTTCGATACTTTTCAAGATCACGTACATTTTTCTCGAATATTCGATACTTGAGAGTATTATGAAAAAACTTGTACTACGGGTACTGAGTCAAGATCCGAGTAGGTATATTTTAATACGCAAGAAATTCAGATGGAAAAGTAATTTCACAAAGCACTTTTACAACTTTAAATATTTTCTACAATTAATATCAGTATTAATGTGTATTTCTCCGTGTTCATACGAGAAAGAAAATTGTTAACGCCATCTTTGACTATTCTGCAACACATCCCTGATTATCAGGAATTACTATGAGTGACGTCACATAGCCGAGGTATATTTTGAATTGATAATAAAAAAAATCCCACTAACAACTTCATGAACTTTCCCCGTCTGTGCGTGATCTTCTACTGGGCTGCCCCACATAATGAATCATCCAGTGAAACTTGTCACAAAGAAATGTAAAAGTTTTTCAATATGACGACACCTTGGCCCGCTTCTCTCCCTTCTGACACATTCACGCCTCTCTAACTTGTATGATATAAATGATGCTGTGTGAGTAAAGGGATCAGGCAAACTTTGCAGACTGAATTGTGATGGATGGACACTTGGACAGTATTTTTTGCTTAAAAAATAGTTTTCCAGTCTAATCTACATCACCCTTTTCACACAGCACGAATTCTATCAGGTTTGTCTATCGTTGTTAATGGGATCGCCGTACAAACCGTGTGGAAGCCTTCACACTATTAGACTTATGATCCAGCACTGAAAATAAACCGGCGGAATTCGTTCCATGTAACGCAACGCAAATAAGCTGCACATATTTTGGATTTTTTTACCACGTTGTCCCTTAAGGAGTTGCATGTGATGTGTGGACTATTTTTTTACAGTCAAGGATCATTGTCATTAACCGATCACTTCAGTTGAACCAGCTCCCAAGGGAACTTGTACATATTTCTCGTAAAGGCTGAGTAAACCTCGGCGGTGTTTTAATTTGGACTTAAAATAAACACTCAACCGGGAAATCATTTCTGACACCCTCGATGGGAATCGAACCCACGTTATCGGGATGGAATACGAGCATTCTTCAAAGTGCGGGAATTGCGAAAAAATCTACAAATATACTGTTGACGTGGTTCATGGTATTGCTGTTTGTAACTAAACGTATGAACTGCCACTTCAAGCAAAGAGGTCAGCGTAAAGTCAGAGCCCTTTTCTATGAAAACAAATAGGTTCCACACGACACATACGAACCCTTCGGAGGCAACACGGTAAGAAGTTGTAATATATGTGCATTATAGTGCAGTGTTATAGCACTGTAAGGAATGAATATTTTTCTCTCACTTAGGCCTCTGAAACCTGAATACGGATAAAAGAAAAAATACCGGTTACAACAGGTTCATCTAGCCTTACAACAACTGGGGCTTTCTTACGAAATTCAGCCACGACCAAGATGCATATTTTCGAAACACTGAAAAAATAATTATTTAAATTGGTTTTAGAAACACCCATGATTTGAAGTACGTGGGAAGATTTGAGTTATTTTGGGGAATGAGGACAATAGAGAGAAGTGGAGAAGGCAGAAAGAGAAGAGAGGGGAAGGAGTAGGCCAAGCAACGTATAGATGGAGGTAATCGAATACCCACGGAGTTATACTATTTGAATGTGTTAAAAAAACATCTAAACTTCAAATAGGACGTAGCAAACATGTGGTTGACAGCAATTTGGGTCTAGTATAAAATATGCAAGTTCGGTCAATAGTTCAGTTGGTAGAATGCCAGAGGACTAGGGTTCTATCCTCATCTAGGGTGGCAGAAATGATTTACCGTTTCGGTGTTTATTTTCAACACAAAATAAAAATACGGGTTTGATTAACACAGTCTTCGCGAGACAAAAGAAAACCAGCTCCCTCTGGAGCTTAGATACCCCCCTTTAACTGAAGTGGTTGGCGTAAGTTCAGCCCCCGTAACTGAGAAAATAAATAAGTTTCGGGCACAGCATCCTTAGAAGTTGCACTATACTTAGAACGACATCTTGCTTGTCAACAAAGCTCGCAGAGGGTTATGAAGTGGGATTCATACAAAAACAGCACTCACAGAAGTAAACACTAAACAACCTAGATTTTATTTAATTTTAAAAATCGTATACTAAAAGGCAAGCTCGAATAAAAAATGGTCCTCATTGTATTTTTCCCCCAACATCCTAGTTGTACTAATGTCATTTATTGTTCCATTTGTATTTATTGTCTTCTCATTATTTTTATATTAATGATCTGTTATTAAACGAAAATCGTCCTCTTCGGAAATAGAGCACCAGCTATCTCACTATCTTATTGCATTTTGAAAAATTGCTCATTTTTTACTTAAACACCATTTTTCTTTCAGTTTCCTTGTACTTGGCATAAGTACATTTTGGAGCCTAGGCTGTACGTTTTATCCGTTGCGGTTACGTCCTTGTCACCTCCTATTTGTCTCTGGCTCCGGGCAATAAACAATAGGGTGGAGTGTGGGTGTGAACCACTCTAACGTAAAAATAACATACGGGAGCTCAGAACGACGTGCATCTACATGGCGAGGAGATAAAACAGATAAATGCGCTATAAGCACTCCCCGCGGTGAGAATGTAAAAGTAAATGAGATAAAAAATATGATACAAGGGGTACAAAAAAAAATCGGTCAAGCTTGATGGGTTTAACTGCTGATTGAAGAATTTCCAAGTAAGTTTTTTTATATGTACCTACTCAAATCAATAGTCGTTTTTTTTATGTATATTTACTAGGTGAGCGCTGTTTTTGTGTGAATCAGACCTCGAGAACCCTCTGCGAGCCTTTTCGTCGCTATAGAAAGAGGCTATAACATCAGCAAGCCCCAGTTATTGTAAGGTTTGATGGACCTTTGTAAATGCAGACAGAATTTTTCGACCCAGCGAAAAACATATATAGAAGTTAAAGATTTAAAAATTTAAGGGTAACATTATTTTTAATTTAGTTTCATTTTGTTTTCTGCTTTGCCGGGATTTACAACCCTTAAACTATTCGACAACGAGTTAACCCCTAGCCTATACACCTGTTTGTACACAAGAAAACTCAACCCTGAAATGGTAGTATGAGTGAGATAACAAGGAATCGCCTAATCAAGAATTCATGTCTGACACCCTTGGTTGGAATCGAATTCTAGCCTTTTCGTTTAGAACTATTTCAATTAAGATTTGTATTCGTCAAATAAATAAATAAATAATTAACATTTATAAAAATCACTATAGGTCCATATTTCTTTTTTTTTTCAAAGAGAAACTCAAGGTTGATAGGATTCACTCCAATTTATCATGGCAAATGAAGAATAAAAAATCTATTTATTTATGAAATGTTTCAGCGGGATCTTTGTAGAACTACATTTTGTTTGTTTTTATGAGAAAATCTGTTTGTTTTATGACAAACGCCAATAAAAATACACATATTATGTAGGTACTCTTTACACTTGAAAATTAATCTGAGTTTATACGACTAAGCAAAGACACAAAAGATTCATAAAAAGATTGAAGTTCTTAATTAGGGTTTTAAACTGGGTTGAAAACTCACTTTTACGTTTTCAAACTTTACATACCGTTCAATAGCTTAATTGGTAGAGTGCTTGCATTCCATGCCGTGAGCTCAGATTCGAATCCCACCGAGGATGTCAGAAATGATTTTCCATTTCGGTGTTTATTTCAAACCTCAAAATAAAATGCCAGAAAGCTTGACTCAACATTCACAAGAAATGAGTACCATCCCTTTCGGGAGCTAGGAAACCCCCACTTCAACTGAAGTGGTTGGCGTAAGGCCGGCCCTCTTACCTGTAAAAATAAATAGGTTCAACTCGCCACATGCGACCCCTTCGGGGATAACGCGACAAGAAGTTGCACTTTATGTGTAGCTTAGTTGCGTTTACATTAGTGAGTTTTGACATACAAAAAAGAGATGACAAGGTGATGAATGAGTGCGGTATAAACGAAAATATAAGAGTGAGAGTACAGAGGAGTAACATGAAATGGTTCGAGTATTTGGAAAGAATGGACGATTAGCGACTGACAAAAAGAGTACACAAAAGGGATGTCAATGGTGAGCATGAAAGGGGAAGACCGAGGAAAGAATGGATTGATTAGTCAAATTAGTTAGATTCAAATTAGTTAGATTGCAAATGTTTGGAGCATACTGACCAAGAAAAAGAGAAGAATTAATGAGAGTGATGAATGTCGAGGAGATGAAAGAAGTATGCAAAGACATAGCAAAGTAAAGACACATCTACGGAGACAAACAGCTTCGCACTGGCCTCAAGAAGCTTGGTTGTCGCTCTAGAAAGCCCCAATTCTTAAGCAAGACCCAGTTGCTGTAAGACTGGGAGGACCTTTAGTTACCGGTCTTTTTTAAAGGTATATGAATTTTTCACACAGCGAAGAGCATATTTGAAAATATAGATGGTACATATTTTGTGCTCCACCGGGATTCGAACCCATAACCTTCCATTAACGAGGCAGAAGTGTTAACCACTAGTCTGATTTCGGGCTCACTTCACATAATGGATAAAAGTAATAAGGTTTGGTTTGGGTAAACAGAGATACGAGCGCAAGTTTGTACCTGACTGCGTTGTTACTTCTTACAGCACGTGGTGTACGGTTACATCAAAACGTGCAATGTTAAAATCTTATCTTCGTGTTGAATTCAGGCACATCAGCATGACAGATATTGCCGTCAGTTATTTGGTAGGCATTCCCCTAATTCAGGAAAACGTCAACAATAATAATAATAACAATATTAGGATGATTTATTTGGTGAGCGCCGTTTTTGTGAGTATAACACCTCAAGAGCTCTCTTCACGCTTGTTTGTCGCTGTAGAAAGCATCAATTCTCAAGCAAGACCCAGTTGCTGCAAGGTTGGATGGAACTTTAGTGACCGGTCTTTGGTAAAGGTATATGAATTTTTCACCCTGCAAAGAGCATATTTGAAAATATGAATGGTATGTTTTTTTGTGCTCCGCAGGGATTCGAACCCACAACCTTACATTTCCGAGTCAGAAGTGTTAACCACTAGACTACGGACCGTTCCGTAGGTACAATAGTTGCAGGGTTTATGTTAATTTTTGAGATTGGTCAAAAAATGGAGGCAGCTCTGCAGAGGCTCTGGCCACCCTTATCGGAATGGCAACAGAGTTACAGTTACAGGTCCATTTTTCAAAGCATGCTGTTGGTATGAGACTGACCACCCATACTGTAAGAAATGGTACACTGTCCACTGACTGTCCAATGACTCTGGAGGAAATGAAAGAAGTATGTAAGGATAGAAAGAAATGGCGGTTGATCTGTGATGTTGGCGGCTGGGGTTTGTTAAAGTAAAATTGGTTTTGTGATTTAGTTTTTTATGTCAATGTATATATTGTTAATTATTGATTTTAAAAATGTAATTTGTCATGTATGTTCCTTGACTTATAGGTTGTTATGCGGCTGACCACCCATACTGTAAAAAAATTGGTTCACTTTGCCAATGTCACCCCTGTTTCAGGGAAGGACGGCAAGAGTTGCAAGGCTTATGTTCATTTGAGATTGGGTTTTTATATTGTAGGTCCACATGCGGCATGTGTTAGCGCGAAATTATACATATCTGCTTGTGGGAATGCATTTAATATAAATCTTAAATGATATATATCTTTGCAGCTTAGATTAGATTAGATTAGATCCACTGTCACCTCTGTTTCAAGGAAGAGTGTGACGTGTGGAATATATTTTTACATGGAAGAGTTAAAGGTAAGACCATTTTTAAAAACGAGGCTAGAACACTGACACACAAAAACTGGCAGAAATATAGGCATGTGAGTGAGTCAGCCTAAAGAAATAACAGAGTATCGTTATCTTTTATCGCATACAGATTGAATTTCAACTGATCGCTGACATTAAAGATAGTGAAATATGACGTAGGTACTAATAAGCTACATGATTTCTGCAAAAACATTGTTACATATTATTAAGAATACTTAAAATATGACCACCAGGGACGCAAGATATTATGTTTGTCGATTACTCTTTATTATCTAACATTCAAGATTCATATACTATGCATGCTCACAACTGCACACGTGTAAATTTGCAGTTGCACAGGCTTACATAGTGTGTACTTCGAAACTAAGAAGTTAACCTCAAATGAGCATAAATCCTGCAACTATTGCCGACACCCCCTGAAACAGGGGGGACTTAATCAAAAGTGAACTAATTTGTACAAAATAGGGGATCAGTCTCATACCAAGTAGTCAAAGAAAAAAAAGCTTCACATATATTGCAATTTCTTACTATGTGGGGCCTATTTATTTTTACAAGTAAGGGGGCCAGCCTAACGCCAACCACTTCAGTTGAAGTGAGGGTTTTTCCAGCTCCTTAGGGAATCAATTCCATTTCTTGTGAAGGCTGAGTAAACCTTGCCAGTATTTTATTATGGGTTTGAAATAAACACCTCGAAGGAAAATCATTTCTGATACCTTCGATAGGAATCGAACCCTAGCTCTCGACATGGAATGCGCGCGCTCTACTAACTGAGCTATCGACCGGTCTGTAATAATATCCTCTTATTTTTAATAGAACTCCTGAAACGGGGGGTATCAATTTTAACCATATGATGGGTGGTCAGCCTCATATAACATAATATGTACCTACCTATAGTCAAGGAAAAACTATAAAAAATACGTAGTCAGAACGGGCAGTAAATGAAAATAAAAAAAACTCTTTGTGAAAATGAAGTAATCTAATCTAATCTAATCTAATCTAAGCTGCAAAGATATATATCATTTAAGATTTATATTAAATGCATTCCCACAAGCAGACATGTACAATTTCGCGCTAACACATGCCGCATGTGGACCTACAATATAAAAACCCAATCTCAAATGAACATAAGCCTTGCAACTCTTGCCGTCCTTCCCTGAAACAGGGGTGACATTGGCAAAGTGAACCAATTTTTTACAGTATGGGTGGTCAGCCACATAACAACCTATAAGTCAAGGAACATACATGACAAATTACATTTTTAAAATCAATAAATTATAATATAAACATGGACATAAAAACTAAATCAAAGTAACTCAGTTTTAAAAAGAAAATTCAAACGAAATTAATTGCACAACTTGCATTTTATTTTAATTTAAAATAATTTATTTTCTATGATTTCTTGTTATGAAACGCGATGACTTTTTTCAGCGTATATTCTAATAACATAAAAATTTGTACAAGGGATGTTTGCGCTGTAAAATTATGAATAAAATGTAAGAGTTCGTGACATGAAATTTCAGAGGCGTGTCTGCGCATCAGAAGTGGGAGGCAATCGGGATGAGGAGGCCTGTGGGGATGATACGCTGCCGGGATGTCATCACTTTCTAGCAAATATGATGGCACGTTCACACGGGGCGAGTGCGAGTGCATTGATAGGTGGGTGGGTGCGGGGCCGACATGCTTGCGCCTTTTCGCACACGCTCGCCTACAGAAACCAATAATAGTTTTTCATATAAATATAACAACAATTCAAGCAACGCCTCTGCCGCACCCTTCCAGGGTGACATAGACCCCCAAGACTTTCAAGAATTGGGTAGCCTCCCGCACAGGATTTCTTAAAAAAAAAAAACAAAAGTTCAGATTAAGGCAAGAAAATTTGAAAGTTTGATTTGACTACGGCACTAGGTACTAAAATATTCAATGTTAAACGCATTATGCAGTTGGGTTCTCAATGCCAAGCAAATAACTTACATACAACACTATTTTTGTTGTTGTTTAAGCGCTGTGAGCATCCATCAATATAAACATAGATGGTGTTTGTCTGTTTCTTCCCATAGTAACAAACGTGCCATGAACACACAATAATAGGCAAACAACGAAAAAATGGGACATTCGATATCAAGGTCATATCAAGGTCAAAAGAGACAAGGAAACTGATTGTAACAAGACCACGTTTGTATGAAGAAGACGCCCTAGGGCGCACTCTTTTTGGTACCCCAAAAGGCTCTGTTGCTTCATCTATATCTTTAATAATTTAATGTTGATCTATGACACTAGGTGACTAGAGTCCTGAACAACCAAACCAAACAAAATATTATTTAGCCATTTGATTACAAACTCGGCGGAATGACGTTACACTTTCTCCCCGGCTTTATGCACATTTCATTGACAATGTAAAATATTAAGATTTCTTGACTACTTCATTTTGAATATAGGTGCTATATCCGTCGCTTCTCGGTATTCGGTACTAAACAGATCGACCCGTCTGAACCTGGCATTATTAGTGTACAGAAAGTAAGATGGTGGATGGTGTAGCATTGGCATGCCAGTCACGTCCCTAGGTGGGAGATGGGGGAGAGGGGGGGTAAAGGCCACCACCTACCCTCCCACAGCCTCTACACCCCTAAATATTTGCTCTTTAATCAGTTCCACATCCGACAATATTTTGCCTATTGATGAAGAAATTAACCCACTTAAAATGTGGAGTTTTTATGTTACTTTTTACACATCATGCTGTTTGGGGCGTATTGTTGTATGTCTACAAACCCGGACCATCCAGAAATACGGAAGACCGCCTAGTGGCATTCGAGATGTGGATTTTAGAGGAAGTTGACATCAAGGGACGATAGGAAGTTCAACGAAAAGGTATTACAGGAAGTAGAAGAAAGAAGAGAGCTTTTATAAGTCACATTTGTAGAGGAAAGCCAATTAATGGGGCACGCTAAAAGACAAAGCCCTTTTCTTAACATGATGTTTTATGGAAAAATCTTGGGAAGACGAACTAGAGGTCGCCCAAGCATACTTCCAAGATTTGAGGCAGCTCATGGATGTTTCGTCCTATTCGCAGCTCACGAGGAAAGCAAACAACAGAGACTGACGGCTAGCACAACAAAACACTGCCTTTAGAAGACGATGATGACTATCAGGCCGACGTGGAAGTCTTAAGAGTAAGGGGAACATGAAGGGAAACGGCACAAGACAAAGAGTCCTGAAGAATTGTGATGCGGGATTCCCTAAGCCTTCAAGGCTGTGACTCGGAAGAAATGGAACTAGTACATAATATTGACACCTTAAAGGTAAAACTGATTAAAAGTGACATACATATCAAGCCAACAAGGGTTTCTCAGATAAATATACACTTTTTCCTATTTTCTACGAGAGAAAACACAACATAAGTGTGAAAATCCTGTAGTTGAGGAGGTTGTCATAAATAATAGTTCATAATGAGTTCACTTACTATAAGAAGTTACCCCCAATAAAATGTTTAATCCACGATTTCTCAAATCAGTGAATCAGCACTTATTCAGTTTTACCTTTGTGACGATATACCTAAAAGATGAGACGTTTTGTGCGACAGAGCTCAGACAATATAACTCAGTGTGTGCGAAAGTAAAATGAACAAATCGTAAAAAAAATGTAGAAAATAAATATACACCCTAAATAACAATCACTTCTGCATTTTCATTCTGTATAAACTTACAGAACCCAAAAAGCATAACAGTGTGTACTCGAAAAGCTGGACCTTCATTGTAAATCGTGTATTTTGTAACAGGTTATGAGGAGAAGGGCTGAGCAAGGTTTTAATTATGAATAAAGGTGTTCATTTGGTCTCACATTTAAACTCAATTGCATGTAGCACTCAACCAAAAGTGCATGGAAACTGGAACGCTAAATGCAATCGTTGTTTCAGTATCCGCTCACTTTTTGGTAAAGAGTTTAAATGTAAAGATTTATACTTGGGTACAGACTCACTCGTCTCTACGGAAACCAGTTTAACACGTCGCCAGGCCAGTTCTGTCTTGTTTCAAAATGTCCACTATGAAACCCAGACACGGTTTAAGGTTTGCTTTACACATAACAGTGGTTTGTTTATGTTTTGACACAAATCGGTCATTACTAACTGCTCAAAAACACAAAATGACTGTCAACATCCTGCCCTATGACAACTTGAACCGCAAGTAGTCATAAAGCAAGAAGAAACAGTCTGAATGGAAGAAGCTTCAGCAGATTTACGTCTCCAATAACAGCCGGCTGATTGTAAACATATTATTTAATGACAACGCGAGCAAAAAGCATAAAACCAAGAAGCAATAAGAATGCATAGAAATTCGGAATGATTATCTGAACAAAATGATCGTTTAAATGATTTAATGAATATTGTTAGGTTTAAGTTGGAATTATGATCGTTTGACATATTTACAATAATAATAATAACTACACAGTTAAGATTTTTACTCGAATATTAGACGAACCGTTATAAGAGAACTTACATTATTCTCGACGTTTCGTTAGCGACGTAGCTAACGTCTTCAGGGGACAAACTCTCTGCACGACGACTAAGAATGAATTGATTTCTAATAACAGCTGTCACAAATCACTGCACACCTTGGACACCGAAGGTAGTAATTATGTCTAGGTTTGTCACAATAATCGCACTATGTTACCCGTACGTACAGCGCTGATTATACCACTCGCTCCCCCAGCTCTTGTTTACCGTATACGCCAATCTTGTCAAATATGACTTTTTCATGCAGTTGTCTTAAGAATAAAATTCTACACAATCTGAGCTAAGAAAAACCGTAACACTCGATAATGTGAGAGTTCTTTTAAATATTTTTTAAATAAATTTCTTGTTTTCATAAGACACATTGGTCCAGTACACATGCAAACATTGCTCATATCAAATTTTCTCTGGCGTATACGGTAAACAAGAACTAAGGCAGCGCACTGTCTTCAAAATTAAATTAGGTACTGGCTTCATTTTTTTCTTATTTTTTTATATGAATTGTCATTGAATTTATTTTTCAATGACAACGTGACCAAATATTACAAATCCAAAGAAAACCACTACAAACAACCGGTCTATAGTCTAGTGGTTAACAATACGGACTAGTAATCGGAAGGTTGGGGTGCGAAGAACAAAATAAATAACATTATATTTCAAAACATGTTTTTCGCAAGGTCCACCCAGCCTAGAAACTGAGTCTTGCTTTTGTATTTGGTGCTTTCTATAGCGATGACCAAGCTCTTGAGATATGATTCACACAAAAACAGCGCTCATCAAATAAACCATCTAATCTAATTGTACAGCAGATGGAAAACAGAGCCACGTTTCGTTACTCTTGTCACTGCCTAAGCTTTGGAATATTTTTAAGTTATCACGAGTAGCGAACTGGACTGCGGCGTCGGAGGACAGGCGGAGTTGGAGGTTGAAGGAGGCCAAGGCTCGCATGGGGCTGTAGCTAGATGGAATAAGATGAAGACGGTTAAGGTTTGTTTCAGAATGATACATAGTACCGTTGTTTATATTTTAGTATTCATTCATGACGTTAATAATATGCGTGTACGCGGGTTTGGTGAAGTGGAGTTATGATAGCGCATAAAACTGAATGGCGCGAAAAGCTTTACTCTCATCAACTCATGGATGAGCGGTGTGGAATCTTTATAAAATGATTGATGACGACTAAATACCTGGCGTTGATTTTTTTTCTTAAAGAAGCTACATAATGTATGGAAGTGAAGCGGGGACGGTGAATGATAGTGAAATAAAGAAAGTACGTACAATATAATTTTAAAAAAATGAGAAGGATGACAGGAAGAAAATAAAAGATAAGTATGGAATGAATGAGTTAAAAACATTTCTTTATTTCTAGAAGATGATGTGGTGGCAGGTACAAAGAGAAATAATGAACATGCCCCACAATCGACGTTTTGTAAAGTTAAGTTTTATGTTCGTAGTTTAACCCCTTTTACACGGTCCGTTTCGGTCCGAATCCGGTCGCAAAATGTGTGGGATCGCAGGATAGAATGCAAGCTTACAACAGACTGCGTTATCGAACGGAAGAAAATATTTGTGTCTTACAGTAATGGTGATCAAACTCACATCAACCTTTTACGAAAGGGGAACTGTTCTTGTGAGTCAAAGAAAAAATACATCACGAAAATTCTAGCCTCTGAAGATGGACAGATAAAGTTCCGATAGTCCTTAGGCATTTAGACTCAAAAAACAGTGGAAATAAAAAATTATTTTTGATGAAAAAGTTATTTTCAAAAGTCGTTTTTCAATGTGAAAACATAAGAAAGTTTTGAAAATTTAAAAGACAGAATATTTATCCGCAAGGCATGAAGCCTTTTTCAGATGATAAGTAAACGATATTTTTTCACAAAAAAACACCCTTGAAATATCAATTTTATTCCGGGGCTAAACAAACAGTAAATTGTTCCGCTAGAGAGGGGCCGGCACTCGCTGCTGTTTTTGTTTGTGCGCCTTATCTTCAGGCCGGAAGAAGACGTCGCTTGACGCATGGAGGGTAAACCTTAGATACGCGAGCAATAAGATGCCTTTAAGGTGTATTTGAGACCAAAAACAACTTTGGCTATTCAAAAAAATATTTATAGGGTTAGCTTTCTATATATTTAAAAGAATTGAAAATAATTTTTTTTATTTTTTTTTCCTTCAAATCAGCTGGTAATATGCCAAAAACCATTTAAAAAAGGCTGACTTTCCAGCGCGACTCACTTGTTATTCATAAATATTTCAATGCCAAATATTTCATTTTTCGATAAAGTATTTATTCAGTTAAATTGAGACGATTTTCGAAAATTCATTTTTTACTTATTTACTGAGTTATAAATTTTGTTTCAAAATGTGTTTACGTAATATTTTTTTGTACGCGTTTTTAGTTCCTCCTGATCATTTTCCGCAAATATCACATCGTGGTTAAGTGAAACAAATGTTTTTAATTGTTTTCGTACATATTTTATTTGTCTAACAAAAAGAGGTAACATGTAAAGGCCTCTTGTAATTTTCGATTTTTGTTAATTTTCTATTTTTTACATAGATGGCGTTGGCCTATCCAATTTGATGGTTAGGCCGACAGAGGTGAAAAAACAGTTTTCTTGAAGACCGATCGGGACACATGTATACATTATGTTCACATATTATATACGTATAAAATATGCAATAGGTATATGTGTAAATAAAATATACAGAATACGCGTAAAAATTCCGATATATGTTGACGGTACGACGGAAAAGAGACATGAACACCATGTCGAGTCGATAGAGTCGATAATAATATAATTTTGTATTCATTTTCAGGATTCCACGACATATCGATAAAAGACAATTCGTCCAACGATTACTCGGCCATAGACAAATCGGTCACACGACACTTCGTCCTCACGACTTTTCGGCAAACGAAATTTCGGTCAAAGACAAATCGGTCAACGACAACTCGTCCAACAACAACTCGGCCATAGACAAATCGGTCACACGACACTTCGTCTACACGACTTTTCAGCCAACGACATTTCGGTCAAAGACAAATCGGTCAACGACAACCCGTCCAAAGACAACTCGGCCATAGACAAATCGGTCACACGACACTTCGTCCACACGACTTTTCGACCAACGACTTTTCGGTCAACGACATTTCGGTCAAAGACAAATCGGTCAACGACAGCCCGTCCAAAGACCCGGCCATAGACAAGTCGGTCACACGACACTCCGTCCACACGACTTTTCGGCCAACAACATTTCAATCAAAGACAAATCGGTCAACGACAACCCGTCCAAAGACAAGTCGGTCACACGACACTCCGTCCACACGACTTTTCGGCCAATGCCATTTCGGTCAAAGACAAATCGGTCAACGACAACCCGTCCAAAGACAAGTCGGTCACACGACACTCCGTCCACACGACTTTTCGGCCAACAACATTTCAATCAAAGACAAATCGGTCAACGACAACCCGTCCAAAGACAAGTCGGTCACACGACACTCCGTCCACACGACTTTTCGGCTAACGACATTTCGGTCAAAGACAAATCGGTCAACGACAACCTGTCCAAAGACAACTCGGCCATAGACAAGTCGGTCACACGACACTCCGTCCACACGACTTTTCGGCCAACGACATTTCGGTCAAAGACAAATCGGTCAACGACAGCCCGTCCAAAGACCCGGCCATAGACAAGTCGGTCACACGACACTCCGTCCACACGACTTTTCGGCCAACGACATTTCGGTCCAAGACAAATCGGTCAACGACAACCCGTCCAAAGACCCGGCCATAGACAAGTCGGTCACACGACACTCCGTCCACACGACTTTTCGGCTAACGACATTTCGGTCAAAGACAAATCGGTCAACGACAACCCGTCCAAAGACAACTCGGCCATAGACAAATCGGTCACACGACACTTCGTCCACACGACTTTTCGGCCAACGACTTTTCGGTCAACGACATTTCGGTCAATGACATTTCGGTCACATACAATATATGGTATTCAACCGGTCCGTAGTCTTATGATTTACACTTCTGACTCGTAAATGGAAGATTGTGTTTAGAGGGCTCTTGAGGTGTGATACACAAAAAAACAGCGCTCACCAAATAAATCATCCTAATTTTATTATTATTATTGTGGGTTCGAATTCCAGCGGAGCACAAAAAAATATAAGTACCATTTATATTTTCAAATATGCCCTTTGCTTGGTGACAAAAAATCATATACCTTTCCCAAAGCCCGGTCACTAAAGGTCCATCCAGCATTAGAGCAACTGGGTCTTGCTTAAGAATTGGTAATTTCTACAGCGACGACCAAGCTCGCAGAGGGCTCTTGAGGTGTGATACACACAAAAACAACGCTCACCAAATAAATCATTATTTTTTTTTAATTGTCGAAATAACGAATCGTGAAAATAAATAGTTTGTTAACGAACAGGTTTTCTAAGATATTCTGTGGAGCACATCTATATGTGACCGAAAGTCGTTTGAACGAAATTTCGTGTGAACGAAAAAACCTTTCCCAATGACCGGTCACCAAAGGTCCATCCAGCTTTACTTTATCCAGCAACTGGGTCTTGCTTGACAATTGGCGCTTTGTAGCGACGATGACCAAGCTCGTAAAAATGTCGATAGCTCAATTGGTAGAATGCTTGCATTCCATGCCGAGAGCAAGGGTTCGATCTCAAGGCTTACTCAGCCTTCACAAGAAATGAGAACCAGCCCCCTCGGGAGCTGGGAAACCCCTACTTCAAATGAAGTGGTTGGTGTAAAGCCGGCCATTTTACCTCTAAAAATAAATAGGTCCCGAATCCCGAAGTGACACTAAATACTGTAACTTCTAACTATAAAAAATAACTATGTAACTACTAACTTTATAGTGTAACTACACATAATGTGTAGCTTAGTTGCGTTCTGTGCTCCGCCGGGAATTGAACTTACAACCTTCCGATTAAGAGTTGGAAGCGTAGTCAATAGACTAAGGACCGATCTTTTTGCACGCATTTGGAAAAAAAATGTCGAATTCTAAGAAATATTATTATTTATTATACAAGAAGTAGGTAGGTACCTTTTGTTGGTATAACTTTTTCCTCGCTGACGATATTCTGCTGGCCATGTTGTGCTATTATTGTTATTTGAGATGCAGGTGTTTTCTTATGTAGGGCTGTCAAAAATATATTGTCTTCATGCGTGAAATTAATTTTAATTTTTTTTTTCATTACTTTGGTTTAGCTCAAAATCTATAATCTATAAATCGCTATTGCCATTTACGGCTCATATTTAATGCATAACCACAAGCAGGCACATTTAAGTTCGTGTTTACACATGTTGTACAATAACAGTAAAAAATATAATATCAGGATGATTTATTCGGTGAGCGCTGTTTTTGTGTGAATCACACCCTCCTCCTTCGAGCCCTCTGCGAGCTTGGTCGTCGCTGTAGAAAGCTCCAATTCTCATGCAAGACCCAGTTGGTGTAAAGCCGGATCGACCTATGGTGACCGACCTTTGACAAAGACAGATTAATTTTGCAACCCAACGAAGAGCAAATATTAAAAATGAAATCTTTTTTTTGAGCTCCGCCGGAATTCGAACCCACTTCCTTCCGATCCGGATTCAAAGTTTTAACCACTAGACTGCGGGCCGGTCTGCCTTTTTATGTGTCTTTATCTACAAAATAAACCAAATCTCACATGAACATGAACTTAGCAACTCTTATCGCCCTGTTTTGAAATCGGGGTGGCAATTGCAAAAGTGAACCAAGTTTTTTTCTGTATGGTTGTCAGCCTCATACCAAACAACTAGTTAAGGTTAATAATTATAGGCATTATTTCTTTTAAAATTACTCACCTTTGATATCTCTTTAAATATTAATTTATATTGACAGACTGCATTTGCGTCAACCCTTGTGAGTGATAAAAAATATATGCATGTGTCAGTTTGTGTAGTGGTGTGAGAAAAACTAACACACTGTTTTTTTTTTTGTACATTGATGGGATAGCTCCAAAACTTAATATATACATTTTGTATTATTTTCAAAACAATTCAAAGATTTCAATTAATGATATTTCAAAATAAAATTGACAGTTAATTGTGACCGGTTTGTAGTTCAGTAGTAACACTTCGAACTCTGAATGGAAGGTTGTGGGTACGATTCCCGGTGGAGCAAAAAAAAAAACATTTATATTTTCAAATTTTCTCGTCGCTGGGTTGAAAATTCATAAACCTTGACCAAAGACCGGTCATCAAAAGGTCTATCCAGCCTTACAGCCACTGGGTCTTGCTTGAGAATTGGCGCTTTCTAGAGCGACGACCAAGCTCGCAGAGGGCTCTTGAGGTGTGATACACACAAAAACAACGCTCACCAAATAAATCATTATTTTTTTTTAATTGTCGAAATAACGAATCGTGAAAATAAATAGTTTGTTAACGAACAGGTTTTCTAAGATATTCTGTGGAGCACATCTATATGTGACCGAAAGTCGTTTGAACGAAATTTCGTGTGAACGAAAAAACCTTTCCCAATGACCGGTCACCAAAGGTCCATCCAGCTTTACTTTATCCAGCAACTGGGTCTTGCTTGACAATTGGCGCTTTGTAACACATAAAAACAGCGCTCACCAATTAAATCAGCCTATTTTTTATTTTTTTAAATAACCTCGATTTGGAGATCCCTACGTTTGACAGTATGCCAATGTATTATAATGACCGGATAGCAGACAAAGTGAATAATATCAATGTATTGGTAGGGTCTGGCCGTCTTAGTGTGGAATTGTAGAAAAAAATATTATTATTTTAGCTAGCACATCTGCCGGCACACAGTCAAAGTTAAACATTATAAAAAAGTGCTAACCTTATTTAGTTACGACATTTATCAACAGATTACGAATTTTACGATTTTTTACGAATTCCGTGTATCTATAACTCCCTCTTAATGTCATTTAAGAACGAATTCTCTCTATCTTGTTTCTATGTCTTTAATGTTAGTTGCAAATATATAACAATATTTAAGATTTATATTCATACGTGCCCATTGCTACTGTAACTGAACGGCTTTCGCCATTCCACAAGGGATAGCCAGTACCTCCGCAGAGTCCACTTATTCCTAACCTACTTCTCTCAGTGAACTGAGAACTTCATATTCATCACATTTTTAATGCATTTCATTCTTTTAAATTCACTCTGTAAGTCCCATACCTACGCTATTTCGACTAGTAACATGTAAAAGAGCAAAATATTTATAGATAGATCTCTGTTTCGGTGAATACTAAATAAATCTTAGTTACTTTTTCCATAAAAAGGGCAGTTCAAGTATAATTTTTGGTATTTAACAAGTCTAATGAATATGGCACAATTAAATTGAAACAGGGTCTCATTCAACCAACATTTTGTAGAAATGTTCGCCATGGCTGTTGCCCATCACACGCGTCAAGTTGGTGTGGTAATCCAGCATGGCGGCGGCTGGCCTGCCGTATCTCTCCGCTGACGTGTAGATGGGAACAGTAAACAAGAGCCGCGCCGAGAGACACTGGCCAGAAGCCGGAGAGAGAGCCGGGAATGCGCTTGTAGCGGTTGCATCACTAGCCTTACTTGCATATCATTCAAAATCAATAAACCAACAACGCACCAGTTCTGTTTCTAGTGCCTCTTCAGTGTAGATTGCGATCACCACAGCGGTTTGCACCTTCGATACTGCGACGCGAAAGAGGGGTCTTGTCACTTGTGCTTCTGTCAAACCACTGTCTCATGGGGCTTCCACACGCTTGCCAACCCATCTCAAGTCAAGCGCACAGTGTGTCGTCTAGAACATGCTAGCTGGACAAAATTTTGTCTAATTGACTAATTTTGTCCAGCTAGCATGTTCTAGACGACACACTGTGCGCTTGACTTGAGATGGGTTGGCAAGCGTGTGGAAGCCCCATCAGGTTCTACAACCATATTGTACCGAATGAGCGGTTTTGAAAATATCGCCAAGAGAGTGACATCTGCGCCGGCGCACGGTGACCGGGTGGCCGTTGTCGTTGAGAACCAGGAGAGTCATCGTGCACACAACCGCTACGCTAAACAAATTACTTTAAATCCTACATCTGTTGCACTTGTAAAACCAAAATAAACATTATAAATTGACCCCTTGTGTTAAAAAACTGAAATACTTCCCGCTTGTAAGAATCAAAACCACCCACGTAACATTATGTTCGTCTTCGACCTGGAGCTCGCCTACCCTCAATTCTTCCCTGTATGATGATATGCAGGAACCAATACTTCTTATGTCTTTTTATGTGGCCGAAATAAACAAACTTTTGCCTTTTGATGAGCATCAGTCCATATCAGGGTTGGTGCAGAAAAACATCCCTCGTCATCCACAATGGAATGTCGTTACATAATTACTAAAAAAATAAAAACATATACTTATGTTTTTCAAAGACTTACCGATCTTTTCTGTGTAGTAACTAGTAACACATTTGTATGGCACCAAAACATCCCAGCCATTCATACCCCAAGTAAGGATGTCCAGTCTTACCTGTAAAAAATAAATTATTATTTTTTAAGTCAGTCAAGAAAGAAATGGCGGTTGATCTGTAATGTTGGCGGCTAGGGTTTATTAAATTGGAATTTGTTTTTATTTGTAAATGGATGTTTTGTATTTGGATATTGTTGTTTGGTGATGTATAAAATGTAATTTGTCGTGTGTGTGTGTTCCTTGACTTATAGGTTGGTATGCGGCTGACCACCCATGCTGTAAAAATGGTTCACTTTGCCAATGTCACCCCTGTCTCAGGGAAGGACGGCAAGAGTTGCAGGGTGTATGTCCATTTGAGATTTGGTTTTTATGTTGTAGGTTCACATGAGGCATGTGCAAGCGCGAACTTGTACGTGTCTGGTTGTGAGAATGCATGTAATGTGAATCTCCAATGTAACATATCTTTGCAACTTAGATTAGATAAGATTAGATTAGTCAAAAAAATAATCATAATTTCTCCCATAATAACTCCCATAGCTCTACGATGATTTTTGTGTTGTTTATGCCTAAGCAAACAACTGCGTTTTCGAAGTATGGTTTTGGTATTACCGACAAGATTTTGGCCTTTTTTGTCCTAAAGGCGCTTGTGACATAATAAATCGTAAAACCGCATTAATAGAAATGCCAATAAATGCCTTTATTTTTATATTTCAGAGATTTCAGAGCTGTTTTGATTTTAACGATATAAAAAAAAAGTCATGCCATTTTTCTGCAATGTCAAACTTTAAACCGCTCTCCTAAACAATTTAGTTTATGTCGCTTATAATAACACAACGGCAGTACAACAACAAAAACCTGATTTTTTTTAGTATTAATAACACAACATCATCATATGTGATAAAAGACTGAATCGCAGAGGAGATTTGAAAAGAAAAAGAGGAAATGAAAGACCGAGGAAAGTACGGTTTCATCATATTGGTGAAGTTGTGATAGGATAGGATGCAGGTACAGAGTGAATCTAAAAGAAATATAAATAACGGTGATGGATATCGACGGTTAAAAGGCAGTAGGGCTGCCGTTGTGTTATTAATACTAAAAAAAATCAGGTTTTTGTTGTTGTTAGTTTAGTACCTAATGATGAGGTCTGTGATTTGAAATAGACCTAATTGTGTCGACACGCGGCCGGGTTACTAGGAAAAAAGCATACAAATATTTTGTTATTGGTTGCTAAGGACGGCAGTTCCATACAAGGCTTTTTTCTCCAAATTAAAAAAGTTTTGAGCCCATTCTCGAAATACTACATCAGCAAATTCGTTCTTACACGTTCTTTTCTGACTATCATTTTTTTGCAGCATTGGCAACTTTCATTAGCAATTTTAAATAATAAAATTATGGATGCCAGTGCATAGATGTAACTTACCTTCCTCCAATTCTAGAGCAATCTGATATTATAAACTCATGTTGCTAAGTATTTTGAACAGTATTATTATACATCCGTCCGTTTTATACATTTGTATTTCCCCAATCAGAAATATATATTTATTTAGTTGAAATTTCTTGTCCGTTGGATACACTGACCATGCCTTTAGATCAAAGCCGATATCCACAGAGGTATGCAGTCAGACGAAATGTACTGCTTCGCTCCAGTTAATCTGTTCCTTTGTCTCTCACTTCCCAGAACTTCTGCCTTTATTCTCGTCCATGGAAATTGTTTTTTTTTACATCATAAAATTCATCACAAAGAAACCAAGTTACGATTCATTCAATTTTATATGCGTGGTATTGACACGAACTCCTTGACTGATAGGTTGGTATGAGGCTGACCTCCGTGCTGTACAAATTGGTTCACTTTTGCCAATACCACCCCGGTTTTCAGGGATAGGCGGCAGGAGTTGCAAGTTTTATGTTCATGTGAAGTTTTATTTATTTGTGGGCACACATGCAGAATGTGTAGGCCTAGGCGCGAACCTACATGCTCCTGTCTGTGGGCAAGCATGCAGCTTAGATTATAGTAGTATTAGTGACGAAACTACAAATATAGGCAAATAGTTGTTACTTACGACAGCTCAGTTGGTAGAGTGCTTACATTCCATGCCGAGAGCTCGGGATTGAATCGAAATAAGACAAAACCTCAAATGAACATTTAAAATTGAATCGAAGTATCTAAAATATTGCTTTTAATAATATCGGTTAAATATTTTTAGAAATGTAATGGTGTTTTTTTATATGTGGCATTTTTAACATCTGTCAATTCGGTAGCTCGCGTCTAACACCTTGCCAACCGCTTGTATCTGAACATATTATACCGAAATAGCTGATTAAGCTAGCAGCTAGCTGAAACACAATCAGGTTCATGCTCGTCCAAGCATGAAAGAGCATTGCCAGCTAAATTATACTCGAGCTTACGTCATGTATACTGCTACGCGGATCATACTGAACGTGGTGAAAATCTAAACTAAAGCCGCCATCTTATAAAACGTCACTTTTGATAGTTAAAACGATTTTATCGTGTTGTTAAAACTTTATGAGTATTTTATATGGTTTGTGTATTAAATAACACTGTGAAAATAAATAAAAAACGTTGCGTTTCTTGGTCTTTCCTATTCGTTTTTTTCGGTAGGTACTCCATAACATAGCATAATATAACATAACATCACCACAGCGCCCTTTCTCAACTGTCATCTACGGTCAGTTTAAGCTGTGTAGGTCGTCAATGTATTGTTTTGTTTTAGTCCGGTCGATAGCTCCATTGCGATCTTCTTTCGATCGAAACCTGAGGGTTAGGTTTCAGTTTCCACAGAGACAAGTTTGGTTTCCGGTCTTGCCGATTTCTTTCAGCTCAAATAAAAGTACCGACAAGGTTTGCTCACCCTTCAAAATAAATGAGAAACTTTTACTTCGGACGCACAGAAAGATATGTGGTTGGCTTTTTTACACACAACGTATTCGGCCAGGTTTGTTTATAGATTTTGGAAGTCTAGTTGCGAGTGGGTATGGTGATGCATGAAAGCTTTCACATGGTTTGTCCGGTAATCCATAAACAAACCGCGCAGAATGTTTTGTATCTGAAATGGCCATTATGTCTATCGACCGGACCCAACGATCGACCAACGAAAACAAACATACTTCAATTTTCCCTTTTTCCGATAAAAAAAAATGGCCGTCAAGTTCGAGACATTTTTCCAAGAAAATCTAAATTTCTTCGCAATGCCGTATAAAAATATTGATTATGTTAATGAGATACTCCCGATTGTAATAAAAACGAATGTTTGTCGTCCATTTGCAATACCATAGCAGAAATATTACAGAGAACCCAGAGAACACTCAAATTATTAAATTCCAACGACATCTTTGCGAGAACTTTGTACATTTTTACGTCAAAGTGACGTTTAAATTGGAGGGAAAACATTCAATTTATTATCATTGTTTTTTTTTTGTGGTTGGCAATTTTGTCTTTTGTGTAAAGTAAAGGGACCGTTGAGTAATAACATAGATGAGCAGAAACTAACTTACTGGATTGATACATACTATCTACCACAGAGATTCGAAAACAAGAAATAAACGTCAATTTCCCCCCGTTTTCAGGGAAAGGCAGTAGAAGTTGCAAGGTTGATGTTCACGTGAGGTTTGGTTTATTTTCTAAATTCACATTCAGCGTGTGCAACCACGCACTTACGCGTATTTGTTTATGAGTGTACATAAAATATGAATCATAAATGTTTACCTTCGTCTTCTTCCTAAGCCTTTCTGAGTCCACACATGGACGTACGCCTTCTCTCACTCAGTATGTTTCAGTTACTTGCAATCTCCCTTATTTGATCAATCTATTGTTTCCTCGCTTATCCCCTTCCACGCTTAACTTCGACATTCCCTTTGTACCTACATTATTTTTATCGGTCATCCATCGTCCATTCTTTTTAGATGTCCGAAACATCTCATTGTACTATTTTTAAATTTTACTCTCATATATTCTCGTTTATACCGCACTCATTGATTCCCCAATCATTTCGGACCTTAAAAGTCTCACTCGTCATTCCTCCTGAATAAATCATTCTAGCATAGGTACATACTTTACTCAAGCCTTTTTCGTGCTCCGTTAAAAAAATATATCAAGACAATTTTTAATGCATGCTGTATGACCTTCCAAATATCTCGCGATTCCAAGCTGTTTCAAATGGTTCCAAGATTAGGAACCATTGATCTTAATTCTAAATAAATAAATAAACTAACTCGAGTACATCTCCAGGCATGTTATTTTACAAAATAAAACAACATCTTTGATATGAGCGCCTGCTTCTTTTCCAATGCCCGCCTTTATTCTCTGAATAAGTGACACTCCACACAGAAATGGCGGGTAAAAAATCTTACCGCTTTCTTTATTTCTCTCCTGAACGACACTTCAACAAAATGAATTGTAACTAATTCACAAGAACTGTCATTGTGACAGTACATTTACCGACTTTATTTCTCTTTTAAACTCTTATTTTCTTTTTCAAAGCTCTCCGCTTGATTTATATATCCTTGTTAAAGCTAAAAAATAAATACACATACCCTACAAAATCTAAAAAATAAATAATGAAAGAGGCATGTAGGTACACTGGTCAGGTTGAAAATATTTTAATTAGCGATTATCTAATCTAATCTAATCTAAGTTGCAGAGATATGTAACATAAGCGATTCATATTACATGTATTCTCACAAGCAGGCACGTATAAGTTTGCGCTTGCACATGCCGCATGCGAACCTACGTCATAAAAACCCAAATCTAAAATGAACATACGCCCTGCAACTCTTGCTGACCTTCCCTGAAACAAGGGTGACCTTGGCAAAGTGAACTATTTTTTTACAGTATGGGGGGTCAGCCTCATACCAACCTATAAGTCAAGGAAGCTTACGTTATTGAAAAATATTAAATAATAAAAATA
Source organism: Agapetus fuscipes (assembly GCA_951799405.1). Classification (NCBI taxonomy): domain Eukaryota; kingdom Metazoa; phylum Arthropoda; class Insecta; order Trichoptera; family Glossosomatidae; genus Agapetus; species Agapetus fuscipes. Next base: position 7,678,299 of record OX637333.1, read on the forward strand.
TCGAAGAAATCTTCCTTCTTTCTAATGGTTTAATGCATCTTATTCCCTTGTCTAATTAAAATGGTGGTGATTGGCAGGTAAGCATTTTTATCGGAGAATTTTCTGAAATGAAAGGAATATCAGTTGGTAGCATTGCTAAATAAAACTGCAATGCGGCGATAACTTCATACCGCTCACTGGGAATTTGAAAACGGAATAACAGCTGAACCGAGGTTTCGTTCGAAATTTAAAAAAATATCATGTTCTTGCCGTGATGCGTCAAAATATTGTACCAAAAAATGGAATGACTATCTATATTTACCTAATTTAATATTATCTTTAGGTATCTACTTCTCCTGTGAGAATTTTTCGGTTGGCTTTTAAATAATTTGAAAAAAGAAAAAAATAACACACGTATCTTATTATTTTTTTTTTGTTTTAACAAAAAAATATTGCATTTCATCGAAAGCTATTTTGAACTAACTTGAAAAATAGTTCAAGGCAATATTTAGTCGATATGACAGATTCAAACTTCGTGTTCGATATTTAAAAAAAATAATCTTGTCATGATGAGCGTCAAAATTTGGGAAGATTTTTTTTTTTTAGATACCAAAGTAGATTTTTTAGATACCAAAGTAGATTTTTTAGATACCAAAGTAGATTTTTTAGATACCAAAGTAGATTTTTTAGATACCTCTAACTACCTACATTTTTTTACAGAATTTCAAAAATGAATGACGTTTCAATAGACAATATTATTTTTATATTAAAGCGAAAATCAAATATCCTGTATTATTTCCAGGATTTGTAAGCGCGAACTTACACGTGTCTGTTGTGGGCATGCATTTAATATGAATCTTAAATTTTAACATATCTTTGCAATTTAGGTTATAGACATTATTATAAGTAAGCTGCAATATGTGATATTATGGTAGTTTCTTGACTAATAGGTTGGAATGAGACTTGACCTCCCATGCTGTAAAAACTTGGTTCACTTTTGCGAATGAGACCCCGTTTCAGGAAAAGCGGAAGGAATATCAAGGTTTATTTGTTCATACGATAATAAATAAATAATATTAGGATGATTTATTTGGTGAGCGCTGTTTTTGTGTGTATCACACCTCAAGAGCCCTCGCGAGCTTGGTCGTCGCTGTAGAAAGCGCCAATTCCCAAGCAAGACCCAGTTGTTGTAAGGTTGGATAGACCTTTCAGTGACCGGTCTTTTGGTAAAGGTTTATGAATTTTTCAACCCAGCGAAGAGCACATTTGGAAATACAAATGGTATATTTTTGTGCTCCGCCGGGATCCGAATCCACAACCTTCCATTTTACGAGTCCGAAGTGTTTCCACTGGACTACGGACCGGTCCAAGATGTTTGGTTTATTTTGTAAATACACATGCAGCATGTGTAACTGCGAACTTAGATGAGTCTGCTTGTGGGCATGCATTTAATGTGAGCCTTAAATGTTAATACATCTGTGCAGAATAGATTATACAAAAATATCCAATGCATTTTTTTGCCACGAGTTTGGGTTCGACGAGTTTGAAAAATAGAGTTGAGGTGCTTAATATGTCAATGCGAGTGGGTCACATTTATTTTCACATGTAAGGAGGCCAGCTTTACGACAACCACTTCCTCTGAAAGGAGTGTTTCTCTGCTCGTGAAGGAGTAGATTCTCTTTTCTTGAAGAGACCGAATAAACCTTGTCGATACTAGGATCGGAAAAGGGATATTATGGCTGACAGTATCAAAATAAATAGAGGTCGGAGTGAAGTTACAAATTTAAAAAAAAAATCTCACCGGGCGCACAGTACATCAGGGTATTTAGCAACTAATAGCAAAATATTAGTTAGCCTTTTCTCTTGCAAACCGATCGTGAGACGTCGCAGTTCTTTGTCTTCATCATTTGTGCAGCTTACATTTTCAAGCAGCAACTATATATTTCCATAAAAAATACTCGCTCACCACCGAATGAAGTAGAACCTCACATTGTTGTATATTTACCAAATTAATTTACACAATGAAAATCTCAGAAATTTACTTCATCAATCTACAGTAGGGATGGGCCGAAATTCGTTTTCCATTCGGTTTAACCGAATTTCGGCAGCTTGAACCGAACTTCGGAATTCGGCCGAAATTCGGTTCAAATGCCGAACATTCGGTGTAAGAATAAAGTAAAACAAAATACCTACTTGCACCATTTTGACTGTTATAATTGGATGTCATAGTATCTTTTATAACCGTAAAATAAAAATTAGACCTTTATGTACTCACTCATAGTCATTTATTTTAGTAGGAACAAGTGAACATCAATTAACAATTTGATAATCAATAAATCTTCTTCTACTCCGTTACATAGATATCAGTTTGAAACAAAAATGAAATAAATTTATTATTTTTCTAACAAATAACAGTAGGTAACTATAATGTGTAACTTTTTTTACCTTTTTTTACCGAACCGAAGTTCGGCCGAATTTTTTATTTTTTTAACCGAATGTTCGGCCGAAGTTCGTATTCGGTTCAAACCACATTCGGCCCATCCCTAATCTACATGCATTGTTTGACGTGCTAAAAGCTCTTTCATTACTGCTACTAACACGGCTTGTATAAAATATTACGAATTAACTAAACCACAGCGTTTTACAGAAAAAACGTACAAAAACTTAAGCGCCCAGTTCAAGCGCTATTTTAGTTTCAATCTTTTTTTCTGTAAACGCTACGATTGAGTCCGATTGTTTAGTTTTATACTTGGAGTACGGAGTTTCTATTTACGTCCGGATCGAAGTGCATTATTCCGAGAACGGCTCTTTTGACGCCGTCACAAGTCGCGACTTATGCGAGTCACACTCGCGAGAGTCGCGAGTCTAAACTTGGGACAGGGAATGCGCTCCCATCTACCAACGCGCCTGCGTGTCGCATATTTGTACCGAAAATAATTTCACATGTATTTTCAATGACTACTTTTTAAATTCTTCACTCCATCGTTTTTTTTAAGAAATCCTGTGCGGGAGACTCCCTAGGTTCAGAGACTCAAGGGTAGAATAAAATGGCGTTGATCTGTAATGTTGGCAGTTTAAATATTAATGGATGTAATGATTTTTTAAAGGTCTCTTTTAAATGTATTGTTGTTGATTTATTTACTGAAAAATGAAATTTATTATTTATGTTCCTTGTCTTATAGCAGCAGACATGAGTAAGTTTGCGTTTACACATGATACATGTGCACTCAAAATAAAAACCCAAATCTAAAATCAACATAAGCCGTGCAACTTGATTTAAAGGTTACGCAGCTGAGGGGAAGTCAAAAGCAAAACAGGGCCGAAAAAATATATGTAGTCCTATTAACATCACAGTTCACATGATCCATACCTAAATAAAATGCAACGCAACTCCGCTACACATAGAGTACAACTTCTCCTCCTGAAAGGTTATTAAGTGTCGAGTGGAACACATTTATTCTCACAGCTAAGGGAGTACGCCTAACGTAAACCTCTTCACTAGAAATGTTGAAAGGCATATGATTTTTTCAACCAAGCGACGAATATATAAGAAAAGTAAATGATGATATCTTTAGTGACCCAATTCTACATTTTTTAATATATTGTTCAGATTTTAGTCGGGTTCTATTAATCAAAGTGCAATTTATTTATTTTTCAAGATTTATTTTACAAAACGTCGGTTTACTGATCACTTTTTGTAGCTCTGAGCTTATCGACTTCACAGCTCAATGTTTCAATCGACTCTGGAGCCTCTGTACCATTGCAGCTCGCTTATATAGGTACGAAAGGGACCATTTTTGCTTGTTCTAGATTATTCTATAGTGGATTGTACTAGACCAGTCTACTAGCATCTATTTTATCATTACACACACACACAAAAAAAACACTACGAGCTCTAACGTTCGTAATAATATACATATTAATTTAGCAAAACATTAAAATATTGCTTCCCATACCTTTCAAATACAATGTTTTTCCGTGCCAGGTAGTTCAATGGCTCGGAGCACAATTGCTTCGGGAATACAAAGGTTCCCAAATGGGGAAGTTGAAAGGTGAATCGAATGGAAAATCACATTTTCTTTTTACTTTCATCGCACGCAATACAGCCTAACTAAATCCCCTCAAAACAAAATCCGATGTATGAAAATGTCCCGCGAAGGAAGAACGAAATCACACAAAGTCACTGAACCCGAGAAAATGAAGTCGAAAAATACTCGGACCGAAAAATCCTTCGGCGGATTGACTTCACAGGTCTAGGCAATGGACTCCACACATTATTTGACAAACAATAGACGCCTACACTATCACTATGTCAAAAGGGAGATCTGATTTTCGCTCCCCAACCATAAACAATCCTATATATTTTTTGAGGAAGTTTTTGTACTTAATAAAAAAGAGTAACAAAATAAAAGAGTAAAACATCTTTATTTTAAAAAACTAAAATTTAAAGAAAAACATTGTTTTGTACGACTTGAGTATAAAATGGCGTACCACAAGGTTTCACTAAATCAATTTGAAAACATCTTTATTATGGAATTATTTACGTGATACAGAATTAAATTGCATTAAAACTGGCGCCAAAATTATTTTGATTTATTTCAGTGATCAGTTTTCCTACAATTCAATGAATTTTACCTTTTCACATAAAACCTTTAATGATAAATGAGGCTTTTCTTAGTTTCATAATTTATTTAAAAAGTACAAAAAACTTCAAAAATATATTGGAATTTCCGTGGTAAAGCAATATTAACATTTCAGATGCATATTAAATGTATTTCCACAAGCATATATACGAGTAAGTTCGCGTTTACACATGGTGCATGTGCACAAAATAAATAAAAAATCCAAAATCACAATCATTTGTCCGGTCAATAGCTCAGCTGGTAGAGTGCTTGCATTCCATGCCGTGGGCTCGGGTTCGAATCCCACCGAGGGTGTCGGAAATGATTTCCCGTTTCGGTGTTTATTTCAATCCCCAAAATAAAATACCGGCAAGGTTTACTCAGCCTTCACAAGAAATGAGTACCAGCCCTTTCGGGAGCTGGGAAACCTCCACTTCAACTGAAGTGGTTGGCGTAAGGCCGGCCTCCTTACCTGTAAAAATAAATAGGTTCAACTCGCCACATGCGATCCCTTCGGAGATAACGCGGCAAGAAGTTGCACTATATGTGTAGCTTAGTTGCGTTTTAACATAAAGACTTGATTGATAGGTTGGTATGTGGCTTACCACCCATACTGTTACAATTGGTTCACTTTGCCAATGCCACCCCTGTTTTAGGGTAGTTCTGCAAAAGTTGCAGGGTTTTCGTTTCATTACTCAAACAAAACACTTAATTGGTCAAGTTGACATTGTGAAATCTACAAGTCTGTGTATTTGTCGAGAGGGCGGTAACAAACCCGACCACAGTCCCTCCGTTTCGACCACAATGGCCGGCCGAGTGACGTCACTTAGCTGTCCTTATTTGCACAGGTCAGAGGCTGTTTACACTGCGGCCCACCCCTTTTCACTTTGCGGTGGCATTGTTGAAGTGATCGCCTCGGAAACTTGCCCATCTCGTGGCAGATTGCTGACGTCTCAAGCAAAACAATGAACTCGGCACAAGAAAGCCTGACAAAAACATATTAACGGCATCTAGCTACTTTACTGAAGGAATATTGTGTAATATTTTATTGGTTGTTCGCTTTTACCAATGTCATCACCGTTTCAGGCCAGGTAGGTAAGAGTTGCAGGGTTTGCGTGTGTTTTTTTTTTAATTTACAGATTTTTTAGATTTTTTTAAAGAAATCCTGTGCGGGAGACTCGCTAGATTTCAGAGACTCTAGGGGTCTATGACACTTGTTATAGTGCCGCAGTGGTGTTAACGAGCTTGGTCGTCGCTACAAAGCGCCGATACTCAAGCGAGACCCAGTTGCTGTAAGGCTGGATGGACCTTTAGTGACCGGTCTTTGGTAAAGGAATATGATTTTTTCACCCAGCGAAGAAATATAAATGGTATTTTTTTGTTCACCGCCGGAATTCGAACCCACAACGTTCCATATACGAGTCAAAAGTGTTAACCACTAGACTACGGGTCGGGTTTAAATGCCAAACATTCAATATAAATATGGATTAGGTGTTTCTTCAACATTTAACAAATTAGTTATTTTTCCTTGACTAATACCTACTCGTAGGTTGGTATGACGCTGACCCACATGCTGTAAAAACTTGGTTCACTTTTTCCAATGCCACCTCGGTTTCAGGGAAAGGCGGCAGGAGTTGCAAAGTTTATATTCATGTGGGGTTTGGTTTATTTTGTACGTCCCTGATTTTATTTCAGTTAAGAGAAAATCATAGATTGCCGTTTATACCATAACACTAAACTAATTATTCCATATTTATAATATAATCGTACCGTTTTTTTTTCAAGAGACGATAAAAATAAATAGGTTCAACTCGCCACATGCGACCCCTTCGGAGATAACGCGGCAAGAAGTTACACTATATACGTAGCTTAGTTGCGTTTTTTGCGATAAAGTCTGAAGTATTTATAATCTTATCTATGACTATAATAAGTTCCAAAGACACATTACATTTAAGATTCATATTAAATGCTTTTCCACAGCAGACACGTAGGTATAAGTTCGCGCTTAAACATGCCGCATGTGTCCTTTCACTCCAATGAACATAAGCCCTGCAACTCTCGCCGACATTCCCTGAAACAGGGGTGACATTGGTAAAGTAAACCATTTTTTTTTTACAGTATGTGTGGTTAGCCTTATACCAACGTATAAGTCATAGTAAGTGAACTAATTACAAAGAAGTGCTCATGAAAAAATTCTAAACTACAGGATCTCATTTTTAAAAACTCCTAGATTGCCACTTTAGATTTTAAACGACTACTTTCTACTTTGACAGCCATTTTAAAACAAATATCAAAGCTGCAAAAGATGTTCAAAATGACTTCGTGCCATTTTCAAAGATGGCGGCTTTTAAATCTTAAGTTAATGTAATTGACCAATTAAAACATCAATTCCTGCAAATATTTCATCGTCCATGTTTTTCTGCGCTTCTCATTATTTTTGAGGAATGGCTTTAATGGCGGCATTCCTCGAGATCGCGCCCTTTCCGCCAAATTCTTTTATTTGCTTCCATTGTTTGAATTCGGAACGTCTGCTTTTTAAATTTTAATTATGGCAATTAATTAAGCTCACAATGCAGCCAAGCCTGTTTATAATTACCTACCCAACATTATTATTTCATACATTGTATGGTTTAATTTAGATTAATTTACTTTATTGTTCTTGGAAACACGTAAAATATCTTGTATTCAGAATTTCAAGTACTTGTAAGACATACAAGGAAATATGTTTTTTTAAAACTATATTTCAAGCTATGAAAAATCTTCAAAGTTAACAACAAAACGTATTTATTTTAATAATTCAAAAAAATTACTTATGAGGCTGACCAGTGACCACCCATACTGTAAAAATTAGTTCTCCAACGTCATCCCTGTTCGAGGAAATTTGGCAAGAGTTGGAAGGTTTATGTTCATTTGAGTTTGGGTCTTATTTTGTTACGTACAGATGCAGCAAGTGTAAACGCGAACTTACATGTGTTTGCTTGTAAACCTGCATCAAATGTGTTTTTTTTATCTTAGTTTATAATACAGAGCTTATTCTCTTGGAGTGAATCATAACCATTACAGTACAAAAAGAAAAAAAAGCTTTTTTTATACACGACGCAGAACTCTTTCAAGTCTTCAAACAGCCATTAAATTAAAAAGCGTGAACAGCTCGTATCACGGAGCTTTGAGCCCATTTTTGAGGCTTATTCGTGTTTTGTCGGGGATTACTCGTGTTTTCCGTAGCTTATCGCTTATGACGAGTCTGAGCTGTGAATGGCCCTCAACACGACACAAGACGAATACAAAGGCACAGCAAACATACGACACTCCAATCCCTGACGTACTATAAGAAAGGGATGGCCAACATTGGACAAATAATACATTAAAAAAGAACAAGGGCTGAGAATGAGACTTTTGATGATTGGGATTGATTATGAATGAGTATAGTACAAATGATAATGTGAGTGAAAGTACAAAGGTAAAAAATCAGATGGGTCGGGCATCTAGAAAAAATTGTCGATGAACAACTGACAAAAAGACTGAGAAAGGCTGAGGAAGAAGAAGAATACGATAAACATTTGCCAAATAGGTAAGCGTGGAAGGGAAAGACCGAAGAAAGAATGCATGCATCAACTAAGCGAGATGGCAAATGACTGGAACATACTGAGTGAGAAAAAAGAATAGCAACGAATGACTAAGAAGTTTCGGGAAAGGGGAAGAAATTGTGAGGTCGACACACCGGGTTACTAACTAAATTGCCTTCACCATTTTTATTTCGGTAGCTTAAGGCCTTATCTGGACCTGTGACTTAACTCTGCCAATTTATAATGTTCAGAAACCATTGCTTTGGCAACCAAATAAATAAACAAACTACAATGACGTCACACAGCCGGGTTGATATGGAAAAGGAAAACAAACATTCAGTCTGCACAACGCTTTTTGAAGAGGGGCAGACGAAATAAACAAAAACTGTCTAGTATCGGTATACTTTTTTATATTCACCTTGATACGGAACAAGACTTATTTTTTGTACAAATACAAAAAATAATTCACTTAGTTCGCACACCTTTGTTTACCAACCAATGTTTTTTTGGATTGCGTAAGGATACGTTTCCTGAAGAGATGGCGTCATTTCTCTTCGCGCGATGAATGGGATATTATTGCTGGAATGACGCGGAATGAAAGTGCGTGCGGCAGAATGGCGACGGAATTGAAAGAGCGGAAATATGAAAGGTTAGGCGACAGACAGTTTACAGTCAAGGAGTTATAGCCTTCAGACACGAAATAATTTATTTCATGAAAGGCAAGAAAGAATGGACATCCTAGGATTTTTTTATAAAAAAGAATACCCTGTTATGACAAATAACTGTAATAATTGTTCTTATAACGGTCACACACGAGCTCTTTTGACTGACCTGTCATAATAATTTTAGAGTTATGCATGAAACAATTCTACAAAACAGAACATTGCCATTAAGATTGCAAAGCTACTGACTAAGTAATTAAAATATCTCGTAATGTCGCGATCATTCAAAAAAAAAATTTTTTTCATCTTTTACGTTAATTGGGGTTAATAATTTTAGTTCCTACATAACATGTAGCTGTTGAAGCATAATCGATATCGAGATAATAATGTGAAATAAATAATGTTTTAGGCCTGTAATTGTTCATTACTTGAAACATTCCTAAAAAATTGTGGTCATTGCTTTTTTTATTTGACCAAAACCTAACTTTTAGCACGAAAGAAAAAATAAGAAGAAATGCTGGTCCAAGTTAGTTTAATTGAAGCTTGAAATTTGTTTGAAAGCTTAACATATCAATTACTGAAAAAACCTCTGGATTTAAAAAAAATACTATCGAAATCAAAACCGCAATATTCTGATACTGTAAAATTTATACTAACTAACGTAAAATTATTATTATTAAATAAAAAATACTAAGTGTCAGTGATGTAAAGCGGTTTTATGTCACAAGCTTACAAAGGTACTCTATTATTATAAACCCGGAAATAACAACAAATTTTACCGCCAAAATAAACGTCACTAAAGCTTGAAAGCATTCTTAAAGTGTCGGTCCGGGAAGCAAGCTAAACTTTGAAGATGTGCTCTCAATTTGTATGCAAATGTAGTCGGGCCCCTTGAGGCCGGACTCATGCGAGGCTAATGGGTGATTGCGAGCTTGATGTCCACATCACACGCCTCTTGTTATTGCAAAAGCTTAACACATTCTTAACCCTTTCCGTGTTATTCTCAGTCAGAGCCACACACTAAACTCTCATTCACTCAAACTCAATCAAACCTTTAAAATGGAAAGAGAATCGTGTTTATTGATAGCACGTTTAACTGATACAGTGAGACATCAAAAGCTTTTTTCTCTGGTGCTCTGGTATGAATCTTGATTAAGTGAGTGAAAGTTTAATTAATACAACTGTCTTAGAATAACACTATTTTACTGTAGAGTCCGGTATTTTCAACGTATGTGACTGATTTAACTGATAAAAAAAACTATCCACAAGATGGACATAAGTGCGTCGTAAAAAGGTCGATAGCTCAATTTGTAGAATGCTTGCATTCCATGCCGAGAGGAAGGGTTCGATCTCAAAAGGTTTACTCAGCCTTCACAAGAAATGAGAACCAGCCCCCGGGAGCTGGGAAACCCCCACTTCAACTGAAAGTGGTTGGTGTGAGACCGGCCCCCTTACCTGTAAAAATAAATAGGTCCCGAAGCGCCACATGCGATAACGCATGTGGCGCTTCGGATAACGCAGGCAAGAAGTTACACTATATGTGTAGCTTAGTTGCGTATATCAATGAGTCGTTTTATATACAAATGTGTGATAAACTATTTTCGTTTTTAAACGCTTTCCGGTTTGATATCCAAAATTTGTACTGTCTGTTTTTTGTTTTTGTTTCCAGTCATCTACTCCTAGGCGTGCAGGGCCTATTCTAATTTCTCAAAGCCTGTGTTGGATTCTTCGTTCAGAAATCATTGAGCCATCTCAGCTGCGGTCTCCCCACTATATATATTGGAGATCATCGCCACTGGATGATCATCACCAACCCAATTTCTATATTAGGTTTATGTTTATCTAATATGGCCTGCCTAGCGCCACTTCAGGGAGTATATACCGTCTGTGACCCCAGAGCGCCTTCAAATCTCTCCATAATGTATGAACTCTTTCACGGAAACTGAATCCTAGTCTTGTCCTTTCTTTGTCTCTTTGCCACATTCTCAATGTATTTTTTTAATGGCACATCAATAAAAATATATATATATATATATATATATATAGCGACGTCACTCCGCTGTCTTGTTCACCAAATAGTGTTCTTAACTTTGTTTTTGATTATTATAAGGACCCTTTTCATCAAGACCTATGATGCGAACCTTCCGAGAAGTTCAGAACCTTTCGAAGTAAACTTCGGAATGATCCGACTCCATAGTTACAAGGAAATAAAAGTAAGACGGGAAAAATATGTAAATTTTTCACAATTTTTAAAAAACTGACAGTCAGAAGTGAACTAGAGTGAAGGTACATAATTCGAAAGAACGATGGCCGATAAAATATTGGCGGGCTGTCAGTTAGATCTTCAATGGGCGCAATTATAGCGAACGTGGCAATAAAACTAATGGAATTAAACATTATTATTTTCTTATCTGCCATTGAAAGGCGGTAAAATCTTATTTGATAGGTTATAAAGAATATAGATCAAGAGGGCGTTGACACGACGCGTCGCGGAGTCTTGACGCCATTTTGGCAACAAAAAGGGGAAAATAACCTCAAAATAATACCAAAGTAATTTGGGGTTATATTATCACGATGGCCTGTTATTACGTAATTTTACCTTGATTATTAAATACGAACCCAAAAGATTTTCAAAGTTAATAGATGTTTACGCGCGTGATCAACAATTTTGTTAGGCGATGTTCTTTTGTTTTGCAAATTGGCAATTAATTAATGGAATCTGCAGAGTAATAAAAGAGAAAAAACATTCACGAAGACAGTGATGGACGAAGAAATGAATAAAGTGTGCAAAGAGAGAACAAACTGGCAACGCATCTGATGGGATAATGGCCACCCCTAGCGGAATTCCAACAAGATACAAAACAGGACAATGTTACAATTTTTTTTTTATCTGAAAAGTTATTATCAAAACATCTTACAGAAATATGAGATGACTATTTCTGAACCAGTCTGAAATAAAGTTGTGAACAGCATTCCTACTACATAAGGCATTCCTACTTCTGTCCGGTCGATAGCTCAGGTGGTAGAGTGCTTGCATTCCATGCCGAAAGCTCGGGTTCGAATCCCACCGAGGGTGTCAGAAATGATTTCCCGTTTCGGTGTTTATTTCAAAACCCCAAAATAAAATACCGGCAAGGTTTACTCAGCCTTCACAAGAAATGAGTACCAGCACTCTCGGGAGCTGGGAAACCTCCACTTCAACTGAAGTGGTTGGCGTAAGGCCGGCCCCCTTACCTGTAAAAATAAATAGGTTCAACTCGCCCCATGCGACCCCTTCGGGGATAACGTGGCAAGAAGTTACACTATATGTGTAGCTTAGTTGCGTTTTTTAGTTGCGTTGCGTTGCGTAAGGCCATCAATGGTACCTATTATTGACACAAATGGGGGGCAAAAAACTTGTAATGTTCCTCCGACCGGGTTTCTAGGGAAAAATTTAACTCATGTTATGTTATTGCTTCGCTAAGGACACTAGTCCTTTAAAGTTTGCCAGAAAACATACTTAATTTTTTTTTAATTTAGAACTTTTTCCTCGGCGGGCAATTATCGTCACACTAGTATGGGACTACGGTCTTTAGCAGCCAATAACATAATATGAGTTAGATTTTTCCCTAGAAACCCGGCCGAATGACATGACATTTTAGACCCCTCCCGAATGCCGAATTTAATATTATTTTTCCTACTTATTTTTAAAACCATTAATCGATTGAGTCTACTCGAGGACGAATCTGCGAGACAGATCGTTAATTTTTATTACTGCTGGCAACATAGGGGAGCCCCTTTTCCCTTGGGGCCCTACCCGCGCCTGCAGGAGCCCCTGTCGTTATGGAACTGCCATAACATGATGATAAACGACGCCCCAGCCCCCCTTACCAAAAAGAGAAAGCTCCGGCATACTAATGGCCGAATACAGACACACTCGACAGCCTGCGAGAAATTAAAAAATATAATGGCAAGTCTAATGCGATGCTTTTAATTTCGAATTTCATTATTTGGATGTTGGTACTACATAAATTTGAAAATAGAATAAATTTGATGTAAGAAGTATGGCATCAGACAAAAAATAGTATGTTATTGATGTTCGTAACTAATTTATAAGAATGGCAAGTTTATTGTGAAAAGTTGAATGCAGAACATGTTTAAAATAAATCTTTCAAAAAATGGCAAGTTTATTGTAGGCTATAATTTAATTTGGAATTTCATTACGTTTAAGTTAGTAATACAGTTCATTTTAAAAAGGGAATCATAGAAGGTATTTAACAATGCCTAACCCGAAGTGATTCCAAAAAGAATTTGTCATTTTACTTTTTTTTATCCTGTACAACGTTTTGGACGATCCTTATAAAAAATACACATAATTTTTTAATAAATAAAAGTATTTTGAGGAGCTAAAATCAGCGCGATTCGACAATACATACTCGTGTCCTGTAACGACCCTCTGAAGGTCCATTAATCTGTCAGAATGGGGTCTACTATGGCCTTCGTAAACGCTCGGGCGAAAGCGGGACATATTTATTATTTAAAACCAACGACGCCGTACAAATATGCAAAAAATATGTAAAAATATCGCAGATTCGAGTAGCTCTTACAGTCATTGAGGACAGTGGGTCCCTAAAATGTATAATCCAAGTTGCAAAGATACATTAACAATGAAGATTAATATTATATGTATGCCAACACGAAGACACTTATAAGTTCGTGCTCACACACGCCGCATGTGTACCTACTGTTATGTAAATATAAATATTGAAATAAGTATGGGTAGTTATAGTTATAAGAGTCCTCATAGGTATAGGTAGGTAAGATCGATAATTATGTATAAGTGTAGAATTCTCTAGGCTAAGTAGGTATTTGTTATAATTATAGGAATACTGTATTACATTTGTAGGTAGGATTTTGGTTGTATCTCTAGGTAGTACGTGAAGCGTCGAGAAGTAATAATTACTCTGGAACCGTCTGGCGACTTTAGTTCTGGATCATACTGCTCTGAAGAGTATAAAGGTGCGAATGGCCTGCAGAGCGGGCCAGTATCATAGCGACTTACAAACACATCGAAGCCATCTGATCAGTGAACCGAAACCAAGTAGAATAATCGAGAAAGTAGTGTGAAAATAAATATTGTAACAGTGTAAAATAAATAAGTTTTAAAGGAGACCTGTGTATTTTTAATTTTGAAGACAATTGAACCCTAATTTCGTAACAATTGGCGTCAGGTGCGGAATTGTCAAGAAAAATTAAGATCTTCTGTCTAAAAATAAATAAAATAAATTAAATAGTGTTAAAATGAACTTTATTCAAATTGAACTTTGTGTGAACTGACTTTTGTGAAAACAAGTGTTTAAATAAATTTTTGTTAAAAGAAAAGACGCAAAAGCAAGTTGCTTATAAATTCTAGAACATCATATGGAACATAATTCTGGACATAACATAATGACTATTTTACCGCATTGAGAAAGTCATCAAATTGGACCATAGTTTTTTTATTATTGTGTGTGATTAAAAAAAAAAAAAAAAAAAAAAAAAAAAAAAAATCTTGAAAAATATTACAAAAGAACGTTCCAGATTCATCGAGAAAAAGTTTTTGAATAACTATCCTTTGTTTACAAGTGTGTGAATGTACATTAAGTACCTACCTGTGTGTTTGAAAGACTTGAGACGAAATAAATAATTATGTACTATCAGACATTATTATGTTAAAAATATTGGTGAATTAAAAATAAATATTAAAAGACAGTACCTACCTACCAATCAGTGTAATCAGACAAATTATTATTTTTGCTAAAGTACGTATTCAAAACAGCTATATATATAAAACTCAAAACTTGTATTAAATAAATTTGAAAATATTTTTGTTTTGACGTAAATTTTGAAAAAAAAAAATGGCTAAGGTGAACATCAAGGACCTCAAAGTCACTGAGCTTAAGAATGAGCTTCTGGAGAGGGACCTGGAGACCTCAGGAGGGAAGGCGGCCTTACAAGCTCGCCTCATGGAAGCTCTAGAACAGTCAGGCGAAGACCCGGCATACTTTGTCATGGCATCTGGGGGAGACCGCGCCCTTGAGGAGCTGAACCTCAGCATCAATGGAAACTTGAAGGAAGGCCTCACTACCATGGAGGAGAAGATGACCAGTAACCTGACAGGACTGAAAGTGGAGATGGCTGACAACGCCAAGACCCTGAAGGAGGACCTGGCAACCATGGAGGAGAAGATGACCAGCAACCTGACCGGGCTGGAGGAGAAGATGACTGGGCTGGAGGAGAAGATGACCAGCAACCTAGCCGGGCTGGAGAAGAAAGTGGCAGAAAGCTCGCGAGCAATGTCGGAGATTGAGGCCCGTGTGGCAAGCCTGGAGGATCGTCTGCGTGCCGAGCTGGCTGACAAGTGCCAGATGGAGTCCACCAGAATATCCCCCAAAGGCGGCCTTCACGACGAGACCGACCAGGGATGCTCAACTCCAACCAGGGTCACTAGAGGGGATGACGACCCTTCGCTGTCGAAGCACAACCTTCCGACCTTCGACGGGAAGACGTCGTGGGAGGAGTATTTGACCCTCTTTGAGACGGCTGCCATGATGGGAGCCTGGAGCCAGCAGAAGAAGGCTTCGGTTCTCAGCCTGTCGCTCCGAGGAGACGCTCTCAGGGTTCTGCAGGCCATACCCCTGGACAACCGTGGTGACTTTGGGCAGCTGAAGCAGCGCCTGGATATGCGCTATGGCCACAAGTGCCTGGAGCAGCTGTACAAGTCGCAGCTGAACACAAGGGTGCAGAAGCCCAACGAGAGCCTCCAGGAGTTTGAAATGGACATCGCCCGCCTGGTACGAGACGCTTACCCGACAGCCTCCGACGACATCTGTGAGAGCTTGGCAGTGGACAAGTTCCTAAATGGATTGCGGGAATGGGAGACGCAACAAGCCGTAAAACTGGCCCATCCCAAGGCTTTGAACGAGGCGCTCAGCCAAGCTCTCGAGTTTGAGGCTGTCAAACAGTCCATCAGGGGCCACGCCAGGGTTCGTGCAGTCGAGGCAGAGGAGGTCAAGCTACCTACAACCGAGGAGCTAATTGAAAAAGTGCTGGAACGTCTGAGACCTCGAAGACGAGACCCACGCTGCTGGAACTGCGGACAGCTGGGCCACCTTAGCACCAAGTGTCCCAAGCCTCAGAAACCCAGAAAACAGGCTGCGGAAAACTAGAAAGGGTTAATGGGAAGGGGCAACCGTTGACCCACGCTGGAGAGGCCCTGAAATCTGCTGCTACTGTCGCAACCGTGAGAGGAAAAGCCAGCAGCATTTTTATCAATGGCATAATAGATGGAGTAACTCGTGAACTACTGGTGGACACGGGAGCAACCAGGACAATTCTGAGACGCGACATAGTGGCACGAGGTAAGCAGATTGCACCAACAAAGTGGTCTCTGCACACCGCCACGGGAGAGTCAGCACAGGTGTATGGGGAGACGATTGCCACCTTCCAAATTGGCAGCACCACTTTTGATCATCGGACGTTGGTGGCCAACATTGAAGAAGACGTTATATTGGGAATGGACATACTGGACAGATTTGGGTGCAGTTTAAATTTAAAGAAAGGGTCCATTAAAATTGGAAATGAAGAAGTCATCCTGCAAAGACGGAAAGAACTGGCTGCACGTGTTATCCTAGCCAAGAATACCGAAGTGAAGGGGCGATCCGAGATGATAGTGAGTGCCCGCCTGGATTCCAGTAGTACAAATGACCAAATCTGTATGATAGAACCGGAGAACATGGACAATGTTAACAAAGGAGTCATGGTGGCAAGAACAGTGATTCGCGCAAAGGAGACCATTCCTGTCAAGATCATGAATGTGAACAGCTACCCAGTTAAAATGAATGAAGGTTTTGTTTTGGGCAGATGTGAGAGGATAACTTCCATTGTGCAACAGATGACAAACATGTCATGCGAAGGAAACAAATTGTCAACACAATTGGAAGCCCTGGTCCACGACGCTTCCCAAGGTCTAACCGAGGAAAACAAACGGAGAGTGAGGAGTTTGATCTGCCGCTACCAGAACATTTTCGAGGACTCTAATGGCCGTCTGGGAAGAACCAAGGTAGTGCGACATAGCATAGACACCGGAGAAGCGAGACCAATAAAACAGGCTCCAAGAAGACTACCCTTTGCAAAGCGGGAAGAAGCTGACAAGATCATCAAAGACATGAGCAAGGATGGCATCATAGAACCATCAAGTAGCCCTTGGACATCCCCGGTGGTACTGGTGAAAAAGAAGGATGGTACCACGAGATTTTGTGTGGACTACAGACTGCTCAACGATGTTACGAAAAAGGATAGTTACCCTCTGCCAAGGATTGACGACACCTTGGACACATTGGCAGGATGCACCATTTTTTCCACATTGGACCTGAAAAGTGGCTACTGGCAAGTTGAATTGGATGCCAAAGATAAGGAGAAAACTGCATTCTCGACTGGATCTGGACTTTGGCAGTTCACCGTGATGCCATTTGGCTTATGCAATGCCCCCGCCACGTTTGAAAGGCTGATGGAGAATGTGCTGCGAGGACTATCATGGGAAACCTGCCTGGTATACTTGGATGACATAATCATCCTGGGAAAGGACTTCAACCATCAGTTGAGAAATCTGGAGCAAGTTTTCGGGCGACTACAAGACGCTGGACTGAAGCTCAACCCGAAAAAGTGTAACCTGTTCAAGAAACAAGTAAATTACCTGGGACACATAGTTTCTCAACGTGGAGTTGAAGTTGACCCTGCCAAAATCAAGGCAGTAAGAGACTGGCCCGTGCTGAAGGACAAACATGAAACTAGGAGTTTCCTGGGGCTGTGCACTTATTACAGGAGGTTTGTGCCAAGATTTGCGGACATTGCAAAACCGCTCACCAAGCTTACGGAAGAAAACACTCGCTTCCATTGGAGTGATTCCTGCGCACAAGCATTTGAAGAGCTTAAGGGAAGATTAACAAGTGCCCCCATCTTGAGCTACCCACGAAAAGATGGAAAGTTCATCCTGGATACCGACGCTAGTAATGTGGGGATAGGAGGCGTCCTTTCCCAAATACAGGATGGGCATGAGACTGTTCTGGGTTACTTCAGTAAAGTGCTTTCCAAGCCAGAACGAAATTATTGCGTGACCAGACGAGAGCTCCTTGCCGTGATAAAATCAGTGGAACACTTCCGCAAATACTTGTACGGGAGAAAATTCACACTACGGACTGATCATGCTGCACTGGTTTGGCTTCTGAAATTCAAAAACCCAGAAGGGCAAGTGGCTAGATGGATTGAAAGGCTCCAGGAGTATGATTATGACTCCGAACATAGACCTGGCACGCTTCATCGAAATGCGGATGCATTATCCAGACGACCATGCGCCAGTGACTGCAAACATTGCAGCAAGATGGAGGACAAGGTAGCAATTGTCCAAAGGACGACCACCGAAGATGAGGACTGGCAAGATGAAAAATTGGCGCAAGACCAACTGAATGATCCGGACTTGAAGTATGTGATGGAATGGGCGCGAGAAGGAGAAAGGCCAACCTGGGAAAAACTCGCCCCCTTATCACCAACTGTCAAGGCTTATTGGGCTCAATGGGGATCCATAGTGATAGAAGGAGGGTTCCTGAAACGAAAGATCGAGAAGGAAGACGGCACACTTAGAAGAAAGCAAACCCTCGTTCCGAGGAGCCGAGTACCGGAAATCCTTGGACTGCTGCATGGAGGAACTTCTGGAGGACATCTAGGCGTTAAGAAGACGCTGGAGAAAGTGAAAGAGCGATTTTACTGGATCAACTGCAGCGAAGACGTCAAAGATTGGTGTCGAAAATGTGTAACCTGTGCAACGGCCAATGGACCGCAAAGGAAAAGGCGAGCACCAATGCGTCAGTACAATGTTGGCAGCCCCTTTGAAAGAATTGCCATCGACATAGCTGGCCCATTTCCTACAACTGAGAAGGGTAACAAGTACATCATGGTGGTGATGGATTACTTCAGCAAGTGGGTGGAAGCTTACTCAATCCCTAACCAAGAGGCCGTAACCGTGACTGAAGTTCTAGTTACCGAATTTATCAGCAGGTTTGGCGTACCCCTGGAATTACATTCTGATCAGGGAAGGAACTTTGAAGCTGCTATCTTCCAGCAAATGTGTGAGCGGCTAGGGATCTACAAGACCAGGACCACTGCGCTACATCCACAGTCTGATGGAATGGTGGAAAGGATGAACCGTACCGTGGGGAGGTACTTAGCCAAAGTAGTGTCCAGCCATCAGCGGGACTGGGACCGACATCTGCCTTTGTTCTTATTGGCTTACCGGTCGGCTGTTCAGGAAACGACGAAGAAGACTCCCAGCAGCATACTGTTTGGGCGAGAAATGCGACTTCCTTGTGATCTCAAATTTGGCTGCAAACCAGGTGAAGACCTAGCCGGAGAAGACTATGTGACAGACCTTCGCAGGAGGCTGGATGACATCCATGATCAGGTCCGCATGAACATCGGGGAAGCCAGCGATCAAATGAAGGAGCGCTATGACACCAGAGCTGACAGCATGGGGTACAAAGCTGGTGACTGGGTGTGGCTTTTTGACCCCAAGAGGCGCCAAGGATACTGTCCGAAACTTCAGCGTTCCTGGGACGGGCCGTACGAGATCTTGGAGCGCATCAACGATGTGGTCTACCGCATAAAAAAGAGACCAAACGGAAAACCAAGGGTCGTGCACTACAATCGCCTCTCACCATACCTAGGCGATAATGATGACCAACCAGCCCAAAAAGTACGACAGTGCGTCGCATCCGAAAGATCACCAGCCTTTGAGACGTTTTGGGAGAACGCGAAGGCAGGGCAGAAGTTTCGCCATGGAGTGACCACAGAAGTCCACAAGGACTTATTTGAGGTCACTAGGGACCACACACTGGCATGCAGTGTACCGGAAGATCTAGATATGTCTAGAGGAATTGCACGGGTCTTCCGATACAAATTCGGAGAACCGCAACCCTCGAGCAGCCCGCAAGGAAGAGCTCTGAGACTACCGAAGGGGCGTCAACAAGCATACTGCCTGGTTGTCCCGGATTCCAGCAACCTGGAAGAGGACTACAAGGCATTGTGGGACGGCCTTGTTGAGCTGCGTGACTACATGTTGGAGGATCAGCAGGCGCGTCTGGCAATACCGAAGATGGGTGGCGGCCGCGCTAATCGAGACTGGCGGATAATCCGGAGTATGATTGAAGCAGTGTTCTCGGGAGTCGGCATCAGCATCATGGTGTGCTGCGAGCAAGCGCAGCCGAGAGCCAGTGGGGAGAAATCCGTGGACTGCCACTTCTTCCTGACCACAGGGTGTCGACGTGGATCAGCATGCCCCTACCTACACAGAGTCAAGACTGTTCCGGGACGAAACAGTCTAGGTGGGGGGTAGTGTTATGTAAATATAAATATTGAAATAAGTATGGGTAGTTATAGTTATAAGAGTCCTCATAGGTATTGGTCCAAATTTAATATGACCAAATTAATTAAAACAATATACCTACCAAGAATAATAATCTTTTTGTCTTTGGTACATTTTGTTGGGTTGGTATTGCATTTCTGACAGACGCCTCAGGCGTGTAAAACCCAACATCCGTCTCTTTTCTCTTCGAGCGTCGCACTGGTAACTTGTCTTAACCTGTTCACCTAATTTAATCACGTAATCCTTTGTAAAAACCCCTTGTAATCTTTATGGAATAAAGGACCATTAAATTGTTTAACTAACTACATCTTTCAAGTCATCTCCACACCCCACATCACCTCAAAATTAAAGTCCAAATCGAAAATACAGTCCACGAGCAAAACCCGACCATTTTTGGTCCTTCGAACCGGATGAGCGACCTTGTTGCTCCATACCAGCGGATTATTCAGTGAACTAGCATCTGGAGTCATCTGCGTCCACCGAGGATCCTTTTGTGCTCACAAAAAGCAGACTTTTACGCAGCGCGACGGAGAGGAGAGCACGTGGCCCCATACAGCGGGCGCACATTCATCAGCGGGCCGGGCAGAGGGAACCACTCCTTCTGACGAATGCGGAGCGCTGCTTTGTACAAGCAAGCGCCCCCACATCAGTTTGTGAAGCAAACTGAGCCCCACATCGACTGCGCAAGGGCCGCATGGCCTAGTGCGAGAGTCATCCTTCATCATCGGGCCGGGCAGAGGGAGCTTCTCCTTCTGACGAATGCGGAGCGCTGCTTTGTGCAAGCAGGCGCCCCCACATCAGCTGATTGCCATCAGCTGAGCCCACATCGACTGCGCAAGGGCCGCATGGCCTAGTGCGAGAGTCATCCTTCATCATCGGGCCGGGCAGAGGGAGCTTCTCCTTCTGACGAATGCGGAGCGCTGCTTTGTGCAAGCAGGCGCCCCCACATCAGCTGATTGCCATCAGCTGAGCCCACATCGACTGCGCAAGGGCCGCATGGCCTAGTGCGAGAGTCATCCTTCATCATCGGGCCGGGCAGAGGGAGCTTCTCCTTCTGACGAATGCGGAGCGCTGCTTTGTGCAAGCAGGCGCCCCCACATCAGCTGATTGCCATCAGCTGAGCCCCACATCGACTGCGCAAGGGCCGCATGGCCTAGTGCGAGAGTCATCCATCATCATCCACGAGCAGGAGGAGCGTCTCCTTCTGACCAGCGGAGCGCTGCTTGGTGCAGGCAAGCGCCCCCATATCAGCTGACCAAAGCTGAGATCATCACACGCACGGGCCGCACGAGCTGCCAGACCCAGTACGAGTCACGGGATCACCGAGGATTCCTTCACACAGGCAGGCCAGTGTTATTTATCTATTTATTGGTGATTAGTGTATATTGTGTTTCAAAATGACGACTAGACTGTCAAATTGGACGAGGACATTGTCAGCTAGATTAGCTACCTATGAACAATATATTTTAAAGGAAAATTTAGAAATCTCACTAGTAAAATCAAAACTATGTCAAATCAGAGAAATAATAACAAAATTTAATGAATTGTATAACCATAATGTAGATGCTTTGGCCAATGATGAGGACCTACATAGAACAATGCTACACCAGGAAGAGGTCCTGGTGAATTTAATAGCAAAGTATGAAGGGTTCTTAGAGCAATCTGAGGCCAATAGCCTAAAAATTAATCATATAGTTAATAATGAATTCTGTAACCCCATGAACTTACCTAAATTGTCAATTCCGATCTTTGATGGAAAATATGACAACTGGGTAACATTTAGAGATTTATTTTTGGCCTTAATAGACAATAATGCAAACATTTCAAATATAGAGAAATTCATGTATCTGAAAAATTCGTTATCTCCTCAAGTACAGTCAATCTTAGAGCAATTAGAAGTATCAGGGAAAAACTACCCCCTGGCATATAGTATTTTGGAAGCCAGATACAACAACAAGGAGATCTTAATAAAAACGCATCTAGATAACATACACAGTATTAAATTTAATGTGAGAAGATTCAATGAGATTCACAATTTCACCAACACTATTAGTAGTAATTTAAATGCACTGAACAGCTTGGGGGTTGACACTTCGAACTGGGATGAATTACTCATCTACCAGTTTCTGAAGCAATTAGACCCACCAAGCATTAGCGATTGGAAGTCCCACAAGGACTACAAATCGGTTATTGATTTTTTGGCATTTCTAAAAAAAAAGGCATCTCATTTAGAAATGTATAATCAATACACTCTCGAGCCAACGAATAGCAGACCTGCAACCAAGAAAGCGTTGCTTACAATAGAAGGTGTCAAGTGTCCGATCTGTAAAGGACCACATTACATTCACACATGCAGTCAATTCATACAGTTAAATGTTTCGCAAAGGCGGGATTCCGCAAAAAGTAATAGATTATGCTTCAATTGTCTTCGCATTGGGCACCAAGCATACAAATGCCGTAGCTCAAGCAAATGCAAAAAATGTCAAAGCAATCACCATACATTGTTACATACTATAGACCATAAGATTGCCTTGGCAGCATTTAGTAATTCCAATAATGTTCAAACTATGTTAACAACTGTAAGCGTACTCTTGTACGACTCAGACGGGTCGTCAAGAGCTGTACGAGCCGTTTTAGATAATGGGTCGCAGGCAAACTTCCTAACAAGGGAACTAGCTGACTCATTGAAGCTTCCTAAATCTACGTTAAAAATGCCTATTGAAGGTATTCAACAACAAACAAGTTATTCATCTGAAGCCGTTACGGCTACAATAGCTTCTCGATTATCTGGTTTTAAAACTGAATGTTCATTCCTTGTTGTAGAAACCATAACTACAAATCTTCCCCAAACCAGTTTCAGGTGTGAGGCGCCCGTACCACTGCGCGACCTGGCAGACCCACAGTTTGCCAAGGCTGGCGCAGTCTCCATGCTGCTCGGCGCAGACGTCTTTTGGAGAATCCTGCGCTGCAGCCGGACGTCGCTGTCAAGGGGAGGGCTCCGGTTCTATCCCTCACACTTGGGATGGTTGGCGACCGGTTTGGCACCAATGCAAGCTACCTTCGTATCATCGATGCTGACTGCGGCGTCTGGAGGATCCCGAAGGACGTCTGGGTCCAGCAGAGGAGCGTCAACCGGTCTTCACGGACTGGTAGAAGCTTTTTGGAAGTGTGAAACCATCGAGAATACTAAACATCAATCTTTAGAAGAAAAGGCTATGGAAGATCTATTCGTCCAAACCACAACCCGATCACCGCAGGGGAGATTCCAGACACGCATAGGTCTGAAGTCGGACCCTGGGGTATTAGGCGATTCATTAGCGCGAGCATCAAAATGTCTGATCTCGCTAGAATCCAAACTCAACCGCAATCCTCAGCTCAAGGCGCGGTATGATGACTTTTTATCCGAATATTTAGCTTTAGGACACATGAGTCTTGTGCCCCCACATAACACTCAAATTGCTTATTATTTTCCGCATCACGCGGTAATAAAAGAACATTCCACGACTACAAAACTGAGAGTAGTATTCAATGGGAGCGCCAGAACTACCTCTGGGCTTTCGTTGAATGACATTTTAATGATAGGACCTACTGTGCAACAAGATCTATTTGACATTTTGTTACGTTTCAGAACGCCCAGGTGGGTGATGACAGCTGACGTGGAGAAAATGTATCGACAAATAGATATTCAGCCACAGGACAGACCTCTTCAAAGAATCCTATGGAGAGACAGTGTGACTCACTTGCCTTGCCAGTATCAGTTAAACACGGTTACATACGGAACCGCTTCAGCCCCCTTCCTAGCTACGAGATGCATCATGCAACTCGCTCAAACAAATAGGGACAAGTACCCTGAAGCTTGTCAAGTTATCGAGTCAGACATGTACATGGACGACTTGATAACTGGACACGACGATATTAATCAGCTCAATTTGATTAAAACCCAAATTACTGAAATATTTAATAGTGCATGTATGTCATTAAGAAAGTGGACAACCAATAGTCCCCTACAATTGCAAGAAAGTGTTTCATCTGTAAATTTTGCAAACCATGACACTTATAAAACTTTAGGATTAACGTGGCAACCTAGTACTGACACGTTGATATTCAATTTACACATTGAATGTAACGAAGCAAATTTAACCAAGCGATCAATTTTATCTGCGATAGCCAGAACGTTTGATCCTTTAGGGTTGCTCTCCCCCATTACTATAATTTCCAAGCTCTTTATGCAACGGCTGTGGCAAGAAAGCAGTAAATGGGATGATGAGTTATCTACTCCAACAAAAACTGAATGGTGTAATTTTGTGCATCAGTTCAACCTAGCAGCCTCCATACATGTAGCACGGCATGTATGTGGAACAGATCATAAATCCTCCGTAGAACTACACGGCTTTGCGGATGCCTCTATACGAGCATTCGGAGCATGTATCTATTTAGTTACTCGCAACGAGTTGACTTCCGAAGTTAACTCTCAACTTTTTTGTGCCAAGTCAAAGGTAGCACCTTTGCAACAAATCTCCTTACCCCGGTTAGAATTGAACGCAGCTTTATTATTATCTAAATTATTTAAACGCGTTAGTGAGACCAGTAACCTGGTTATAACAAGCTCCACATTGTGGACAGATTCTAGCATAACACTTGCCTGGATTGCCAGTCAAACTTTTAGATGGACCCCATCACGGTGGTCTATGGGAAACTACTGTAAAAAGCGCAAAGCATTTATTTAAAAAGTTAGTGGGCAATCATACCCTCACTTTTGAAGAATGTTCTACTTTATTAATCCAAGTCGAAGCTTGTCTGAATTCAAGGCCGTTGACACCCTTATCAGACGATCCTAATGACTTGTTACCATTGACTCCGGGTCATTTCCTTATCGGAGGACCACTGGTCGCTCTTCCCGAACCAGATCTGAATCATATTCCAATCCATGCAGTTAATCGGTATCAACTGTTAAGTCGACTATTCCAGACCTTCTGGAAGCGTTGGACTAATGAATATCTCAATTCTTTGCAACCTCGCAAGAAATGGACTCAGTTAACGACATCTACACTACAAATTAATGATTTAGTTGTGCTTAGGGAGGATAATCAACCGCCCTTGAGATGGAGATTGGGAAGAGTAACAGAATTACATCCTGGTACGGATGGTATTCTGAGAGTAGTATCCATAAAAACTGACTCTGGTATTAAAAAGAGACCAATTCAAAAATTAAGTAAATTACCTATTTGGTAATTCCTAGCAGGATAAATGATTATGTACTTACCGATAATTATTTGTCTTATGTTATCTGTAACTTCACTTTATGTTTTATGTTACTATGCAAGAACTGATCACATTAAATTATGTACTTAATTAATTAAAAGGCTGAGTAATTATAAGTACACTTTATTGAATCCATGTAAATTTGTATGTAAATGCTTACCTACAAGGGTAACTTACCATATCAACTTAATTGAAGTATCATTTGTTGCTAACACAATTGACTACCATACATACAACAAGTAAGATTAATACTTAACTTTCAACTTCTTCAAGGTGTATAAGTCAAATAAATTATTTTCAAAGTCAGAATTCTATTTAAGTTTGTATGCACCTACCATTGTTTTGTATAATCAATGATTCTTAGATCTAAGTGTTGATTTCTACAGACAAGTACCAGTTATTGAAAAACAAAAAAGAATTATAAATTAGAGTCAATCACTGTTAACCAGTATATTATGACAACCTCAAAAATACAGTCCACGATGTAACATTATGTAAACGAGCTATTATACATCATTGTGGAGATGATCTCTCTAGTAATATTGCCAAATATTCACCGTTATAACACGGTATTTGCCAATCTGAGGCCCGCCAGTATGGTCCAAATTTAATATGACCAAATTAATTAAAACAATATACCTACCAAGAATAATAATCTTTTTGTCTTTGGTACATTTTGTTGGGTTGGTATTGCATTTCTGACAGACGCCTCAGGCGTGTAAAACCCAACATCCGTCTCTTTTCTCTTCGAGCGTCGCACTGGTAACTTGTCTTAACCTGTTCACCTAATTTAATCACGTAATCCTTTGTAAAAACCCCTTGTAATCTTTATGGAATAAAGGACCATTAAATTGTTTAACTAACTACATCTTTCAAGTCATCTCCACACCCCACATCACCTCAAAATTAAAGTCCAAATCGAAAATACAGTCCACGAGCAAAACCCGACCAGGTATAGGTAGGTAAGATCGATAATTATGTATAAGTGTAGAATTCTCTAGGCTAAGTAGGTATTTGTTATAATTATAGGAATACTGTATTACATTTGTAGGTAGGATTTTGGTTGTATCTCTAGGTAGTACGTGAAGCGTCGAGAAGTAATAATTACTCTGGAACCGTCTGGCGACTTTAGTTCTGGATCATACTGCTCTGAAGAGTATAAAGGTGCGAATGGCCTGCAGAGCGGGCCAGTATCATAGCGACTTACAAACACATCGAAGCCATCTGATCAGTGAACCGAAACCAAGTAGAATAATCGAGAAAGTAGTGTGAAAATAAATATTGTAACAGTGTAAAATAAATAAGTTTTAAAGGAGACCTGTGTATTTTTAATTTTGAAGACAATTGAACCCTAATTTCGTAACACTACTTACAAAATAAAAACCCAAATCTCATATCTCTAAAGCCTTGAAACCTGTATATGCTTGCAACTCTTGACGACCGTCCCTGAAACGAAGTAGCATAGACAAAAGGGAACAGAGTTTTTTTACAGAAGTATTTTCTTTGTAACTCTACTAGAGATTCGAACCAGATAATTTTTGCGTATGGATCGAGAAGATTTAAACACTAGACTTGTGAGTGCTTTTAATGCCATTTTAAATCTCATGTGTTTCAGCCGAAGCTTTAGTTCTTTTGAATACACGTCTTTACAAATCCTAAAGGGGAAAAGAATTCGGGATTCGTTTTGGCCCATAAGCGACTTCCCAATAGAGAGGCGAACAAAAAGTGGCCGGCCAAAGAAGGCTCTAAAAACCAATACCTGTTTTTTTGTTTGATTTCTGCCAACATAGGGCAGGTGCACCGACCGATCGAGAACAGTCTCTGAAGCATGATACTCGTACTTACCTCTTCGTGTAGCGATGCCATAGCGTTTAGCAAAAAACTGCAGAAATAAAGACAGCGTTTCCAGTGAACGTTTTAATTTTTATACTATTTTTGGGAAGAGTCTGTGGTTCAGATTAAACATTCAACAGGGAGGTACAAAAGCAAATAATGTGTATAGAAACAGCTGTGAGAGGTACAAATGTGAGAAAAAGTGATACAAGATACCCTTTTACAATCTTGAATCAGTGTTTTATTTGCTTTGTTGTCTGTACAATGTACATACTTGGTTTAAACATTCTCAAAATTACCAAACATGTAGAAATGGATTAGTAAGCCAATTTCGATACTTTTTGGACACGAAGACCGTCGTGTCGCTTTGATAACCAGCCTTGAAAATGCTTTCCGCTCGTGAAAGCGAAACGTCAGCAGACAAAAAATCTGCGAATAAAACAGAGTCTAACCCGAAATAATTCCAAAAGAATTTCTCAACTAACTCCGATCGTGAACGTGAAAGCTTGAAACTTTATTTAAAAAAAAATTAAACTTGTACAAAAATTCAGGTTAATTCTATACACCTTATTTCCTTTCAGTAATTAATTATCAAAAAATGTATTATTTTTTTCACTACCTTTTGATGACCTGTCTTTGGGTGTAGGTACCTTAATATTGTTTCCTCATACCTACACAATAACCACAAAAACTGGCATCTCTACTCGAAGTATAAATTTACTAAAAATGAACGCAAATTAAAGCGCTCATTGGAGGCGCTGTTTGAGTTTCCTTACACTTTTTGGTTGAGAATGGTTTTACATCGCAAATCATCGGTAGATAATCCATGGACTAACAAACCATTAAAGATCATCCTCAGTTAACCGACGATCATGAATCAACAGAAACAAGTTATAAAGAAAAACTCAACACCTGCCGATGTGTGGCTATCACAAAAAAACAATAAGTATTTTTATTTTATTTTATACCTACCATAATAATAGAATATTTTTTGTTTGTAATATTATTTCTTAGACGCTATGGAGTCCGCGCAAATATCAAATACAACCAAATATTAGGTCCCTTGACTTATAAGTTGGTATGCGGCTGACCACCCATGCTGTAAAAAATGGTTCACTATGATAATATCACCCCTGTTTCAGGGAAGGACGGCAAGAGTTGCAGGGTGTATGCCCATTTGAGATTTGCGTTTTTATGTTGTAGGTTCACATGCGACATGTGCAAGCGCGAACTTGTACGTGTCTGGTTGTGAGAATGCATATAATGTGAATCCCCAAGGTAACATATCTTTGATACTTAGATTAGATTAGATTAGAGCCTAGCTGAATGGCTAGGAAGGAAGTTAAATAGACGACAAGTCCGTGGTCTAGTGGTTAACGCTACTGGCTTGGAAGGTTAAAATATCATCATCAAAGTTTCTAAGGTGATCTTCGCTAACTTGAAAAGTGTAAGCACAAAAAGTTGATCTAGCCTTACAACAACTGGGTCTTGATTAAGTAATTGGCGCTTTCTATGGCGTCGATTCATTTATAATTGTAGGGATGATCGAGGGAACAAATGTTCGAGGACGACGCCGAGAGTTCCTACAAGACGTATTGACACATATGTGCGGTTCCGTCTGCAACGAGCTCAAAAAAAATGCCATGGGAAGGGAGGAATGGCGAAAAAGATTAATGAACAATGCTACAAGACAATCTTAGGACTAAGGCAACGATGACTAAGTTCGCATGGGGCTCTTGAGGTATAACGACGATGCCATGTTGAAAGCACCGGTTCTCATCAGATCACCGAAGTTAAGCAACATTGGGCGCGGATGCTACCTAGATGGGTGACCGCTAGGTACACCGCGTGTTGTTGGCATTTCTTAGCCCGGTCCGTAGTCCAGTGGCAACACTTCGGACTCGTAAATGGAAGGTTGTGGATTCGACTCCCGGCGGAGCACAAAATATACCATTTATATTTCGAATGTGCTCTTCGCTGAGTTAAAAAATTCATAAACCTTTACCAAAAACCGGTCACTGAAAGGTCCATCCAACCTTACAACAACTGGATATTGCTTGAGAATTGGCACTTTCTACAGCAACGACCAAGCTCGCAGAGGGCTCTTGAGGTGTGACACTTACAAAAACAGCGCTCACCAAATAAATCATCCTAATATTATTATATAATCTAAGTTGCAAATACATATTGACATTTTCAATACACATTCACAGGCAGACACTTGTAAGTTCACGCTAGCACATGTTTTATGCGTAGTAATATAAAAATAAACCTTGCATCTCCTGCCACCCTTCCCTGAAACCTTTGTGGCAATAGCAAAAGTGAACCAAGTTTTTACCTAATGGGAGTCAGCCTCATATCAACATATCAATCAATTAGAAATGTATGATTCATACAAAAAATTACCCATATTTTAAAATTTTATACAGAGGAAAATGTTTATTTGTGTAATAAGTTTCAATTTACTCATTCTGTTCGAAACACCAAAACAAGTACAGTTTTTTTTAACACACCCACATGGTATTATTCAAAAAGCTTTTGAATTATTGAAATATAACTAAATTTAGAAATGCGTGGGTTCGCCCTTGGCCTTATATTATTCACATGGATACATAGTTACATACATATCTCCTCATCTATATTTAGGGAGCCTGTTTACTGGGCAGGGGTGCTCTGGGTGTATGTCTGCCATAGTTACCAATACCCTTCAAAATCCAATGGATTACATGCCATTACAGCTGTATTCAAAATATCTCAACATTTGAAGTTATAATTTTGTGCAGCGAAAAGAGGGTTATACAGACTTTGAAACCCCCCGATCCAAAGTTTTTACTGGAAAGACGCAATTTTAAAAATTACAGTTTTTAAAATGTGCGGTTTGGATTTAGATGGTCCTTCGAACCGGATTCTACCATTATTTTCGGAATTACGATGGAGCCAAGTTTGACTCCACCATGTGCGATAGGAGAGAGGAGACTGTTATTTCTTTATTTAATTGGGAGCTTGAGCAAACTTTTCACAGGCAAATCTGCCCGTCTTGGTAGAGACCTATCTACAATCCGCTCAACCAATAGGATATATTATTTCACAAACATATCGTTTGCATCGTCAGATGGTTAAGTATTAATTATTGCTAGCATGAATATGACCACCTGGCGATGCAAAAAGTATGTTTGAGAAATTGGCTGTGGACATTTAATTACACTAAAAAGAAATCACACCTTTCGATCAAAGAAAAAAAAATAGCCTTTTAGAAATATATTTTTTAAATCATGTATTTGTAAAAAATTAAGTAAAAAGAAAATTGAATACACGTGCAAGGAAAATTTGCACAACTACAAGAATTATGAATCAATAAAGAATATGTTTTACTGCAAAAATTTGCAGGGAAGTACGTACGGCTGCAATTATTTATATCCTGATGTACTTTTAAAAAAAACTCGTGCAGTGGGAACTCAATAAATAAAGAAACGTTGCATTTTTTCTATTATTTATAAAACAATCAAAGAACAATGACGAAAAATGCTTAAACCGGCAAATCATCATACCCGTGCCTATTTACTCGTACATCTAATAATTTAATTTCAATATTTTAAATCCACTTTTTGGGTGTTAAACAAACCTTTATGGAAGAATGATTTTTTCAACCCAGCGAAGATCACATAATTTTTTTGTGCTCCGCCGGGAATCAAACCCACAACCTTCCGATTACGATTGAGTAGCTATAACTTTATGACCAAGAAATTGTCGTTTTTAGCATTGAGTGTTAATATTTTACGATGTTTAATAAGTGTGTTCGGTAGCTCAGCTGGTAGATTGCTTGAATTCCATGCCGTAAGCTCGGGTTCGAATCCCAACGAGGGTGTCAGAAATGCTTTACCGTTTCGGTGTTTATTTCAAACCCAAAAATAAAATATCGGCCAGGTTTCCTCAGCCTTCACAAGAAATGAGTGCCAGCGCCCTCGGGAGCTGGGAAATCCCCACTTTAACTGAAATGGTTGGCGTTGTCCCCCCTACCTACAAAAATTAATAGGTTCCACTCGCCACATTCGAAAGCCTTCGGGGTTAACGCGGCAAGAAGTTACACAATAAGTGTAGCTTAGTTGCGTTAGTACCTATATCTTCGCAACTAAGATTCGTCCCTTGGTGAATCGCGGAGAGTGACTGTCCCATATGCACTAATAATATGGATTACACGCTCTGTAACAGTGTCACGAGGGTGGGGGAGGTTTTAAATGGGGTTGAATTGGAATTAGATTACTACTGCATGCTAGTAGGGCACCCTTAATGCTGGCTTAAAAACTAACAGCACCCTTAATATTCTGAAAGACAACTCTAATAAAGTATAATCTTAGTTGCAGATTTTTATTAATATATTTAACTTATAGGTTGGTATGAGGCTGACCACCCATACTGTAAAAAATGGTTCACTTTGCCAATGTCACCCCTGTTTCAGGGAATGTCGGCAAGAGTTGGAGGGCTTATGTTCATTTGAGGTTTGGATTTTATTTGTAAGTACACAATCAGCATTTGTAAGCGCGAACTACACGTGTTTGATTGTGGGCATACATCCGAGAGCTTTGAATGAATATATCCTTGCAACTTAGATTATAGATATGAGGTTCACTCTCTTTACAAGTACATATCGACGGTTAAAAGGCAGTAGGGCATAAGCGACATAAACTAAATTGTTCAGTAGAGCAGTTTAAAGTTTGAGATTGTAGAAAAATGGCATAACTTTTTTTTTTATCATATCGTTAAAATTAAAAAAATAAAGGCATTTATTGGCATTCCTATTAACGTGTTTGACGATGTTTTATGATTTTTTTCATGTTATAAGCGCCTTTAGGACAAAAAAGGGCCAAAATCTAGTCGGTTACACCAAAACCATAATTTGAAAACGCAGTTGTTTGCTTGGGCATAAACAAGAAAAAAATCATCGCAGAGCTATGGGAGTTAGCGCATTAGAAAGAGTGGAAAATTTTCAGTAGGACAGCATTCATAACTCATTTTTGACCAAAATGTCACTGTTTGTCACTTTTTGACAAAAATGTACTGCCTTTTAACCGTTGATATACTTATTCATCTGCACTTACACATCCTACAAAAATTCTAAAATTAAATTTAATAAAAAAACAAACCTCAAATAAATATTTCTCAAATCATTCATTTGTAAAATTAATATTGAATTTTCAGTGTTAAACACAGACCTTAAAAATATTTCAGAAATAAAACGCCCTTTCCTGAAACAGTGGTGACATATGGTAAGTCTCACGCCAACCCATAAGTCAAGGAATATCATTTTTAATCGATCTATACCTAATGTAAAATTTACTTCTCAAAGATGTATTAAAATTTAAGATTAATATGTGATGCATGCCCACAAGTAGGCCCGTGTAACTCATCACATAAGTATAATGACAAAAAGTCAATAATGTTATTTTATATTCAAACGCATTTCTTCGTTACGATGACCATATTATTACGATTTAAAAAATGGAGTAGAAACAGTCGATTATCTTTCGGCGGGTTGACGTCACACACCCAGGTGGCTGGATTCTTAGCCACAAAAAACAGAATATAGTTTTACTATTTAATGGGGTGACGTCACAAGTTTATCCCGGGGTTCTTATTTGTAAAAATACAAAAATTAAAGCGTGTCTGATTATGAAGTCCCCCAAAAATCCATTCATTGGTTTCCATTATATTTATTATGTACTTCCGAATACCAGTACGTTGAAAACTAGATGAATGACGGAAGCTGTGTTGCTGTATTACAAAAAGATATATAGCTTTGTACTAGCTGCGGGTATAGACCCCATTTGCTTAAAAATAATGTGGTACATTTGTAATGTACACCATGACACGGAAATTTTATAAAATAAACTGTACCCCGAGTATAAAACATTTCAATAAACTCACTTCGATCGGGTAAATAAACTATGTATTAAAGATACAACAGCATCCCTAGTGAGTGATTTAGTTTCCATGAATTTATTACATCGAGGGCATTTACGTAATGTTTTATATTCGGAATACTATAGAAAAAAAATTACAGAATTAAACAAACGGATTTTTCGATTTTTTTTAAGTTTCGTAGGCATTTAACATACTGTAAGTACATACATGGAAGTTTTTTTTTTTTTAATAAATTTGTGAAGAGGAATGCAATTCACCCACCTATTTAGCCTAGCCAGTAGTTGTCTTCACGCGAAAGCAGAAGCTTGTGTGCGTGCAACGACATCTGAACCAGGGTCCATGTTATGGTCAAAGGGGCCAACCGTGGCTCGAACCAACGTTATCTGAACCAAATACGCTAGCTGAACAAGCGTCTTAACCGCCGCGCCGTGGCCATAGCACCGACGAAAAAATCAGTTCATTCTGATGATCTGAATATATAGTTGGATAATTTTTCTCTTTTGGGCGTCGTTTAGTGGCTCCAGCCACCCCAAGGGCGCGAAGATTGGACAAAGCGAACGTTAATAAAGGTAAGCGTGGAAGGAGAAGACCGAAGAAAGAATAAATTGATCAAGTAAGTGAGATCGCAACTGACTGGTAATAACTCGCAACTGGTATAAAGCACTGCGCAACTCACTGCGATTGTGTTAATCGTAAAAGGATGGACTACACTATTCAGTACATTTTTTCGATGTACGCGATCAAGGTGAGTTTATGATACATACTCGGGATACTGGAGAGTGTGAAAAAGAGGAGAGCATGCATTTTAAGAGAGTGATGAATGTCGGGGAGATGAAAGAAGTGTGCAAGGACAGAACAAAGTGGCGACACATCTGCGGAGGTACTGGCCACCTCTAGCAGAATTGCGCTGAATACAAGACAATACACAAGATTGTAAGCACGAGTACATAGAATGACTTGAGTACTTATATACCGGGTTTTCTGAGAACGATTAATATTCTGTATTTATATGCCTGCAGTATCACCAAATATGTTGAAATATTTAGAATCTGCATTAATTTTAAGTCATCTTTAATTAAAGTTGCAAAGATACATTGGCATTTCATGGTACAGTGAACTCTGCGAGGTAATCTATAGAAATGTGACTAATCTTTAGTCGTTTGGTTAGCGCTGCGGACTC
Source organism: Agapetus fuscipes (assembly GCA_951799405.1). Taxonomy (NCBI): domain Eukaryota; kingdom Metazoa; phylum Arthropoda; class Insecta; order Trichoptera; family Glossosomatidae; genus Agapetus; species Agapetus fuscipes. The sequence continues at coordinate 7,712,756 of OX637333.1, forward strand.
GTAATCATAAGGTCATAGGTTCGATTCCCCGTGGAGCACAATTTTTTTTCAAAATATTCTCTTTGTTGGGTAGCAATATAGCTAAATAAAGTCACATTTACATCCATATCGATACCTAAAAGGTAAAACTGAATAAGTACAGATTCCTTGTTTTGAGATATCGCAGAAGGAAGATTTTAATGTGGATTTCTTAGTTCGTGAACCAATCATCAGAATGAACTGTTTTTTTTGTCAATTTAACAACGATTGTAATATTTTTATCTACTTTAGTTAACTCGAACATTTCAATTTATTTCAGCGATAAAAAAAATGCAGTTGAATAAGAAAGTACCTAAATACTTTTAATTCTCAGATTAGTGTGGTATTTGTTTTACTTACACACAAGAAAAATGTTTTACATGATGAATTTTCAAAAGTTTAAACCGATTCACACGTTCCGTTACAATTTCAGTAAGCAGACATAATATTCTGTGGTGAAGGTACGCCAGTAATATAGGTGAATTGCTTATTTGGCAATATTGCGAATTGTCCACCCTTCTGGTTTGACCGTTGCTACAAGGGGAGCACCCCATTTCATCTGTCATCCCCTCCATCCGCTGGACATGACCTAATCATCACTCTGCTAAGCCTTGATTGCATTTGTAAAGTAGCATTTAGGGCGCGTTGTTTCAATTGTAGTTTATGTGACTTTAAAGTGAAGAAAAATGGGCGTACATGGCTTAACTTCAGGACCTTTTCGGACACAACGCAAAGTTTATGGATTGTCTATGCATTACTGGAAGACCGTGTGGAAGCTTTCATACATCTCCATTAGAGTGTCCCTTATTTTTCAACTTGATTATTTTTTAACGCATAGGGGCTATTTTTTTGCGTATTGCTATAAAACACTTCCTCAGAAAATTTCAGATCATTTGGAGCACAGTAACCCGTGCCGACTTGTATCGGAACATGTTCATACAATTTATGCTACAGTACAAGCGCGCGGGTGGCAGGTTCTCACTTTGTTTTCAGTCAAATGCAATAAGTCGTGTTATCAACAGGGTTTATTTAATTTGAATCATATTTCAGCTTAATAACGAAGTGCTTAAAAAATTATATTCTAAGTTGGAGAGGCACAACACCAAATAACAGGTGACAAATTAAATTACCATCAAATCGTCTAACGAAGGAAGAAAGGTCACGGCAACGTGAAATTGAGGAAAATAAAAGAAAACTAACTGCATGTACTTCACTATATGTTTTCTTACAGAGTATAGAAGCCAGTTGAACATTAAAGACCACCAGGCATCCGTTAAAGTGCTAGGTCTCAGCAAAGACAAATATACAATTAATAAATCTTTCATTCAAATGGTTCTATCTGAAATGTGGATGGAATGGCAGAAGCAGCTGCCTGGACATCCCTGCAAGAAAGCATGGATGTCCAGGCATTGTTTTTTGGAGACTGGGTATTCAAGGCGGTCACTTCAATCATTTGGAATGCTATTCCCGCCTTACGTCTCAAAACTCACCTCCTCGTTCTATCATATGGACAAGCGCCTTTGCAATGACGCACTGTCATAAAAGGTGCTGTGTAAATTTTGTAATTCAAGCTATAAAAACGGATTTGTAAAATTATGGTCCTGACATAGTAATTGTTAATTGGGATGGGACAGTGTTCCGTGAATTGTAGACTGCAGGAGTTCTTAGGAAGAGCGATTACCGGTCGTTGATTTCTTTCGATGCTAAAGAAAAACTTCTTGCTGTTCCAAAACTAGATAGTTCTTCTGGTAAAGATCAGGCCATGGCTTTTTAAGCTCGTTTCATGATAGGGACCTTAGTGACTAGATGCGAATAATGTGCTGTGACACTTCAGCTTCTAGTGTTGGACTAATGTTGGAATTTTGGACAAAAGTTGGAAAGAGAGGTATTATTGTTTGCTTGTCGCCAACATGTTTATAAACTCGTCTTAATAAATGTGTTTGAAGCAAAAATACCTCCAATTACTATAAATACTGATATTTCACAGTTTTACAAATTAAAAGATAATTGAAATAATATTGATTCTACTGACATCCAAACTTGCCCAAATTTGTGAAACAATAATATATCATTGATTGAGAAATCTATCAATTAGTAGTGTTTTATAAGCATGGACTTTAAAAGTTTATTGTACGAGATAAGTACCGTGAACTGATCAAACTACACATCATGTTTTTGGGTGGTGATGAGAATAAACCTGAAAATAAAGCCTCCTGATGCTTTGCATTAAGCGCGGAGGATGGCAAGAGTATTTTACTCTTTAGGGATATGTTGCAGTCTTTATTTAAAATGAGCACAAAGAAGTCGAGAAGAGAAAGAAGTCCTTAGAGATATTTGCTCATTTATTACCACTGTTTATGTGAAACCCTGGGTTCAGTGTAGTTTGGCAGTTAAAGGACCTCATCAAGATGTGTGATTTTTGAAAGTTTTGAAGGGTTATGAGAAACTTGGAACAGTTATTTCTCAAGTAGCCTTGAAGAAGTTTTGTCAGCTTTTATGGCATTTGTCAGATGAAATAGCAGTATCATCAATCTTTGATGATTTGGTGGAAGATGAAAAAAATAAAACTAAAAAGCAAACTTTTGCTAATTTAGAGAGGAAAAGTTCTTGCTCATTACAAAAGAGGTTTAGTCCATCTAAAGAAAAAATATCAATATCTTTATACGGTACATATAAAATCATCAGTCATTTTATTATATTTTTCTAATTATGTATTGATTGTAATGGTATTTTATTTTTTGTAATGTTTCACATAAAACTTTGGATCAGTTTATGTCTTCCTCAAGCAAAAAAATATTTTCAAGATTGTAAATTAAAAGGACTTTCCTTCAAGATAGCGTCTCGTCGTGGAAATAAAATGTTATTTTAAAGGAAAGAAAATTTACCTTTGTTAAAACAGTCAACGATACTGCAGAAAATTGGTGAAAAGAATGAAGATTTTCATGGCGAAATAACGACCAAGGAAGAACAGAAGCAATGCCAAAAAACTGTATTTTTACTACAAAAAGAAGACGCCGAAGAGAAAATATCTTAATCAAAAGTATCTTTTTTTTTGCTTTTAATATATTTCTCCATTATTCACAGATATTTTGGTTTATTTTGACACTTAAGAATCATTATAAAAATTTGAATACCATCATATCTAGAAGAAGTAAATTTCTCTTGTTTTGAAAAACTTTGAGGCCTCGTCGGCACGGGTTAGAATCATCGTACAAATATGATTTTTTTTATCTGAATAGTTTATAGTAATTGTAAAAAAGTTAGAGGGTATGCGTTTTCAAAATCGAAAAAAAAAATTTTTTGGCCATATAAGGGACACTCTAATCTCCATACACTACTGACTTCCGAACTGGCGCCGCATGGAAAATAAAATGCATCTAGAGTGCTCGAGAAATAATCGTACAAATATTCTACTAGCTGAGCTCTTGACCGGTTATCTCGCTTATTTCATCAATCCATGCTTTCATCGGTTTTCCCTTTCCAAGCTTAGCTTTCACATTCCCTTTGTACACTATTTTTATCAGTCGTTCATCGTTCATTCTTTCTAGATGACCGAACCAGCTCACACTATAAAAGTAATATAACATTCTCGAAACAAAATACACCGGTGTTTCGAGCCTACAGAATTTACTAGAACCATCTACTAAACAATTATTATGAATGGAGTCTGTACAAATTAGAAAATATTATTTTTTTCTCGGCGGCAAAAGGCACAGGTCTTTGGGAGTATGGTGCGTTAGCAACCAATAAATATTATACTTGTTTTCCTTTTCCCTAGAAAACCAACCGTGTGATGTCACAATTTATTGTCTATGGAATTCGAGCGGAGTCCATTCCCCGTGGGACGTAGTTAGGTACTTACAGATCGAATAATTATTTTTCTATCTATAAATTAAGTTGCAAAGATAAATTGACCATTCAGGCTTATACTCGATGCGTGCCTACAGGCAGACACGCGTAAGTTTGCTTACACATGCTGCATATGCACCTACAAAAAAAATCACATGAACATAAACCTTGCAACTCCTACCACCCTTCCCTGAACCCAGGGTGGCATTGGCAAAAGTGAACCAAGTTTTTACAGCATGGCGGTTGGCCTAATACCACCAACCTATTAGTGAAGTAACAAAAAAAGAAAGAGAGAAATATACTAGAAGCTAACAGAAGAATAATTAGAATGAGACATTACATTCATCAGGAATTATCGTCAACAAGCGCCTTGTTGAGTCAATATGAAGGAAGCTCATTGACATATCAAAATTATAGAATGAATGTAGAGCTGGAAATAAATCAAATAGAACTTATTAAATTATTTGTAATTAAGGTATAATTTTTTTCCAGAATAAAGGATTATGAAAGAAAAACAAAAAACTTAACTAATCAGAAATAGCTGACAATAAAAACGTTTTCATCAAAAGTGACAAAAGAAAGATGATATTGTAATAATAGAATTACATTAATGTTTTATTATTGTAATACGTTAAAAAATAAATTATAAGTAAAAAAGCATCTACATAACGGAATAATAATAATACTGCGCCGAAGATCGTAAGGGCCGTGCAGTTGTTGGCAACCATTAAATAATAAAGCATTTTAATTAATATCTACTTATTCTTGTTTTTTCTTACCTATAATGCAAATCAGCAAAACATTCAACAGCATATCGACTCCCATAGTGCAGGATATCAGAACCATGACAAATATTCACTCAGTTTAAACCGAACCTAAAAGGTTCCCCATTTCAAGAATTTGTCAACTTTAAACTATTTCACATTTTCAAAAAAAAAAAACGACACTGATTTTTAAAATCCAAAATGTTTTTCAATTATGTTTGGGATTGTAAATTCTTTTCCCAGACAGCTGACTGTAACCACGGGTTAGTGAGTTGTACTATGGCAAAGTTACATTCCTATAGACACAAAAAACGTAGTTAGCAAGTAGGTATATTACAAAACTATTCAAAAATACCTAGATTTTATCAATGTTCTTTTAGTATTTGAAACCACACAGCACTGCAATATTTTTGAGAATCTTAAGACACAAAATAAAAAAAAACACACACACAAAGACGCAACACAAGATTGTTGTATTTTGAAAACCAAAACTTAAAAAGTTCAAAGGAACAGAATTTCGTAACAAAACAAAACAAATCAAAGATATCGCAGTGAAGTGTGTAAGAAATACTAAAAAAATATCTTTTCATATTTTTAGATTATATACCACATAATATTTTAAGAGTAAAACATTCGATTTCACGATATTTTGTTTACGAGTGTCGGTTCGTGCGCGACGCGTTCACCGGGCCGGCAGCTTGGGCGCAAGTGGTGGAGGACTGGGCGGGTGGCGCACGCGCGGGGCGCCTGAGGAGCGCTACCCAGCGGCGCGCGGCGACAACTGCGCGCAGGCTATCGACCGCGCCCCCCGCGCAGGCGCCGGGGGTCCTCTCCCCCCAACTAGGCCCCACAATCCCAAAACCAGTGCCGCCCTAGACAGACGGTACCTGCCTCCTACATACAACTGATGGAGAGAGACCTATCGAGAGAGGTCTTTACTCAGGAACTCAATGTCACTAAAGCGATGCCCGAAGTAATATAAAACACTTATACCCGATAATGTCGTAATCTAACCAACAATGAGGTCCGCACGTGAATTGACGTGGACAAAATTGCGTAGTCACTCAGCCGGATTGCTAGAGATAAGTCAAACAAATATTTTGTTATTGGTTGCTAAGGACGGCAGTACCATATAAGACTTACGTTTGCTCGAGTTTAAAAATGTAACAAACCCATTCTTAAAATGTAAGTATCCCTCAGACAAGTTTAAATGGATTTTTTTTTTCGAAAACTAAAACACACTTTTCATCCCCTACCATACTCACCGCATCTGTCACAACGAAGGAAACTGATGGAGATAAGAACAACGCATCTAACTTTCAGTCAGTTACCGACACTAAGCGGACTACTGCGTAGCTTTGATACCCAGCCTTGAAAATGCTTTCTGCTCGTGAAAGCGAAACGTCGTCGTATAAAAAATCTGCGATAGAACACGGTCCAACACAAAAGACTTTCAATATGATTTGTAATAAACATTATGATGTCACAGTTATGCAGGGAGATATTTTTAAAGAGAATTGTTTTTTGCCTCCGAACCTTGGTCCAAAATGCGACTTTAAATTTATTATCCCTAAGCTCCTAAAAATTTAGGAGTTGTTGATGAAATCAGGAATACAAAGTAATATTATACTCGTACATCTCAATCAATTTGAAAAAACAATCCTTCCTAGAGATGACATGCTTGAAAGTTGAACTAGGTATGTATTTAGTTATAATCGTAAGTTACATTTGACAGTTTTTTACAGTTTTTACAGTTACAATGACTTCAATGATTAAAGAAAGATTCGCTATTCTAGACAGACGGTACCTAATCCTTACATACAACGTAAAATGAAAGACCCAACGGCGAAGAAAGACCTGCCAATAAAATAGAGACGTACATACCGATGAAAGTTCTTTCATCATTTATCTTTGTTACTGAAGCAATATTCAATGTAAAAAGAGACACGGGTAGAGTACTAATGCATTAGTAGTAAAGTGTATGCGTGACCATTTATATGCAAACTTTGACAAGAAAAAATATGTCATGGGGCCGGGTTGCTAGGGATTAGGGAAAAAGCATACAGATGTTTTGCGATTGGTTGCGAAGGACAGTAGTAAGTAGTCACATCGTAATAGATCGACGTTTGCCCGCTGAGAAAAAAAAACTATTTTCAAATTTGTGCTGACATGATATGCGAGCACTTTTTTTCCTACAATTTTGCAAATGTAAATGAGAATACATTCTGTTACTCCTGTGACCTGTCATCATTTTGACATTGAAATGAAAAAAGAAAACTATTTGTATTTTTAATGATGATAAGGATGCAGCATACATTTTTCCGGGCTTGTAGACCATGGTCCAGTATTTCATCTGTAGGCTGCTTAAATGAATTATATTTGTATTTTTGTTGAAATAATTCGATAAAAAATTATAAAATTATTACGCCTCACAGGTTGACTACCACTAAAAAAGTCGTACACAGATGAAGCCGCGATATTGTGAGAATTAAGAAATAACAAATAAAATTAATATTTTGGATACTATTTTGTAAATACCTAATGGCGAAGTGTGCATACCAATTCATAATTAAATTATGAATGATAATTCTTTGATCTGTGGGACATATTATGTACCCACACAAACCGCATCGAAAAAATTCAAAAGACTTTTTTGAAATATCTGGAGAGACGTTTATATATAGAACACACCAACTATAATTCTTCCATAGAACTTTTCAAACTCAACACATTGCAAGATAGAAGGACCTACTTCGATCAATTGCTATTGTACAAAATATGTAACAATATAATCGACTCACCAGAAATACTAAGTAATATATCATTTCATGCACCAATCAGACATACCCCCTCTCAAAACTTATTTCACCTGCCCACTTGTCATACCAACTACCGATACCATTCAACCATTTTCAGAATACAACGTGATTACAACCTAAATTTTAAACATCTTGACATTTTTCAAGACTCATTACTAACCTACCGTAATAAATTGAGATATTTTTCAACTCCCTTCAATTCCTTCCCCTAATCCCCTCAATCACTTACACACATTAATCCCTCCTTTTCCGCATTTTCTACTTCAATTTCCTTTTACTCATTTTCTACCTTCAATTTCCTTCTAATTTACTTTGTTATATTCACTCTGTTAAAACTACTTTACTTACATACCCCCGATTGTTTCACTTATCGTTAAAAAAATTCTCATACCCTGTTTCTTTCTTTTTTGCTATTCTTAACTTACCTGCTCAACATACTGATTACACTATAAGAATACCTTTAAACTATTTAAATTTGAAGAAAACAACTTTGGCTAACACTAATTTTAATGAACACTATGTATTCACATTCATAAAGCTGTAGTTTTCTGAAATGAAATAAATAAATAAATAAATACATGTATACATGCACGAACCTGCGTGTAGCTTCTTCTGGTTGTATTTGTGATTCACAACTGCTGCTGTATGTACGTACATCGTGGAAATTTGAATTTACATCTTTTCTCGGTGGGCAAACATTTCACTTGTATGGGACTGCGGTAACTAATAACAATATCGACGGTTAAAAGGAAGTATAATAAGCGACAAAAACTAAATTGTTCAGGAGAGCAGTTAAAGTTTGAGATTGCAGAAAAATGGCTTAACTTATTATTTTTTACCATATCGTTAAAATTAAAAAAAATAAAGGCTATTAACGTGGTTTGACGATGTTTTATTTTTATGTCACAAGCGCCTTTAGGACAAAAAAAGACAAAATCTTGTCGGTTACACCAAAACCATACTTCGAAAACGCAGTTGTTTGCTTGGGCATAAACAACAACAAAAATCATCGTAGAGCTATGGGAGTTAGCGCATTAGAAAGAGCATTTTATTTTAAGTAGGATAGCATTCATAACTCATTTTTGACCAAAACGTCCTTTCCTCCGTCCGTCCGTTACTTTTAACCGTTGAAATATATTTTGTTTGCTTTTCCCTAGCAAGCCGGCCGTGTTACGTCACAATTTTGTCAATGTCAACTTTTGCGCGGAGTCCAATGTCTACTAGCATTACACAGCAAGTTTCAATATACATAGTAGCAATTTATTTTCACTGATTAGGGAGGCGACTAGTCGCTACATACTTACTGAAATATGAAAAATAGAGAAATGACGAAAAAAATATTTTGTTCGATCAATATTAAACTTCACAGGATTCTGTATAATAGTTTTTAATTACTGAAAAATTAGCCAGGCACAAGGTAAATTTTAGACAATCTATTTTTATTTATAATATTTGTTAGGGTTTTTGTGGTTCACACAGTGAAAGTCCATTGTATTTATTTTAAAATCTTACACAGTTTTAGTTCACTTTTATATTTTAAAATTGTATTTATTGCTCAAAGAGCAGTAAATTTTTAAGAAAAAAGGCGAAAATATTTGAGCAATAACTAAAAATTAAGTATAAAAGTGAACTAAGAGTGCGTAATTTTTTTAATAAATATTTTAATTGATATTGTTATATGTGCAAAAAATACTTATTGGTTAGTAATTTGGTATGAAGCTGACCAAACAAACAGTGAAAATTGCTTCACTTTTGCCCCCGTTTTAGGGAAATTCGGCAAGAGTTGTAGAGTTTAATATGCTTACTTGTGGTTTTGATCAAATTTTGCAAGAACTTCCACGGCTTGCATTTGTGGCCTGTGGGCATGCATTAAATATGAACCTTCAAGTTAATTTATCTTTGTTACTTAGATACAGATATATCATAACTAACTCGAAATTCCATTGCCATGAATGCACTATAAAGCTTCATTCATTACTCATACCAACTTAAGATTTTTTTCTTATCTGCTGATAATATCTCTTCAATAAAACAAAATGCGATAAAAACTTGGCAAACTGCACCTTTGTGACTAATATACCTATTCATGTAACATGTATGTAGCACCAATTTCTACTAATTACAATGAGCTCCGCACGTGATTTGGCAAATACAATATTGGAACGTCCCTCGGCCAGACTTTTAGGGAAAAGTCAAACAAATATTTTGTTTTTGGTGGCTAAGGATGGCAATTCCACACAAGACTGACGTTTACTCGCCGAGGAAAATGTTCCAGATTCAAAAATGTTCAGGGTCCATTCACTTTATTTTCTTAAATAAATTTACCGTGTGAACTTATACGTGTCTGCTTGTGGGAATGCATTTAATATGAATTTCAAATGATTCATATCTTTGCAACTTAAATTTAGGTTTTAGATTTTAGGCACCGTACATTATTCTCGACGTATCGTAGCCAATGACTACAGGAGGCACGCTTTTTTCACGGCGGTTTTTTTCTGTTGGCTTCTAGTCCACTTTCCTGTAAATATTTTTTTTTGTTCATTAACTAATAGGTTGGTATGAAGCTGACCCCCATGCTGTAACAACTTGGTTCATTTTTGCCAATGCCATCCCGTTTCAGGAAGAGCGGCAGGATCTTTGCAACTTAGATTATAGATTGAAGATGAACATTGGCATCCAGCGAAACCTCAATAGATGCAAATAGTTTTGTACTTACAAAATGAATTACTTAAAAACCTGGCGTAGGTTTTAACTAATCTGAAATTATTGCAAGCTTCAGAAGATCTTTAAATGCAAAATACACATAACTACGCAGCAGTACGGATTTATAACACTGCTTAGGACTTAATAACTCTATGGACTCTTAATTAATATTTAGTCCAGAAAAATCCACATGGTTTGAAATGTTTTGCACGTCCCTATGGCCACCCCTAGCAGAATTGTGACTGGATACAGTAACAATTAGTTAGTAGTTACTGCTACATATACGAGTACTTAAAAATTAATGCCAAAGATTATTCTAAAATATGTACGTGAACATTTTTATTTCTTAATTAAGTGTCTAGTTTTTACAGCATTCGCGATTTCATTGTCTATTTTTTGTCAGTTTTAGAATTAAAATTGCAAAAGTCATGGCTAGTCAAGGTCTTTCACCTCGAACTCGAAAACAAGAGCGGAAGAATGAGAAATATTGTTAAGTCAGCCTTGAAATAAAACCATGAAGTTATTTACCTAGCAAGTGCAAATGCATGCAAAAAAACGTCTCAGTCCTTCACTTTTTTATTTTTCAAAGGAAGGTTTTAACTGCTTCGATATCAAAAGTAAGTTATACCTACTGTAAATAGGAGTGTTAAGTTTACATGGCCAATGGTTGGCGCTGGTTGCTTTTCGGGATCTATTATCGTGGCCTGTCAGAGCTTGAGCTTCTGGAAGTTTCGCCAATGTCTGCGACGGGTTTCATCAGCGTGAAGATGATGTTAATAAAACTGTTATGGCATTTAATTAAAATAACCACCATCATCATCAGCACAGTGAAGAAGCCCAACCCAGACATAAGCGAAATGTCCGGAAACTACAATTCTGATAAATCACTGCAACGGTTCCTGAAAAGCAACTCTCCAATGTCTTTATAATTGAAATAATATTAGGACGATTTATTTGGTGAGCGCTGTTTTTGTGTGAATCACACCTCAAGAGCCCTCTGCGAGCATGGTCGTCGCTATAGAAAGCGTCAGTTCTCAAGCGAGACCCCCTTTCTGATAAGGTAACCGATCTTTTTAAAGGCAGATACATATTTGAATTTTTCAACCCAGCGAAGAACATATTTGAGAATAAAAATTCAAATTTTCAAGCGAAACACTGTGGTACTCCATTATCAAATACACGTTTATTTAATTCCAAAAGACTTGATACGCAATTACGCAATTTTTTTTTAAATTTATTAATCAATTCTTTTGGAATTAAATAAACGTGCATTTGATATTTGAAAAGATGGATGATATTTTTTGTGTATTTTATTTATTTATTTCGTATATCTGATAGTTTCGGTTCCGGATTCTGATATCCATGACATCCCTGACATACACCTACCTATTTACAAAATATACTATGTTCGGATGCTGCATTTTTATTTCTCGGCAGACAAACGTCCCACTTCTCTGTGTGTAACTGGCGTTCTAGTAACCAATAAAAATATTAAATAGGCGAAAAAGCCTATTCCCTAGCAACCCGGGCGTGTGACACCACATTTTTTTCCTACGTCATTATTACTGCTTATTACTGAAACAGTGAATCAATGTTGCCATTAATTATTAATAACATAGGCTATGACAAATGTATGTAAATATTTTCATGGATCTCGATGGCGTTGCATCCTTCCGGCCATTGTTACGAGAGCTCATCATATTATATCTTACCATTCCTTGACTTATAGGTTGGTATGAGGCTGACCACCCATACTGTAAAAAATGGTTCACTTTGCCAACGTCACCCCTGTTTCAGGGCATGTCGGCAAGAGTTGCAGGGCTTATGTTCATTTGAGGTTTAGATTTTATTTGTAAGTACACAATCAGCATTTATAAGCGCGAACTACACGTATTTGTTTGTGGGCATACATCTGAGAGCTTTGAATGAATATATCCTTGCAACTTAGATTATACTTACACTTATACCTACTCATCTTATAAATTATTATCCGCCTGCAATCTGCATATTCATACCTTAAAAATGTAAATAAATCCTACATAACTTGAAGTCAATGTTACAGATTGTGGAAATGTTACCTACGCAAAAAAACGCAACTAAGCTACACATATAGTGTACCTTCATGCCGCGTTATCCCCGAAGGATTTCGCATGTAGCCAGTGAAAACTATTTACTTTTACAGGTAAGGGGTCCGGCATTACACCAACCAATTCATTTGAAGTGGGGGTTTCCCAGCTCCCGAGGGGGCTGGTTCTCATTTCTTGTCAAGGCTGGATAAACCTTGCCGGTAATTTAGTTTGGGGTTTGAAATGAACACCAAAACGAAAAATCATTTCTAACACCCTCGGCGGGATTCGAACCCGAGCTCACGGCATGGAATGCAAGCGCTCTACCGACTGAGCTATCGACCAAGATTGTGACAAATGCCAATGTTATCGGTTGTGGCAGTCAGGCCCGGATCTAGGGCGGTTCGAGCGGTGCGACCGAACCAGGGCCCCCACGCCCAGAGGGCCCCGAAAAAGTTCTAAAAAATGAAGTATGGATTGATTTTGAACTCTTTTGACTCAAAAAGCTGCGTTTTGTCCAGACAAAGACACCGATAATAAAAGTTTCTCAAAGCGAACGTTCGGGGCCCCGAAGACCTGAATGGGGCCCCTGACGACTTGAATGGGCCTCCAAAAATTTTAAACAAAGTCTCCAGTAACAAAGAAAAAAAGTTTCTAGGTAAAAAGTAAGAAAAAAAGGATAGGTAAACAAAGATATCGAATGTGTATTATTTTACAACACCTGTGCGTGTCTAGGATAATAGCTGTATAACTTGCTTTTGTTGTGTCCACAGCGGCGAAAATAAAAGGTCCAGACGGTTTTAAAACTATTTATTGTCTTTGGCGCCGAAGAGATAAACATCGCAAATTTAGACAATGAATGCTTTATTGAAGCAAGACACTGTTGAAAAAGAATGCAAATTTGTTAATGGATGTAAGTTTTTTTGAGCTTTTGTGATGAAAATAGTAATTTTATTTATGTAAATTATTGGTGAACAGGAGATTTTTTTAACGATAGGCCAATGCCACCCTAGTAACATGAAAAGGCGACAATTACACGTGACGCTTGTGGGCGTGCATTAAATATGAGCTTTCTATAATAATCTATAATCTAACTTGCAAGGATATATTATAAAGCTCTCAAATGCATGCCCACAAACAAACACGTGTAGTTCGCGCTTACAAATGCTGAATGTGTACTTACAAATAAAATCCAAACCTCAGATGAACATAAGCCCTACAACTTTTGCCGACCTTCCCTGACACAGGGGTGACATTGGCAAAGTGCACCGAAATTAAATTTCAATATATCTTTACAACTAGGTTGCAATTATGTTGGAAATATGTAAAAGTGCATTAACATATTCAATTACATCTAAAATCTATAATCTAAGTTGCAAAGACGTATTAACATTTATGATTTATATTTAATGCATTCCTATAAACAGACACATATACATACATATTTATATTAGGACAGATGTATTACAATTTACAAATCATATTCAATATATTCCCACAAACAGACACGTGTTAGTTCGCGCTAACAAATGCTGCATGAATACCTACTAACAAATTAAAAACCAAACCCCAAATGAACAGAAACTCTGCAACCTTTTCCGACCTTCCCTGAAACAGGAGTGACATTGGCAAAGTCAATCATTGTATACAGTATGGGTCAGCTTCATAAATCAAATTTGATAACAAAACTAATTTGAAATGGGAAGAGTCATTCAATTTAAATGCATTTTTTAAAACAAAAATTGCAACGTAATTAGGCAACACATATAGTGTAACTTCTTTCCTATGTTATTTCCGAAGGGCTCCTTGACTGATAAGTTGGTATGAGGCTGGTAGGTTGGTATAGGTTGGTATGAGTGCGGTAAAAATCGGTTCACTTTTGCCAATGCAACCCCGGTTTTAGGGAAAAGCGGCAAGAGTTGCATGGCTTATGTTCATGTGAGGTTTTGTTTATTTTTATGCGCGCATGCAGAATGTGTTGGCGCGAACCTACGTGTGCCTGTCTGTGGCCATGCATTTAATATGAATCTTAGACCGGTCCGTAGTCCAGTGGAAGCACTTCGGACTCGTAAATGGAAGGTTGTGGATTTGGATCCCGGCGGAGCACAAAAAGTATACCATTTATATTTCCCAATGTGCTCTTCGCTGGGTTGAAAAATTCATAAACCTTTTACGAAAGACCGGTCACTGAAAGGTCCATCCAAGCTTACAACAACTTGGTCTTGCTTGAGAATTGGCGTTTTCTACAGCGACGACCAATTTTGCAGAAGGCTCTTGAGGTGTGACACACACAAAAATAGCGCTCACCAAATAAATCATCCTAATATTATTATATTATTATTATTATGAGCCTTAAATGTAAACATATCTTTGCAGCTTAGATTATAAGTTATAGGTCGCATGTGGTTATTATACCCTATTTATTTTTACGGATAAGAGGGCCGGCCTCACTTCAACCCCTTCAGTGAATGGTTGAATTCGGGTTTCCCAGCTTCCGAGGGAGCTGGTTCTTATTTCTTGTGTAGGCTGTGTAAACTTTTCCGATATTTTATGGGTTTAAAATAAACACCGAAACGAGAAATCATTTTATTTCTCTTGCTCTCGGCATGGAATGCAAGCATTCTACCAACTGAGCTATCTACCAGACTTTTTACGAGCTTGATTGTATTATTATTCCTTGACTTATAGGTTGGTATGAGGCTGACCACCCATACTGTAAAAAATGGTTCACTTTACCAATGTCACCCCTGTTTCAGGGAATGTCGGAAAGAGTTGCAGGGCTTATGTTCATTTGAGTTTGGATTTTATTTGTAAGTACACAATCAGCATTTGTAAGCGCGAACTACACGTGTTTGTTTGTGGGCATACATCTGAGAGCTTTGAATGAATATATCCTTGCAACTTAGATTATAGATAGATAGATTATAGATAGATTGTCGTCGTCGCTACAACGCGCCAATTTTTAAACAAGACCCAATTGCTGTAGGACTGGATGGACCTTTGGTGACCGGTCTTTGGTAAAGGCATATACTTATATTATTTTTTCAACTCAGTAGGTAAAAAACATTTTTGAATATATCATTGGTAAATTTTTTGTACTCCGCTGGGATTCGAACCCACGACCTTCTATTCAGTAGTTTAATGCGTTGCTACTAAATAATGAGTAATAATATTAGGATGATTTATTGTATGAGCGCTGTTTTGGTGTGACTCACACTTCAAGATCCCTCTGCGAGCTTGTTCGTGGCTATAGAAAGCTCCAATTCTCAAACAAGACTTGTAAGGCTAAATGGATCGTTGATGACCTACGGATAAAATGATTAACAAAATACTTTTATAAATTCAATTGCCACTTTTATTATGAAGTAAATTGACCTAGAGAAAATTGTATCGTCACCCGGCCGGGCTGCTAAGGAAAATATGGTGAATTTTTAAAGGAGAACAATAAAATTATGTTGTTCGGCTGTTTAGAAAGAATGAACGCAACTGAGTTACACATAAGTTGTAGCTTCTTGCCTGCGTATCTCCGAAGGAATCGCCATGTGGCGATTCGGGAACTATTTACTTGTAGCCTTATGAGAGCTTAATCATCGCTATAAAAAGTGCCAATTCTAAAGCAATACTCAGTTGCTGTAAGGCTTGATGGATTTCTGTTGAACAGTTTTTGGTAAGCGCATAATATTTCTTTCAACCGAACGAAGAGCTGACTGAAGACATGTTCATTTATTCCGAAAACAGTACCTACCCGTCGTACGTTTCGAAAGTTGTTTTGCCAGAGGTGGTTTTCAAGTTCACATACATTTTCTCGAATACTCGATACTTGAGTATTATGAAAAAGCTCGTGCTACGGGTACAGAAGAAAGAATGGTCGGTCTTTGCTTCCACGAATTGGTTTGATTGTTTGTGGGGCCAATTTTACCTGAGTATTAGTGTTTCTCCAAATTTCTGTCTTTCTTTTTTTCATTAAATTCATTTAAGTATGATAGGAATTCCTAGACTTATAGGTTGGTATGACTGGTATGAGGCTGATCACCCATACTGTAAAAAATGGTTCTCTTTGCCAATGTCACCCCTGTGTCAGGGAAGGTCGGCAAAAGTTGTAGGGCTTATGTTCATTTGAGGTTTGGATTTTATTTAAGTACACATTCAGCATTTGTAAGCACGACCTACACGTGTTTGTTTGTGGGCATACATCTGAGAGCTTTAAATAAATATATCCTTGGGCCGGTCCATAGTCCAGTGGCAACACTTCGGACTCGGGAACTAGGGAAAAGCGGCAAGAGTTGCAAGGCTTATGTTCATGTGAGGTTTTGTTTATTTTTATGCGCGCATGCAGAATGTGTAGGCGCGAACCTACGTGTGCCTGTCTGTGGCCATGCATTTAATATGAATCTTAGACCGGTCCGTAGTCCAGTGGAAACACTTCGGACTCGTAAATGGAAGGTTGTGGATTCGAATCCCGGCGGAGCACAAAAATATACCATTTATATTTCCAAATGTGCTCTTCGCTGGGTTGAAAAATTCATAAACCTTGTGATGAATCAAGCTTTTCATCAAAAATAAAATAAAATAATTGAAGTTCCTATACATGTGGGCGTATCAAACATGTGTAGGAAGATTTTTCTTGTCCATACGTATTTTTTTTCTATGGGACTATTTAAGTTCTGGAAGGGGGATGCTAGTCAGCCCTTGACGACCGGGAGAAAGGGATTCGGGTCGAGACAGTCAATTGGGGAGGACGGGCCATATGTATCTTAAATCTGAGCTAAACAAATTCGAAACAAAATATTTAAATTAAAGTCGGGTTTTAATTCGGAAGAAAATTTAAATAGACTAAAAAGATTTTTCTCTTAATAAAGACGCCGCGAATCGTTCGTTCGGAATCTAAGGGAGAATAAGTATTTACGTGGTTTTAATAATAATAAAATATCTGCCGACATAATATTCCGGGAGTGTATTTTTCATGTGTCTGTCTAAAACTAAAAGTATGCTAAATAAGTAATTCCGTAAATCGCAGTGATTCTCAAGCTTTCGAACATAAAAATAACTTTCGATTGAATTTTGGATTAAATAAAATTAAACCAGTGGTTGCTGAACGGGAAGGCGCATTTAATTATTTAATAATCAAATTCATTAATTCGCGTAAACACATAGTTCGCTGAGCTGCTTCGCAGAAGGATGAGAGATTTCAAATTATTTTCTAACACACTAAACTAACCTAATTAACTTGCGTTCTAAAATGTATTCAATCTTCACATTTTGAAAATGATTTGTTGCCTATGTTTCAGTCCGAGAGACTGCTGTCGCCGAGTACTCCGATCTTAAAAATTACATTTCGTACTGTAAATAAAATGTTTGTCTTTCAGGTCAAAAGGGGTGAATTCAACATAGCTTTCAATCAAGGAGCGCAAATGTCCTGAAATGCTTATAAATTGTTGTCTTTTTCCACAGCCTTGCAGTTACTAACAAACACACCTTCTCTCTCACAAAACACCTGTGTCAGAAAGAATTGAACGCTGTTTGCTTAATATCTGAAATACCGGAACCTAACGGTTCTTTTTGCTGCTATGAAGGAGTTCGCATTGTGTTGGAGGTGAAAGCTTTCGGCTTCCACAACTTTCCATCAAAACTATAAATCCAATGTTGACTGACAAGGAGCCATGCTCCGGAGCACGTCCTATGTTTCCTTTGGTTCATAGCTTGACCTCTCCTTCGGCCATGGTTATCTGCGTCCTCAACATCATCACTGAACGAGGGACGAGGTTACTACCAGACTTATATCATGACTTGGATATAGCTTCCATTGTTCCTCTGTTATGGGCTGGAGTCAACTGACGTCATTCCAACATCACAACACCTAGTTCCTGCTGGATTCTGACACTAAAAATACGATGCGAGCCTCGACATGCGATCGAGTTTTAAAAAGTCTCCATTCATTGTTTTTTGGCGTTCGGTTATTTCATGACGCGGAGTAAGGTTAGGGCCAGTCCCTTCTAAAATATCCTTCCCGTGGTCTGAAAGGACCAGGCCGTGGGGCCAACCTGTTAAATTCTTGGAGGAAAGAGGAAGATGAGCTTTCTTCGATTTTGGGTCTCTCTTGCTTACGAGCAAATGAGGAATCCCATTTACAAGGAAGCTGGGGTGAAGGGAGTCATCTTCTACTGGGCCGGTTTGTCGTACCAGTTATTAAAATCAATCCCTTCCTAAAACACACTAATGAAATTTCTTCCACAGCAAAGAGAATCTACAAAAGGTAAGTGATCTTGGAGCGAGAAATGTTTACAACCGCTGGTTGGATCTACGGCGCAGGGAGAGAGAGGAAGAAGAAAAGATCAAACCATATTCTCTTTAATTTTGCTAAAACAATACTAACCAAATAACTATTATTCAATTGATGTTTGATTATCTCCTGTTTAATTGAGCTGTTATTATTGTACTTGTCTTTGAAATAAATTCATCTGCATTAACTGGCGTCAAAATTAAATAAACGAATCTCGCGGAAATTTTGTCAGAAATAAAATCGAACGCGCTACTACGCGAATGCAAAATCTTGCATAATTCGGCATCGTAACCTTTGGGTTAGTTAATTAAATTCATTAAAATATGATTAAGCTAGGCACATCTGTATCATCCTCACCATCATTAAAGAATTTGGGTCCACTACGAAGGTAGGTCTGAGACAGTAAAACAAAAAAAATGACACAACGTTCTGTTTCTACCTATCGCACATCGAGGGGTCATAACCGTAAAATAGACGATCACACAAATGCATCAAGATTATTGGCCATAATCTTATAATTTTCACCTAAGAGTGAATTGACCGGTTCACTCCAGTTGAACCGTGAAGAAGGATTGTTCCTTTTTCGAAGGGAGTTTTTCCATAGGTCGGTTTCATTTCAGTTGGACCGTGACCATGGATCCCTTTATCTTCCTCTGGATTAAGTGAGGAGTCGGAATCTTTTCAACCTGTACCAAAGACCGGTCACTGAAAGGTCCATCCAACCTTACAACAACTGGGTCTTGCTTGAGAATTGGCGCTTTCTAAAGCGACGACCAAGCTCGCAGAGGGCTCTTGAGGTGCGATACACACCAAAACAGCGCTCACCAAATAAATCATCCTAATAAATAATATTAATATATAACTTAGATTATAGATTATAGACCTACTTCTTATCGGCTTAATATTATTATTATTTTATAATTAAAAAAAAATAGATTTGTGAAGAGGAATGCAATTCACCAACTTATTCTGCCTACCCAGAAACAGGTATTAATATCATCAGTTAATAATTCATTATTGTTTATATTATCTAAGTATTAATTGTTACTACCCCATAACATCTGTTGAACCAGGGTCAAAGTTAAAGTCAAGTGGGGATCAAACCAACGTTATTCTATTCCAAATACGCTACTTAGTAAGATCGGCCACTTGGCCCCTTCGGCCATAACACCGACATTGATCGCCAAAACTATATTTATTTAGTATATTAATTAAAAATACAAAGTTTTCATTCACTTTTAAATTTTTTTTTGTTGACCTCGGATGATGGTTATACAAGAGGTTGAAAACATGTGTGCGTTGAATTCAAAATAAAAATTGCTTTAACTTTCTATTTAAAAATGTAAAATAATAAATATTGCTCGCGTATTCTTTTTAAAACCGACTTAAAATCTCAAGTTCTATGGGTCGATTATATTTTGTAACACATCGAGTGTTTGTTTGAAAATAAACCATGAGACCTTTTTTAGATAAGACCTCTTAAAAATTTTAAACATTGAAGACTTAATTGTTTGACATAAATTTTGAGGGTTTGACAGAATACGAAAAGCCATAAAATTTTACGACCTTTGAGCTTGCAGCCAGAGGCGGATCAAGACACTGGCCAGATTTTCAAAAAAATACGTTACTGTAACTCGGTTAATAAAATTTTGTGACAAATTCAATAACTTTAAAGAAATTAAATACAAATGTAAAAGAAATTAAAAGGGAAAGTTAAATGTTAAATGTTAAATGAACGTAAATAAATTACATTAAATCAAAACACTCTATCAGTTAAAATGCAATAAAATACAACGCGTTATATTCAAATGTAACATCATTTTACATATAAATAATAATGTTAAAATAGACATAAAATCCTAAAATTGTGGTTTATAATTTCTACAAATGCTTAAAAATAAGAAAAATTAGATGAGACTAAAACGATATTTTTTTCTAAAATATCGCGAAAGCATTTTAATATCAAATAAAACTTAAATTTAAATTCGAAATAAAATGAAATGCAAACATTAATATCAATTCATTTCGTAAAATGAGTTCTTGTACATGGGGCGCCACAACTCGAGACACGGTCCTGGTTGTTTCATATGGGGGATGTTTGTGTTTGTTTTTCGTCTTGGGATATATGTTGTTTGTGTATTTAGTTTACTTAAGAAGAGTCGTAATTTAGTGAAGTGATTGATTGGGGTTTGGGTTTTGTGTTTGATGGGGAGGTGGACAAGAGGGGGAGAAGACTGCACTTATAGGCGACAACAAAATGTAACGCCTGTAATAATAACATAATATTTTGTGTCTCTCTTGAAAGATTCTCTCAATTATCTTTAAAAAAATTGTTTACACTTTTATAATTCTAGAGAAAAGAGTAAACAAAATCTAAGAGGGGTTGTGTTTTCAATTCGTTTTGTTTATAAGATATGATAATTTATTACGCTGGCCTAAACGAATTCTCAGTAGGGATAACATACACAGTTAACATAATATTATTTCAATATGACTTCATTATTTTCTTATTAACGTTGGTATAATGCGTTTATTATTTCCAGTTTGATTACTGTTATTTATTTTGTATTTTTTTATACATTTACTAAAAAAATATATACCTCCTCAAACCTTCTCCTTGCTTGTTTCTTCTTTCTTCTTTTGCTCGATCTTCTTTTTCTAATCGCGATACATACATTTTGTAATTTATAGATTGGTATGCGGCTGACCACCCATGCTGTAGAAAATGGTTCACTTTGTCAATGACACTCCTGTTTCAGGGAAGGTCGGCAAGAGTGGCAGGTTATGTTCATTTAAGATTGGGGGGTTTATATTGTAAATTCACATGCGGCATGGGTTAGCGCGAACTTATGCGTGTCTGCTTGTGGGAGTGCATTTGATATGAATCTTAAATGATTTATATCTTTGCAACATAGATTTAGATTTTAGACCTACATCAAGGTCGAATGTTTGTAATTGAAGCTCACATTTCGCCCTGTTTCGGGAATGGTAGGGCAGGAGGGGTGCCATGCGTCGACCACATGTGCGAGCTTTTGTGTGTCTTGATATGTAGAATGCACCTTCACTCATTTTTTTTTATTTACAAGTGGATTGTCCGGTGAACAGCTCGCTTGATAGAACGCTTGCGTGCCGTGCCGAGAGCTTGAGCCAATCGGGGGTGTCAAGATAAACTCTTGGTTAGGGTTTATTTCAAATCAAAACAACATACCGGCAATGTTCATTCGGTCTTCTCGAGGTATGAAAACCAACCCTCGGGAATCGGGAAACCTTACTTGAACTGGGGTTGGCGTAAGACCGTTCCCTTTCCTAGTAGAAATACACTCGTCACATACATTGGCGTGGCGAGAGGTTGCACAATTTATAATGTAACATTTATATAGCAACCTAATTTCCTTTTTTGTATTCTCTACCTTTAGTTCTTCTTCTTCTTTTGAGTTTTGTTGTTTCGGCAAGTTCGGTTCAAATGTAGTGGAATTTCTAAGTCCAGTTAGGTCGTTGGCAAAGAGCTGACCTCTTACCTGTGTGAGTAAATGGGTTCCACTCACAACCGATCTCTTCTGCACAAGAGGGAGGGGGTGAATTTTGGGATGTACGCAGTTTAATTGCGTAAAATACCTGTAGCTTGGGCTTTAAGGAAGTTGGTCGAGCATTAAATTAAATGCAGTAACTGTAACTCTGTCGCTATTCCGTTAGGGGTGGCCAGAGCCTCTGCAGGTCTGCCTCCATTATTTTCCTAGCCGAGCATGCCTCTTCTAATTAATTCACATCCATCACATATTTTTTTCATACATCTTCTTCCTTTACATTAGCTTTTACTCCTTTTATATTTCCTCTATATATACATTTTGTGGGACTTTTTCTTTCATCTTCTATTCTTCTTGCATGTCCGAACTATCTTATCACAATATTTTGTACCTACCTGTGCTTTCAAGTCATCTTTCAACTTGCAGTTGCCTTTCATACATTAATCTCTTCGGGGTTTTCCGGTAATATTCCATGAGTGGTTTATTCCATCGCTGGTCGCTTGGTTCTTGCAATTATTTATATCACACCTACCTCTTGCTTTCCGTTACACGCGCTATTCTCAATCTCTCTCGTCATTTTTCATTTCTTTCTCAAATGGGGGATCGAGTCATTAATTGAAATTATACCCAAATTTCAAGGTAAAATGAATGTACCTTGAGTTGCCCACCTCGGGTGTAAATTTGTCTATATGGAGAGGCCGTCTCTGGCGTTTTTTTTCGTGACACATGTGCGTGGCGTTGGGGCACTTGCTGGGCGGGCGTGTGTTTCTCCGATGTGCGAGGCGGGGGTGCGGCCGTCGGTATTATGTATTGAAGTCTCGTTTACACTAGTCAAATGCATTCCATAACTTTGCTCGTATTTCAAGTTGTTCGTATTTCAAAGCAATTTTTTCATCGATATTACTTCAATATCAATCCGTTCCAGTCCCCAAAAATAGTATCGCAAATTGGTCTTGGTTCTGTTTTCGAATAAGAAATTGGTTTTGACAAAATGTATAAAACCATAATAAAAAAAAGAGATGGTAAAGCAAAAGGTAACGGGTTGCCATAATATGTAAATACATATTTATATTTTGGTCACTTTCATGCGACTTGCACACACCTTAAACAGTACTGTGTGTTTTAAGAAACTCTGTGCGGGATACTCTCTGGATCCAAGAGGCTCGAGGAGTCTATGACACTTGTCATAATGCCGCAGAGATGTTGGTAATGTGGCAGTATGTGACTTTAATTTAGTCATTACTTTTATCTTCATTTGGTATTTGCCTTTTCCGTTGTATTAAAAGGGGAAGGGGGTCCGAGGAGTTTTGTTTCTTCCTCCCCGTCAGAGGGCTGCAAAAGTGAGGTGAGCAGGTGTCGTCATGGGGTGATTCCGATGCACGACCGGTCATTACTTCTCCGTTCCATGCATCTCGAATGCCGCTCGTATTCCGAAGCAAAACTTCACTCGTTCTGTGTCTTAGATAATTCGTATATTGGGGCATTCGTGGGGTACCACCACTGTATTGTATACTAATTAATACGTACATATATCATATTTATGTTAACCTTCTAGTTTGTGTCATATATATATTTATCCCCGATTTATTTGAATTATAGAATCATAATATGTATTTGAAATGTATTATATGTATGTATGTATGAACTCGTTTTACTGTCGGAAATTAGTATCTGTGGATGTTTTCTTGCAAGAGGGGTTTGTTGAAAGGTTTTGCTAAAATAACGCTATCTTCATGGAATTAATTAAGTCAGGTGGTGTTGGGCCATCTTACATACATTCATGCCGATGGGTGGGAAAAGGGGGAGATGATAAAGATTATCGTCAAATAGATCTTTGTTCAGATATGCTTCACCGAATAATGATTTCTTTGCACTCTTTTCGGTTAGTGCATGTGCTTGGGTAAAAATCTGCGCGCCACGTAAATAGTTGCAAGTACCTACTTAGTTTTGCTTAGATTTTCTAGCCGCATGTTGCTTTGTTCTTTTAGGTAGAATCCGTAAAAGTTTGAGCATGAAGAAAGTGAATTATGTATGCATTAGAAATTGTGATATTGTGCTTTGTAGTGTTGCGGAATTTACGGCCTGAATGCAGAGCATGCATTGGGGTTTTTTTTGCAACGTGTGTGCATGCAAAGAGGGGTGGGGAAGTCGAGATGGATGGGGAAGCAAAGAGGGGTGGGGAAGCCAAGAGGGGTGGGGAAGCCAAGAGGGGTGGGGAAGCCAAGAGGGGTGGGGAAGCCAAGAGGGGTGGGGGAGCAAAGAGGGGTGGGGAAGCCAAGAGGGGTGGGGAAGCCAAGAGGGGTGGGGTGGCAAAGAGGGGTGAGGAAGCCAAGAGGGGAGAAGGGGGAGGGGAAACTGTTAACAGATGAGAAACAAATGTGATCTCAGATATCTGAGGCTCCGGAATGAGAAAAAAAAAACGGGGCGCAGAAAGGAACCATTTGCCGTAAGTGGCATCAATACCAGTGGTTCTAAACAAGTTGTGTGACTTGACCGAAGATGCCTATTGTCATCTTACAGTAAAGTCAAAGAGGGGACTGTGATGAATCAAGCTTTTCATCAAAAATAAAATAAAATAATTGAAGTTCCTATACATGTGGGCGTATCAAACATGTGTAGGAAGATTTTTCTTGTCCATACGTATTTTTTTTCTATGGGACTATTTAAGTTCTGGAAGGGGGATGCTAGTCAGCCCTTGACGACCGGGAGAAAGGGATTCGGGTCGAGACAGTCAATTGGGGAGGACGGGCCATATGTATCTTAAATCTGAGCTAAACAAATTCGAAACAAAATATTTAAATTAAAGTCGGGTTTTAATTCGGAAGAAAATTTAAATAGACTAAAAAGATTTTTCTCTTAATAAAGACGCCGCGAATCGTTCGTTCGGAATCTAAGGGAGAATAAGTATTTACGTGGTTTTAATAATAATAAAATATCTGCCGACATAATATTCCGGGAGTGTATTTTTCATGTGTCTGTCTAAAACTAAAAGTATGCTAAATAAGTAATTCCGTAAATCGCAGTGATTCTCAAGCTTTCGAACATAAAAATAACTTTCGATTGAATTTTGGATTAAATAAAATTAAACCAGTGGTTGCTGAACGGGAAGGCGCATTTAATTATTTAATAATCAAATTCATTAATTCGCGTAAACACATAGTTCGCTGAGCTGCTTCGCAGAAGGATGAGAGATTTCAAATTATTTTCTAACACACTAAACTAACCTAATTAACTTGCGTTCTAAAATGTATTCAATCTTCACATTTTGAAAATGATTTGTTGCCTATGTTTCAGTCCGAGAGACTGCTGTCGCCGAGTACTCCGATCTTAAAAATTACATTTCGTACTGTAAATAAAATGTTTGTCTTTCAGGTCAAAAGGGGTGAATTCAACATAGCTTTCAATCAAGGAGCGCAAATGTCCTGAAATGCTTATAAATTGTTGTCTTTTTCCACAGCCTTGCAGTTACTAACAAACACACCTTCTCTCTCACAAAACACCTGTGTCAGAAAGAATTGAACGCTGTTTGCTTAATATCTGAAATACCGGAACCTAACGGTTCTTTTTGCTGCTATGAAGGAGTTCGCATTGTGTTGGAGGTGAAAGCTTTCGGCTTCCACAACTTTCCATCAAAACTATAAATCCAATGTTGACTGACAAGGAGCCATGCTCCGGAGCACGTCCTATGTTTCCTTTGGTTCATAGCTTGACCTCTCCTTCGGCCATGGTTATCTGCGTCCTCAACATCATCACTGAACGAGGGACGAGGTTACTACCAGACTTATATCATGACTTGGATATAGCTTCCATTGTTCCTCTGTTATGGGCTGGAGTCAACTGACGTCATTCCAACATCACAACACCTAGTTCCTGCTGGATTCTGACACTAAAAATACGATGCGAGCCTCGACATGCGATCGAGTTTTAAAAAGTCTCCATTCATTGTTTTTTGGCGTTCGGTTATTTCATGACGCGGAGTAAGGTTAGGGCCAGTCCCTTCTAAAATATCCTTCCCGTGGTCTGAAAGGACCAGGCCGTGGGGCCAACCTGTTAAATTCTTGGAGGAAAGAGGAAGATGAGCTTTCTTCGATTTTGGGTCTCTCTTGCTTACGAGCAAATGAGGAATCCCATTTACAAGGAAGCTGGGGTGAAGGGAGTCATCTTCTACTGGGCCGGTTTGTCGTACCAGTTATTAAAATCAATCCCTTCCTAAAACACACTAATGAAATTTCTTCCACAGCAAAGAGAATCTACAAAAGGTAAGTGATCTTGGAGCGAGAAATGTTTACAACCGCTGGTTGGATCTACGGCGCAGGGAGAGAGAGGAAGAAGAAAAGATCAAACCATATTCTCTTTAATTTTGCTAAAACAATACTAACCAAATAACTATTATTCAATTGATGTTTGATTATCTCCTGTTTAATTGAGCTGTTATTATTGTACTTGTCTTTGAAATAAATTCATCTGCATTAACTGGCGTCAAAATTAAATAAACGAATCTCGCGGAAATTTTGTCAGAAATAAAATCGAACGCGCTACTACGCGAATGCAAAATCTTGCATAATTCGGCATCGTAACCTTTGGGTTAGTTAATTAAATTCATTAAAATATGATTAAGCTAGGCACATCTGTATCATCCTCACCATCATTAAAGAATTTGGGTCCACTACGAAGGTAGGTCTGAGACAGTAAAACAAAAAAAATGACACAACGTTCTGTTTCTACCTATCGCACATCGAGGGGTCATAACCGTAAAATAGACGATCACACAAATGCATCAAGATTATTGGCCATAATCTTATAATTTTCACCTAAGAGTGAATTGACCGGTTCACTCCAGTTGAACCGTGAAGAAGGATTGTTCCTTTTTCGAAGGGAGTTTTTCCATAGGTCGGTTTCATTTCAGTTGGACCGTGACCATGGATCCCTTTATCTTCCTCTGGATTAAGTGAGGAGTCGGAATCTTTTCAACCT
This sequence comes from Agapetus fuscipes, assembly GCA_951799405.1. Taxonomy (NCBI): domain Eukaryota; kingdom Metazoa; phylum Arthropoda; class Insecta; order Trichoptera; family Glossosomatidae; genus Agapetus; species Agapetus fuscipes. The sequence goes on from OX637333.1 coordinate 7,739,753, forward strand.
GTACCAAAGACCGGTCACTGAAAGGTCCATCCAACCTTACAACAACTGGGTCTTGCTTGAGAATTGGCGCTTTCTAAAGCGACGACCAAGCTCGCAGAGGGCTCTTGAGGTGCGATACACACCAAAACAGCGCTCACCAAATAAATCATCCTAATAAATAATATTAATATATAACTTAGATTATAGATTATAGACCTACTTCTTATCGGCTTAATATTATTATTATTTTATAATTAAAAAAAAATAGATTTGTGAAGAGGAATGCAATTCACCAACTTATTCTGCCTACCCAGAAACAGGTATTAATATCATCAGTTAATAATTCATTATTGTTTATATTATCTAAGTATTAATTGTTACTACCCCATAACATCTGTTGAACCAGGGTCAAAGTTAAAGTCAAGTGGGGATCAAACCAACGTTATTCTATTCCAAATACGCTACTTAGTAAGATCGGCCACTTGGCCCCTTCGGCCATAACACCGACATTGATCGCCAAAACTATATTTATTTAGTATATTAATTAAAAATACAAAGTTTTCATTCACTTTTAAATTTTTTTTTTTTTTTTTAAATTTATAAAGTGAGTTAAAACTTTGTTTATTAAATTAATATACAATGGACTTTCACTGTGTAAACCACCAAACCCTTAAAAATACTCGTATATATTTATTTAGCTTTATATTCCATGTTTCAAAGATACGTGAGCTCTTGACTTCAAGGGCTCTTGCAGTGACAGTAGTCACAAAACGGCGCTTTGAAAAGCATCATCATCATCATATATGAATATTCTATACCTATCCAAAATCTAAGTTGTTAAGATAATTGACATTTAAGGCTCATTGACCGGTCCGTAGTTCAGTGGTAACACTTCAGACTCTGAATAGCAAGGTTGTGGGTTTGATTCCCGGCGGAGCACAAAAAATATACCATTTATATTTTCAAATTTGCTCTTCGCTGGGTTGAAAAATGCATACACCTTTACAAATGACTGGTCACCAAAGGTCCATCCAGCCTTACAGCAACAGGGTCTTGCTTGAGAATTAGCGCTTTGTAGCGACAATGATCAAGCTCGTAAAAAGGTCGATAGCTCATTTAGTAGAATGTTTGCATTTCATGCCGAGAGCAAGGGTTCGATCCCAAGGTTTACTCAGCCTTCACAAGAAATGAGAACCAGCCCTCCGGGAGCTAGGAAACTCCCCCCCTTCAACTGAAAGTGGTTGGTGTGAGGCTGGCCCCCTTACCTATAAACATAAATAGGTTCAAAATCGCCACATGCGACCCCTTCGGAGATAACGCAGGCAAGAAGTTACACTACATGTGTAGATTAGTTGCGTTTTTTTTTAGTTTCGTTAAGGCTCATATTTTTATGTATTCACACAAACAGTCCTCTCATGAAAATTTTGCAATTCCTGCCGCCTTTCCCTGAAACAAACGGTGTCATTGGCAAAAGTAAACCAAGTTTGTACAGCATGGGGGGTTAACCTCATAGATACTAACCTATAAGCCAAGGAAAATTTAAGAGCCATATTTAATTATACTCACGAGAAGATACTTGAAAGTTAGCTTTTATGCATACTTCATGTGAGTAGAGTGCATTCTCTTAAGGCAAACAGTACTTGCCGGACTCAGTTCACTCATAAACAACAATACAACAATTACAACAAAAAAATACATTTATATGGGAGTTCCAAAATCTGTTAGCGCCCAATCCATAGGCAATTACACAAACAATAAACTACTGTTGCCACCTTTGCCTAAAACAGAGGTGGCATAGACATAGGTGAACCAGTCTCGTATTCATATTTAAGTTAAGGAAGCATCATCAAGCAAATTGCCGGTGAAATGTATTTGGCAAGTGCTGTTTTGTGTGAATCACATTTCAAAGGCCCTCAAAAAATCCGGTCGAAGAAAAAAAAGGTTTAAAAAAAATAATAAGAAAATCCGCGCAATAGAATAGTTGATAGAGTGCTTGCGTTTCATGCCAGAGGGCTATAGTTCGATCCCAACAACGACGTCAGAAAAGATTTACCTTTACGGTGTTCATTTCTAGCTCAAAATAAAAATACGGGGAAAGCTTGCGAAGAAATTAAAACCAGAACCATTAGGAGCTGAAAAACCTTCCTTCAACTTACAGCTGTACAGGGGACCATGGATAATCGCGTCAAATCATATGCATTGAATTTCATAATGAACGTAAAAAAAAAAAAAATGTGCTTGAAAAATTAGGGATGGCAGGGAGGTGGGCTACGAGAGGAGGGGGGGTATAGGGGGAGGGGGGAGGGGGTATAGGGGGGGCCCCTGAGCTTGTCCTCGCACCAGGGCCCCCAGAGGGGTTAATCCGGGCCTGGTGGCAGTGTTACAGGTTATGCTACCTAACTACCTAATATGTCACAGGTTGGGCTAATGTGTAAAACGCATCAATTTGACAATATGCTTGAGCTGGGACATTGATTCAATAGTTTTTTAATGTAAGCGACCGTGATAATGTTGAATGGTAATCTTATAAGACCAAAAAAAAACAATTATTGCAAAAACATCGCTCTGATGTGAACGTTTGTGCGAATGTTACAAAAAATATAACCTAAGTGCGAAAGTTCATTTACATTAATTCGCAAGTTAGCAACCAATAACAAAATATTTATACGCCTTTTCCTAACAGCTCGGCAGTGTGAATACACAATTTTATATCTATCTATAATCTATAATCTAAGCTGCAAGGATATGTAAGCATTTAAGGCTCATATGAGATGCATGCCTACAGACAGGCACATGTAGGTTCGCGCCTACACATTCTGCATGTGTGCATACAAATAAAGAAAACCTCACATGGACATAAACCTTGCCGCCGCCGTTCCCTGAACCGGGGTGGCATTGGCAAAAGTGAACCGATTTTTACAGCACGGGGTGCCTATGCATATTCAGGTGTGGACGTCATTAAAGTTTTTATTTTTATTGTTTAGTAATTATTTGATCTATCCCCATATAATTGTTTGTATTCCTTGACGTATAGGTTGGTATGAGGCTGACCACCCATACTGTAAAAAAAAATGGCTTACTTTAACCCAATTTCACCGCTGTTTCAATAAAAGGTCGGCAAGAGTTGCAAGGTTGGTCAAGGTGACCGGTCCGTAGCTCAGTGGTAGCACTGCGGATTCTGAATGGGAAGGTTGTGGGCTCGAATCCCGGCAGAGCACAAAAAAAAAACATTTTAACAGAGTTAACAGAGTATGGAATGTCAATAAAAGAACATGACGTCACAGCACCGGAAATAGAAGTAACAGATATCATATCCGTCTAAAAACTTGTCCAAATTTCTTTATTTTCTTTTTTAAATATAAAATCGAAAATAAATATTTTCGGCTTCAAATTAACATATAATTATTTGATTTTTCGAAATCTATCAAAATAATTTACTTTTTATCATATTCCTCACTAGACATATACCTCAAAGACGATGTAAAAAAGAGATGGAAAGAATATTTTAATGAGGTTTTTGGTGAAGAAGAATGTGATTTAACTGTGAAAGGAGATTATGATGAGGGTAATGTTTTGAAAATATCGAAAGAAGAAGTAAGAAAGGTCATAAAGGAATTAAAGAATGGGAAAGCGGCAAGTGTGGATGGTGTGAGACCTGAGATGATGAAAGCGGGAGGAGAATGTGTGATTGAATGGATGAAAGAGCTTTGCGAATTGTGTGTTAGCGTCAAGGAGGTTCCATCGGACTGGAGAGAGGCGGTCATTGTGCCAATTTACAAAGGTAAAGGTGACAAAAAAGACTGCCGTAACTTCAGACCGATTAGCCTTCTTAGTGTGCCAGGTAAAGTGCTATGCAAGATTCTTATCCATAGGGTAAGATTATCCACCCAGGAGAAGGTCTCAGATATACAATCTGGCTTTATGCCGGAAAGAGGTTGCGTAGACCAGATATTCGCGCTTCGACAGATAGTCGAAAAACAGCTGGCCGTAAATAAAAAGGTCTACGCGGCTTTTGTAGATCTTGAGAAAGCCTTCGACTCGGTGGATAGAAGTATGATGTGGTGTGTGCTTGAGAGGTATGGTGTGAACAAAGCACTTCTGAACGCGATACGCGCCATCTATATAAATAGCAGGGCGTGTGTCAGGGTGGATGGAGAATACAGCGAGTATTTTAATGTGTACAAGGGTGTGAGACAGGGTTGCATAATGAGCCCATGGTTATTCAATATAATCATGGATCATTGTGTTAAACAAGCGAATCTGGAAGGGCATGGCATACAGATTGGAGAGAGAAAAGTCGGAGTTCTGCTTTATGCTGATGACGCAGTATTAATTGCTGATTCAGCAGCGGAACTTCAGGCAATGCTCTCTAATCTGAACCATGCTCTGTGTGTGAACAAGTTGAAAATTAATGCAAGTAAGACGAAAGTACTGATTTTTGACAGAACGGATGAAAATGAAGAATGCACGTTTATGTTGAATGGTACGAAAGTTGAAATTGTGGATGAATTTAGATACTTGGGAAGTTTGTTTGAAAAGAATGGAAAGATGACAAGAGAACTTGAGAATAGGGTGTGCAAGGGAAAGCAAGTGGTCGGTGCAATAGGAAGAATAGCAAAGAACAAGCGATTGACGATGGATCTGAGAATGGCGGTACACAATGGAATATTGTTACCGACTTTGATGTATGGAAGTGAAGCATGGACAGTGAACGATAGCGAAATGAGTAAAGTATGTACGGTGGAAATGAAGCATTTGAGAAGCATGACAGGAAAAACTCTGAGGGATAGAGTTAGGAATGAATGGGTAAAAAAAGAATGTAATTTGAAAGAGGATGTGAAAGTTAAGGTACAAAAGAATGTGATGAGATGGTTTGGGCATGTGGAAAGAATGAATGATGATAGACTGACAAAGTATGTATACAAAGAAAGTGTGAAAGGAAAAAGAGGGAAGGGACGACCGAGAAAAGTATGGAGTGATCAGATTGAGGAGATTGTGAAAGAATGGGATATACAAAGTGAGCGTAAAAGAAGAAAATGCATGAAAAAGGTGATGGATATGAATGAATTGAAAGAGGTATGTAAGGATAGGAAAAAATGGAGGCAACTCTGCAGAGGCTCTGGCCACCCCTAGCGGAATGGCGACAGAGTTACAGTTACAGTCACTATTGCAAATACCCTATTGTGACGTCATTACTCTAAGGGAAATTATAAATGTTCCGACTCCAACATTGGCTAAATTGGCTTCATATTAATTTTCTAGAGTAACCTCAATTTTTTCACTCACCCACAAGTTTTTTTTTCATTTCAGTCCTTTTGCATTTTTTCGTAGTCTCTCCTCCCACGAAAATCAGCAGCTACAAATAAATAATTTAAAAAACCTTAAAAATGCATAAAATGGAAGATGGGTGACACCAGAAAATTCAAACAATTTATATAAAATTAATTTAAATTAATTTAGATTTTTTGTGTATTTTCAATCTCAAACTTTTTCTAAAATCTCTTAAATATTATTATCTACCTATATAATACAAGTTTTATTTATCATCCTGGCAACCAAATTACCTATTTTCTTCATTTCCGGTCATAGTCTGTGTTTCCGGTCCATACACGGTGTGCCAATCCAGTTTGGATGCGTGCGCTAGGGATGGGCAGATGAAAAAATATATCGAATCGATATTTTTGAACACTATCGAAATATATCGATATATTTCGATATGGGTAACGCCGTTTAAATTTGTACCATAACTGTCGACCGGCAAGATTCAAGAAAACGAAAACATCGTGAGTTAAATTAAGGTCTATTCAAAATGACGGACAGGTTCGAAAAATTAGGTTTTTTTACATTTCGATCAGTGTTACTTATAAATTGAGAATAAGATTTATGCCTGGTATAACGAGGGAATAGCAATTAATTGTTACTTATAATCATTTCATAAAGTTAACTCGGGTATAGACCTGGCTTAACGACCTAGAGCCATTATTCCTGGTTGGAGGGTAGTATAAGCTTGGAATAACAAGTTTTTGTCAAATGACATCTGTCAAAAGTGTCAATCGTGGTCAAAAGTATGGACGGATTTTCGCAATTCTTGACAAATTTGAACAGAATTAGCAACATTCGGGCACAAAAAGTATACAAAAAAGAATTATATACAAATATGAAAAAACTGTTTTCAAGAATTAAATAAGTATAAGTTTAAGTTTTTTCATATTATCGCAAAAACTATTCACATTATTCTATTAAAAATCACACCACCTACTAGAATTTGTATCATTCTATAATTATGAAGAAAAAAATATTTCCAAAATACAAAACAACAAAATGCGAGCAAAAAATGTACAACAACAGTTTTTTTAAATATTTTTTTGTGGCGTCATTTTTTAAGTTATATAAAAAAAACTAACTTTAAAATTAAAATAAAAAAATATTTAACACGCGTGATTTTTTTCAATAATGTCACTCTTTTACTAAGGCCATAAAGTATAAGAAACATATTTTTTTAAATTTAAAACAATGGGATTTTTAATTTTGAACACAGCCTTAATGGAAAATGACAATCAAATAGGTATTATATCAAGAAAAGTTTTTATTTGGCAGAATTTTTAAATTTTATTTTATTATACCTTTTGCTTGTGTCAATAAAACCTAATTAAACATGTGCACACTTTTTTTTATCATACTACTTCAGAATAAAACTAGGAAGTTGTTAAGAATATTTTTTTAACAATAAATGTGAATGAACAAATTACAGAGAATATTATTTAAAAAAAACGTTTTCTTGGATTCATCATCAAAAAAGTAACTCCTGCGTGGTGTGTAAGCTGTCAGATTGGAATGTCAAAAAAATTTAAAATGCGCGCTAGAGGCATGAATAAAAATCTGCGCATGCGCAGGCTCAGGGTGGTAACATGGAAAAATAATTTCTTGAGAACAGTAATTCCTTGTTTATGCCATGATTATAAGTAAGAATTTTTTATGCCAGGTATAACTTTTTACACCTGGCATAGCTATGCCCGGTGATAAGCTTAGAATAAGAAAATCTAATAAGTAACACTGGATATCTCATTTCTTTTTTCGGCGACGAATGCAAGATTTTATAGCAGTTCGTAAACACTGTTCAGTAAAAATATAAGAGCACCATTTTGAATGTCTATAAATATGAATGTTGTTTGTCTATGAATGTTTAATAAAAATATGAATACGCACATTTAATAACTACCTAAAATTGTTCGTTTATTGTATTTTAATAAGTTTCCTTGACTTATAGGTTAGTATGAAGCTGACCACTCATACTGTAAAAAATGGTTCACTTTACCAATGTTACCATTGTGTCAGGTAAGGTCGGCAAGAGTTGCAGGGTTTATGTTCATTTGAGATTGGGTTTTATATTGTAGGTTCACATGCAGCATGTTTAAGTACGAACTTAAAGTCTTAAATGCAATATATTTTTGTAACTTAGATTATAGATTATCATAGATTTAGATAGATAGGCAATGTTTTTTTTGCATACATTTTTCACAGTATCCAGCACCGATATAAAAATTAGGTACCTCTGTGGTCCAAATTTCATTTAATCGTTTAGCCCACAGATCACGGAATAAGCCTTTCTGCTATTTTGAATAACAAACATCAAACGGTGCATTTAAAATATTAATAGCATGTAGTAAGGTTGATTAGATAGCTTTATGTTTCAATTAGGTACGTAAATGTTATTTGTTAGTCAACCATAAATTAACGGTAAGTAGGTGTATGTTTTTAAACCTACGTGAATACACCTTAATACTGGTAACATACGGTAAAGATTGTAAATAAAAAACCGCCCGACATTACCTTAAACTTGTGCCATTTGAAAAATAATACTGTCAGCAATGATAAAAACATACAATCATTAGAAGAATTAATGGATCTAAGTAAAAAATATACAACTGACAACATATTCGAATACATACCTTAATAATGCCAAGCTAACTTCCACTCAAAACATTCACGACAAATTCCCGAGTCTGATGTAAACGTTCTCAGAAGAAAATGAAGGTATCGAATGAGTTTTATTGTGTTGTCCACACTGCATCAAAGAGTTACCATACGTGAAGAAATACTTAAGATTGCAAGATTTTTGTCAGTTCCAATGGAATTGGTAACATACTAAAAGAAAAATTTCGGAGCCAAAAATGGAGACAACCCTTAGCAATCAATATTTCGTGTTTAAATAAGTAAATATTATTGTGGCTAGTACAGAAAATGAAAGATACGTTACTAAGGTATATGCAAAAATACTCAACTTTTAAAAACGTTTGACTATTTTGATCGTATCATGCCATCAAACGGTCAAAAATGGGTTGCGGACATGTAAAATTTGTATGGGAATGGAAAAAAGGCGTTTTTGTTTTATTTTTTAATTACATCGCCACTTAATGCTTTTTGCAGTTTTTTTTTGTATTTCGATACGCTTTTTATTTACTTTACTCTGATAATTTTAGAATTCAGTAGAGATCACCAGTTTTTATGAAAAAGCTGAAAATCATTAGGGGACACACGCACAATACAAAAGGTACAAATTTCGACGGCGATACCCATATATCGATATTTTTCCGCAATATATTTTGGTCGCTGGCGGGTAATGGCTGGTTCGGACAAGGCGAGTAATTTAGCCAAGTAACGAGTAATTTAGTGGCTAAACGTGTGCGAACCCCAACAATTTAGTCCAGTAGTTAAGTCAATGGTTTAGTCAAGCCGATCCATTTCATTCTATTTTTTCGGGCAAGTAGCGGCCCCGCCCACCGTCCGTGGGCGAGTGTTGCCGAGAAGCCACGGAAAAGTCCGAGTCCGAAGAGCCACGGAAAAGCCCGAGTCCGAGTCGAGTTTATTAGCGGCCGCGCCATTGGCCGCTCACTCTTGGCGGGGAAACGGAAATGCAAGAATGGCGGCAATTTAAATTGGCTGCAGTTTGAAAAGATAATGCCCGTTTTCAGCAAGAATATTTAAAGATAAAGTGCTGTTTAAAAATATTTAAGTACTTAAGAACTTCTTATATTTGCGAGCCCAATGTTCCGCTCCCTAAACTTAGCGACCTGTCAGTGAGGTTATGTCATGTTTAAACTGTAAATAAGTGGATATGCACACCGATATCCTTGGTTTTTTAGAAACTCTTGAGAATATAGAAGTTGCTAGGACTTATCTACGTCCAAAAAGTTTTGAGAAAGGTAATTTTTTTTCGATAAGAATAGTATGACATCGATTTTTGGTGCGGATATCAGCTGTCAAAAATACAATCATGTAGCTCCTTGCTGGATGAAATTGTAGTAATTTTTAAGTTTTCGGACAATAGAGCTGTACAAATATAGTTTTGGTAAAGATGTTGTGGAAATAAATATTATCGTCCATGAATTTATTACGTATTTAAAAACATCGATCTTTTACATTGATCGATGTTTATAGGTACCTACCATAAATTTGTCATATCACAGGCCTTATGATATCCTTCAGATGGATTGTTACTTATTGTTTTGTACAGAAACAATTCAGTGACACACGAGGATAACTGATTAGAGACATTACAATTTTATGCCACTGTAAGCCATCAACTGGTATCTGTGACAGACGTGAGAGGCGTATGTAGCAGGATTGAACAAGTTTCTCGCGGTCAGCCTCTGAAAAGTTGAACCATGTTTCTTCTTTAACTTGATAATTGATTGGTGACCGCCGTGTATTTGAAATGCCGATTTTACATGTCGAATATTGATGTTAATTGTCAACAACGAAAAACGCAACAGAGAAATGCATCTGAATGCAGCTGCAGCTACGAGCCGTATTATAGTGTGTGCATACAAAATATACTTTGTACACATCATTGAAAAGATAAAAATTCAATTAAAAAATAATGTTTGCAGCGTAAATGGTAGATATTATTATAAACATCATATAGTCATGTGTTGTTTTTATTTAAAATGTATATATTATTTTATAAACCATAAAATACATTTCGAATTTACAAAAGTCGAGTTTCGAAGTTGTTTGCTAAACAGGCTCCTAGCTAGGTGGCCGGGCATAAATCAGTTAATATTACCAAACCATAGCCAATTTAAAGGGCTTTATAATAACATGATTTTAATACTCAATTAATATTTTCAAACTGCAGCCAATTCAATTTTTCCGCCATTATAGAAAGGGCTTTCTGCAGCCAACTTCGCACTTGTGTACTGTACTGGACCGTAATGCGAACGCTTCACGGGCGAGTAGCGCCCCGCCCACTACTAAATTACTCGTTACTTGACTAAATCAGTGGCCTTGTGCGAACTAGCCTTAACGCCTCAAAATTTCGAAATTTTTCAAGAAAAATATCGGTACTTTTGATATATCGATATATTTCGGCCATCGCTAGCGTGCGCGTTTGTTTTTGTGTTCAGCGCCGTGCAAATTTTACCAGTCTTCTGTTTTTCGCGGTGTTTATCTTCAACTCCCCTTGCTGATTTCGCAATAATGGCTGGCGAGGTTGTAGTCGATGCTTTGCCGTACATTGATCAAGGCTATGACGACCCTGGAATCAGAGATGCGGTATGTTACTTTTAATAGCCACTGATTTTTTAACCTCAAAAACAAATAATCCTCCAAAAATATTCTTATCTAGTAAAAAACTGTTAATAAATTGCGTCAATCCTTACAATTTTATAGTGTTTGGCTTTTTAGCAATAATGTGTTTCACTCTTGTTAAAAACAGAACTTTTGTCAAGGGATCTTCATCCTTCCAGAATATTATTTTCGAAAGTAACTTAATTTTTAAAAATGCCAATGAAACTGTAAAACAATTTAGAAACACGAATATCTATCTTCATTTATTCACATCAAACCATTAAATTTTCAAGTATTTCGTCAATATTCTCTTTAAAAAACTTTTTATTAGACATAACCTCACTTTTTAGTATCAGCTTGTATTCCTTGTACACCTCAAAGATGCTTTGTGCGTAACTCCACATAGTTGGGTTTTTCTCCTAACACTCGCCACCCTCGGTTGGAGGCTCCACTCAATCACCACAAAGGGGCATGGTGTGATCCTGGAAACAGGTGCGTCTAGAGCAGGCTCGTCCAACATACGGCCCTCGACGACATTTAGTTATTGCGCAATATGTTTTTCATCTATTTAAGCCGCGCGATTTTTTTCTGCGAAGATTGAAATTGGGTGTCTTCGAGGGTCTCGTCTCGCATGTGGGGAGTCGAACCTATTTATTTTTACAGCCAAGCCTTACGTCAACCACTACAGTTGAAGCGGAATTTTTTTTACTCATTTTTAAAAAAAAGTCAGGATTGCCCCCTATAGTTCTGTAAAATTAATCATGATTGTTCTTACGACAATTATTTTGCTTTGAGTTCATCTCGATAGACCCGTGGCGTGATTCAACTAATGTGCTAAAAGTAAAACAGTACCTGTACAAATACCGTCAGGCCGCTGGACAATAGCTCTAACCCCGAGCTAGCAAATGCCATCGGGTATTTATTAATCAATAATTCATTGTAAACTTTGAAGAAATATTATTTGATAATGTGATTCCTTTTTTGGAACATCACACTTTTGACTTGAAAATCAACAATTTGACTGTGAAATGTCCACATAATATTCTGGGTGAGCACAATAGTTACAAAAAAGTAAATCCCTACCATAAAAATAGTTGCAATCTATTTGTTTGATGTCTTCAATTATAACAAAGTACATATTACCTTGTAATGTCAGACCCCAACAGCTGGAATACTGGCTGAGTAACAGAAATCCAGCGTACTGGTCCCCTTGGTGTATGAAGAACAACTGTTGAATGTTGCATACTGTCCATCTTGCTTGTAATTGTGGAGATGTGCTGTGATTGGTCTGGAATGGACAATCCAAGTCTGTGGATTGTTGCATGTGTCTGTTTGTTCAATTTACCTGGACTTGCCAATAATCAGAAGTGTTCATTATTGTCACAAATTTGTATTTAAACCTTACTATAGGAAAATGATAAACTAAAATACTACTTTAATTTTCTAGAGTTAGTGCATTCACAGAGTGAAAATTCATTTTAATTTAAATTAAAAAAACTTTTTTAAAACATAGTAGATTGACTATTGTTCGACGCTTATAGTGGTCAGCCAAAGAAGCAGTTCAATTGCTTTAAATCTGTGTTGAATTCGGCAGCAAGACTCATATTTGGGATACCCAAATTCGCTCACATCACTCCGCTGTTAAAAACACTAAATTGGCTTCGTTTCCCGGAGAGGGTGGTCTACCGTGTTTGTGTGATGGTATATAAAGCCATCAATGGCTTGGCTCCACCTTATTTGACTGACATGATGTTGCCTGTTGAGATGAGTGTAAGGAGGCAGACACTCAGATCCGCGGGCGATGGAGTAGTCAATTTGGTTCAGCCACGCCGTCAGATTCGTACAAATTTCGGTGACCGCGCTTTCCGTGTTGCGGGTCCGGTGGAGTGGAACAGACTGCCACCCGGAGTGAAGAACTCCAAATCTGTGGATGTATTTCGCGGAGCACTCAAGACACACCTTTTTAGAAAGTCTTATCCATGATCGGAGAGGGCCCTTGAGGTGTGACACACACAAAAACGGCGCTCTCTTATCATTTGTAATTTAAAATTAATTAGCCTGATATTATTATTTTTATAGTTTTATTTTCACTTATTAGGCCTTCTTAACTCAAATAAGTGAAAATAAAACTATGTTTTAAAAAAGTTTTTTCAATTTAAATTAAAATACTACCTACTCATTAAAGTCTATCTCAAGTTTCACTCATTGAGTATTTTGGTACATCTTTTCATAGTGTATCATTAAATCTTTCACATGTATCCATTTCAAAAATAAATAAGTAAAAAAAAGCAAGAAGTGGCCACAGTGCTACAGCCAAACTCAAGCCTTGACCTTAAACTTGCTTCACTGCCTCCTACTCCGCCTGTCCTCCTACCCAGTTCACAACTTGTAAAGGCTACTATAATAATAATAATCTCTAATCTAAGTTGCAAAGATATGTTAACATTTAAGATTCGCATTAAGTGCATGCCCACAAACAGACATACATGTAACTGTTCACATAGTTTGAAGTGTTGTCAATCAATGAAGGTAGGAAATCAATAAATGTTTTTTAAAAAAATGAACTTGAAAAAGTATTCTCTACTGGGTATTCATATAGCCAGAATAGTCAGAAGCGAAAAGGTTAAAAAGCTTTCTTCCCTACAATATTCCTCCATCTCAGTCTGGCCCTGCTCACTCTTCCTCCTTGCGGATAGCCTGGTTGATCGATGATCAGGCTGTTCACAAACCCCTGTTGATATTTGCAGGCGCTGTCCATGGTGGAGGAAGAATGTCGGCGCTACCGCCCCACCAAGAACTACCTGGAGCAGCTGCCCACCTCCGCAGTGGCCCCCTCCTCCGCCTCCTTCCAGACCCCCATGCTGCGGAGGGAGCTGGAGAGGCTGAACGCACGCCTGCCTCCCGAGCCACTCTCCATGAAGAGGTAAGCAGGGCATTCCCATCTACCAGATGGATAATTAAACTTGATACCTTTAAAGTAGAGTCAACACAAAAGTTCACGTCGCAGGTGTAGGTGGCGTTACTCTGCTCTCAGCACCTCATAAACGCAACTAAGCTACACATATAGTATAACTTCAACAGACTTCAACACTTAACAGGCTGAGAACGGGTGTTGGCACAGCTCGCTGTAACATGAGGGCCTGGGGAATCTTTCATCAAGATGACACCACACTCTGTGAATGCGGAGCCCAACAGTCCATGGATCATCTTCTGATCTGCCCAGCCTGCCCAACAAGCTGCTCACTGGCCGATCTAATGCAGAGTAATGGTGCTGCAGTGGATGTTGCCCGACACTGGGAAAGAGTAGTGTAGCGTCTGACACGATGAAGAAGAAGAAGTACAACTTCTTGCCTGCGTTATCCCCGAAGGGGTGGCATGTGGCTATTCAAGACCTATTTATTTTACAAGTAAGGGGGCCGGCCTCACACCAACCACTTTCAGTTGAAGTGGGGGTTTCCCAGCTCCCAGGGGAGCTAGTTCCCATTTCTTGTGGAGGCTGAGTACACCTTGCCGGTATTTATTTTGTGGAATGCAAGTATTCTACCAACTGAGCCAGCGACCGGACTTTTTACGAGCTTGGTCGTCGCTACATATCGCCAATTCTCAAGCAAGACCCTGTTGCTGTAAGGCTGGGTAGACCTTTTGGTGGCCGGTCTTTGGTAAAGGTTTATGAATTTTTCAACCCAGGGAAGAGCAAATTTGAAAATATAAATGGTACATTTTTTTTGCTCTGCTGGGATTCAAACCCACAACCTTTCATTTACGAGTCAATAGAGCTAACCACTAGACTACGGACCAGCGAGCATTACAATATCAAATAATGAGACCATCACATAATAATGGCATGTCATATGTGGTATTCCAGATATGAGCTGCCGCCCCCAGCTGCTGGTCGTCTCAGTGACGCCACAGCCTGGGTCGAAGCCGTGGACAACTCTCTGGCACAGCTGCAGCACCAGGCCACCAGGTAATAGCCAATACATTTGTTATTAGAAAGTAATATACTGTTATGATTTTAGTTCGGTTCTCTTTTAATTATTTATTTTACACTGTTTGGTTCATAATTTACAACAATTGACTGACAACAATGATCACTGCTTATTGATTTTTCATGGCAAAATGCTTGAAGCGACTATAATCTGCTGATGCCCCATTGCAGTCCCTTTATATAGGTACAAAGAAGATCTCTCTTGCATCTTCCAGATCATTCGATCTCTCACTCATACCAGACGCCATTCTGTGCACTACTCCTACACTATCGTACTTGTATATGTGCGTGTATGTACTTTGATTTCATAGTTCGTAACACTACCACCATCGCACTTGAGCCAGATTGTTCTACCAGCATTAGAATCACATATGCACTAATTCTTGCCGACCTTCCCTGAAGCAGGGGTGACATTGGCAAAGCCTCATTTTTTTAAATCACCTAGATTGCCACCTTTGATTCTAACCGACTAATTTCTGCTTTGGCAGCCATTTTGAAACAAGTGTCAAAAGGCGAAAGATGTTCAAAATGACTTGGTGCCATTTCAAAGATGATGGCTTGAATCTTAAGTTAAGGAGGACAAATGACATGAATAATTATATCAAAAATCTTCAATTTTGTTTTGTCTTCTTGGCTCACTTGCATTTTTTACTCATCCCATTGTTCCTTTCGCACACAGAATTGACTGTGTGTTACTAAATCACCTTCAAATTTATAAACTTGTTCTGTTTGCATATTTTAGGGTTGTGAACCTGGAGCTTCAGCTGGAGTACGCCTGTGAGACGTGGAAGTCCTACCTGGAGGTCATCACCAAAATGGTGGCAGGGGCACAGGCCAGGCTGTCTGCCCTCAAGTAAGAAACATCACGTATTTAATGGGCTCTGAAGAGTTTTGGTTGGTAAATTTGCAAAATATGAAAGAAAAAAGGCATAATGGCATGTGTAATTATTGGGTGTTGTAACACAAGATGGAGAAAGCAATAAAACATAGGATTTCACCCAATTATCAAGTATTGTGTTGTGTTTACGAACTGAGGTCTGGCTGACAGTTGTGTCTCATACTGCGCTTCAATGTCATAAGCAAGTTTCGGGCCCACTAATATTACTGACACATACATACACTCAGCGAACCAGAGATGGCACTGAGAACCCTCTTTTCCAATTTTTTCAAATGAAGGCCTCAGGTTTTGGATACCATGATCGATTTGGACCGTAGCACAATTAAATAGGAAAATTATACTGAATATTTTTTATAGGAAGGAAACTGCATCGGTGAACTGGGAGCGCAAGTCCATCCAGACGGCCATGGGGTCCAAGCTGCGCGGGCTGGAGCAGGCCTGGGTGCAGCTGGTGTCTCACAACTACCGCACCGAGATGGCCATCGGGGAACTGGAGGCGGAGCTGAGGGACAAGAAGGTAAAGCCCTCCCTGACACATTCCAACAACTCCATTCAGACCTGACACTAACACAGTGCCTCAAAATCAACAAAATCACTGTCTTTGAAATATGGATTTACCGTTGGAGGCTAAAAAATTCCAAGATGAAACTAGTCACAAATGCTGAGATTCTTTCCCAAAGGGAATAACTGGTTTATTTTAGCTCCATAATCATCCTCTTGAGTGAAGATGGGTGATTATCATAGCAATTTGTACCTTCGATAGTGTTGTACGAAAGAAGGATCTCGTGCTTCTGCCAAACCACTGTCTCAGATTCTTCAACCAATATATTATCTTACGACTTGAATAATAATAATTAACAATAATTGTGTATAGAGCCGTTTAATGGCTCTAGCCAGCCTCCCCAAGAGCTTTTTTATGTGTTGAAGCTTCTATTAAACAAATGTGTCCTAAGCAACTTCCTGAAACTGCTAACATTGGTCTCTGTTCTCAACTCCAGAGGTAGACTGTTCCAGCAGGATGGACCAAACAAACTAAAGTCCTGTCCCCAAAACCCATTGTATTCCGTTGCAGCGGCAATTGAAGCCTATTTACGGCGTCACCTAGTGTAGAACGAAGAGTGCGTCTTCTGCCATCTATTCTGTCGACTCTGGATGATTTACACACGTAGGATGGGGCAACTCCCCTGAGGGTGTTAAAACCGAGACACATATTTTGTACTCAATCCTCTCTAGGGCGCGCAGCCAATGTAAAAACTAAATAACTCTATTATAGATTGTAGTTTCCTAGAGATAGTTTTTGTACATTTTTTCGATTCACGCAATGTTTTATACTCTTTGTGTTCATTTAGGAAAACCTCGGCATTTGCACTTGATGCATCCAGGAAATGTTGAGCGTCCGACGGAACACCCACATTTCTAAGGCAGGGGTTTTATTCATAGGACACTGTGTTAGTGTCTTCACAAGAAGAGAGTGAGCGGTGGGCGCCCTTGGGGTGGCTGGAGCCACTAAACGGCGCCCAAAAGAAGAATAAGTCATCCAAATATATATATATTAGTGCCCTCCCTTTGAGCACATAAAGTGAGGTTGTCTGTAATTGTAAGCTGCTGTAATAAATAGATTGTAAATTGCACGCTCCTTAGATCCGCTTCTGTTCCTCTGTAAGGAAGCGCTTGAGTCATAAGTGTGCCACATCACTGCACCTCCACGCTCAGACCCTAAGCCTTATCTTCCACAACTGCCGACACATTCACTGTGGAGGCGGGTGTTCTAGAAAATAATGTTACTCTGGGTGTGGGGAACAAACCTTTATCCCCCTATAATATAAAATGCAACGGCCTCCCCATACAAAATAATTGTGCGTTAATGGATGACAAACTGAAGAACTCCTGAACAGATGCACGTCATATTCACAACAAATATTGTTCAGGACTTGGGATGTGCTTCCTCATCATTAATAGATTTTAAATTGTTGTTTTTAAAATAAATAAACATGATCAATCACAACACCTTTTTATGTAAAACCTATGCGAGAAACAAAACTCATTTTGACATTCGAATTTCAAATAAATTATTGCCAACACTTCAACATACGCTTCAAAGTTGCCATACAAGTCGATTCTTTTTCGGTTGAATTCCGTTGAGTACCTACCTATATTCTTTATTTATTTCAAAATTATACTTCAACCAGTTATAACATGTATTTTTTAGAAATAATGACGATCGATTAGGTCAACTTTTTATATGAAACCATACTTATTGCGGCATTTAATTTTTTTAAAGTATTATTATAATATACAATCTAAGTTGCATAGACGCATTAACATTTATAATTCATATTCAATGCACTACTCCACGGAGACACGAGTGAGTTTGCGCTTACAAATGCTGCATGTGTATTTACAAATAAAAATTTCAGCCTCTCATGACCATAAGCCCTGCAACTTTTGCTGACCTTTTCAGAAACAGGGGACACATTAAATTTGTTAAGTGAACCCATTTATGCGATATGGGTGGTAAGCCTCATACTAACCCTTAAGTCAAGGAATTTGATTCAACAACGTTAAATTTAATTTATAATCTAAAGTTGCAAAAAAAGTTATTTGATGATTCAAATTGAATGCGCGCCCACAAACTGGCAAATGTCATTTCACGCTAACCTATAGTTGTGGCGCTTGATTTTTTTTAAATATTAGAATATATAATCTAAGTTGCACAGATACAATAACTTTTATGATTCATATTCAATGCATGTCCCCCTGGAGACACGAGTGGGTTCGCACTTATAAATGCTGTATGTGAACTTACAAATTCAAATTAAGGCCTGTAATGAACATGAGCCCTGCAACTTTTGCCACCCTTTTCAAAAACAGGGGAAACATTTTTCAAATGAACATTTTTTTGCAATATGGGTATTTAGGCTCATACTAACCTATAAGTCAAGGAATTTCTAATCTAATCTAAGCTGCAAGGATATATATCATTTGAGATTTATATTCAATGCATTCCCACAAGCAGACATGTATAATTTCGCGCTGGCACATGCCGCATGTGGACCTACATTATAAAAACCCAATCTCAAATGAACATAAGCCATGCAACTCTTGCCATCCTTCCCTGAAACAGGGGTGAAATTGGCAAAGTGAACCATTTTTCACAGTATGGGTGGTCAGCCGCATACCAACCTATAAGTCAAGGATTTGAGTTTGAAAAATCCTTAAACAACGTTAATCTTAATTTATAATCTAAAGTTGCAAAAAAACTTATTTGATGATTCAAATTAAATGCACACCCATAAGCTGGCAAATGTCATTTCACGTTAACATATAATAGGGTAATTTCACACTTTTTTTTTCTTTCGTAAATTGATAGATTTAAGTTATAAAAATAGTCTCCCGTTTTTTTTTTTTTTTAATAATGCGTATTTTTTGAATTAGGGCGCTTTTAAATTCGTCATTTTTCCATTTCCGGTTAAACGGCCCATTTTTTGCATTTGGGCGGATGTGCGTCGATGGATCTCATTCGGCTCAGCTGTCATTCAGTCGTGTGTATTTTTGTATGGCGGATTTGTTTACATTTGACGAGTATATCTATTTTCATCAATTTCAACTATTATTTGCACTTTAAAGTTAGTTGTGCCGTGTATAAAGTATAATTGAATTGGTGTAATCATCAAAGATGACTGAAAAGGGCTTTGAAAAGGCTCAATCTGACAATTTACCGGAGGTCGACGCTATGATGATGTATGTGTATTTCTCCAAGAACATGGACTTCATAAGTTCAGAATTACGTGGAGTAAAAGCTTCAAGGTAAGAAAAATAGTTCTGTTTATGTGTCAAAGTTCATTTAGATTCATAAATTCTCCAGATATTATACGTTTTCATGCAAACATCTTTCCTTTACAAATTCTGTAACCTTACTTATTCAAATTGCAATACTGCCATGTCATAGCTTCTAAATCTTAATATAAAGGCTAAATTAATTGTTTATAAAGCTTACTTCCTTTATTACATCATTAAAAGTTGTTTTTAATCACATAACCTTACTTTACACCAGTCAAGGGTTGTGCACTTGCAATATAACCTAACCCTTATTCCGTTTGTTTGTTTTTAGATCTTCGAGAGAAAGTTACGGAGACAATGCCATTGGCTATGTGCAAGTGAAACGCGATGGAGCCATTTGCACTGTTAAGGCCCGTATAACACCAGAACACAAAGTCCGTACAAAAGCATACGCGGTAACCTTGATCACCGATGAGGAACAAGGCACTGTTGAATCATGTGTCTGTGAAGATTGTCCAGCATCTCAAGGTCAGTAATGAATATTAGATTCACGAGGTGTCATGATTCCTTTGTAAAAGCAATAAAATGTAAGAGATCTAATTAGCAGGCTCGGCTCACCAAATAATTGCTATCTGTAATCTAAGATGCAAAGATATGTTAACATTTAAGATTCATGCCCACAAACGGACACGTGTAAGTTCGCGCTTACGAATTCTGCATGTGTACCTACTTACAAATTAAAATCCAATCTTCAAACGAACATACATCCTGCTACTGGTGCCGACCTTCCCTGAAACGGGCGACATTGGCAAAGTGAAACATATTTTATAGTGTGGGCGGTCAGACTCATATCAATCCATTGGCCAACATTATGGCCTTGCTGACTGCAAATATTTTTTCTTTTTAATTTCATTATTTTTCTAAAGAAAACAATATTTTGTGAAAAAATATTCCAATTTTTACTTAAAATTTATGTCAACAAAATAAGTGAATATTTTTTGTTAATTCATCAATATATAAAGTATTAAAGCAGAGGTCTACATTATTTGCATCTGTATTAATCAAAATGAAACATTTTTTTATTTTTACTCTCTTACAGGAGGTTGCAAGCATGCAGTAGCCTTTCTGTCATGGGTGCATCGTCGCAGCGAAGAGCCAGCAAAGACAGAAGTGAAATGTTACTGGAAGCGGTCAAAGATGGCAGAGATAGGCTCAGCTGTGAAATTCATAAAATGTAGGGATTTAGGAGAACTTAAAACTTTCACAGCTGGGCCTTCGAGTAACGGAAAGTTTTTGGCATCCGTCGTTAAAGCAACGAAGGAAGCTGACGTCAAGGATGTCCTCCTTATGAAGTATTTTAAGGAGGGCAATCCTATAGAATCCCTTAGCATCCATAGATTAATGGAGGAATTTATAGACGATGGAATAGGCACGACCCCTCAGCAATTTCAAACATACTGTGAAAATAGAATGAGTGTTGAGGCGTGCAACGAGGCAGCCAAGGAAACTCTGGAGCAGGCTGATTGCACTCTTTGGTACGAGTTGAGGTATGGGAGAATCACAGCATCCAAGATCCATGAAGCGTCACGCTGTCACACTCCTGATGGCTCTCTTGTGGAGCAGCTGTTGGGAGGAAAAATTTTTGAGACGGCAGCTGTGACACGTGGCCGAAAACTGGAAGAGTTGGTTTTCAAAAAAATCAAAAAGCAATTTCCCGATCTGAAAAAATGTGGATTATTGCTATCCAAGCATTATCCATTTTTTGGAGCTTCTCCTGATGGAGTATCTCAAGAATATGTACTTGAGATAAAATGTCCAAGCACCGAAAAATGGATGGAGAAATATTTTGTCAAAGACAAACCCACTCCAAAGTTCTTTGCACAAATCCAAATGCAAATGCATTTTACAAAAAAGAAAAGAGGAATATTCTGTGTTGCCAAACCGGATTTTGAAAAGAGTTGTGAGACCGTTGAATGCACTGTGGAGTATGATGAAAATTATTGTTTAGATTTAATGGAAAAAGCATGTGAATTTTGGACTAAAACATTATTTTTTAGATTATTTCAATAAATGTTTTATTTTATATGAATTAATTTTTATCTGTAATGTTGATCTGCTATTCTTGTTCTTATTCTCTCAACATTCTGAATAATTATATACTTGAGAATGTTATTTATTGTTTGTATCCCTTGACTTATAGGTTGGTATGACGCTGAACACCCTTGCTGTAAAAAATGGTTCACTTTGCCAATAAAAGGACGGCAAAAGTTGCTGGGATTTTGTTCATTTGAGTATTCATTTATATGGTTTTTGAATTGTAAGTACACATGCAGCATTTGTAAGCGAGAACTTACACTTGTCTGTTTGTGGGTGTGTATTTAATAGGAACTTTAAATGTTTATGTATATTTTCAACCTAGACTACATTAATATTTTTTAGTGTTGATCTGTTAACACAGTGAAAGTCCATTTTTATAAATATTTAAAAATATAAATGGTAAAACATTGTTTTAATTCACTTTATTATTTTTTTTTGTTCATTCTGCTCTTGAAGGTGCCTCATTAGGCGAAAATATTCGAGCAACAAAAAAAATTAATAAAGTGAATTAAAACAATGTTTTACCATTTATATTTTTAAATATTTATAGACTACATTAGACTTTATGTATTACACTGTGGGTACTTTGAAAAGTATAGCTATAAGGTGTTTTAATGCATATTTACCAAAGTCTAACAATTTTAAAGTATAGTTATTTATGTATTTTATAACTGCTGTTTCTTAACTACTTTTTTATACTTGATATATGTGATAACTACTTTGTTAACAAAAGGTTCACTTGCCAATATTACCTCTGTTCCAGGGAAGAGCGTCAAGTTTAAGGGCTTGTGCATTCAGTTTAGATTTGGGTCTTTATTTTGTTAATGAACATGCAGCATATTATGTAAACGTTAACTAACACAATATGCCTGCTTATAGAAATGTATTTAATATGAATCATAAAGTCATGTGTATCTTTACCATTTAGATTATAATGTAAAAATGCACTACTTAACAATACCTGGTATTGGAGTTTTTCATATGTTCTTATTAAATGTATCATCTTTCTGTTGGTTTTTCTAATAAAAATAAAGAAGTTGTTGATTGAAGTGTATTTTATTAATAAAAAAGGCTTTCCATTATTAATACAAACATTAATACTCATTATGTACATGTTGCAACAGATGTAAAGTGAGATTCAGAAAAATTGACCAGAATAGTATTAGATTAGATTAGATAGTAAATGTAACTTAGTAAGCAACATGTGAAATGAAGAATTGAATAGTAAAAATTAGATAAAAGCTATCAAGATAAATTAAAACACATTGAGATTTAAAAAGAATATCAGTCATACAAGTGAAATGAAGAGTTGAATGGCAAAAAATAGATAAAAGCCACCAAGTTAAATAAAAACACATGAGATTTAAAAAATAATCTCAGACATACAAGTGAAATGTAGAGTTGAATAGTAAAAATTTGATAGAAGAAATAAAGGTAAATAAAAACACATGAGATTTGAAAATAATATCAGTCATACAAGTGAAATGAAGTGTAGAATGGTAAAAAATTAGGTAAAAGCTATCAAGGTAAATAAAAACACATGAGATTTAAAAAGAATATCAGTCATACAAGTGAAATGAAGAGTTGAATGGTAAAAAATAGATTAAAGCCACCAAGTTAAATAAAAACACATGAGATTTAAAAAATAATCTCAGTCATACAAGTGAAATGAAGAGTTGATAGTAAAAATTTGATAAAAGCCACCAAGTTAAATAAAAACACATGAGATTTCAAAAATAATCTCAGTCACACAAGTGAAATGAAGAGTTGAATAGTAAAAATTTGATAAAAGCTATCAAGGTAAATAAAAACACATTGAGATTTAAAAAGAATATCAGTCATACAAGTGAAATGAAGAGTTGAATGGTGTAAAATAGATAAAAGCGACCAAGGTAAATAAAAACACTTGAGATTTAAAAAGTAATATCAGTCATAAGCTCACAAGCATAAAGGTTAAATATAAGTACTGAAAATAAAAATTGAATTTTAAAAGTAATGTCTAAGGGTGGCTAACCCTTCTAAACTTTGATCAATGATTTTTGCAAGTTGATCAGACCACAAGCAATCACAATAATTTCATCCAAGCGATTCACGAGGTTGTGGTCGATAGTTGAATGCATAGTGAGCATATGAAATTCTCTCACTCTGCTTATCACACGTTCTACGTGAATACGTAAAGCGGCAATTCGCTTTGCTTCCTTAACTTCGTTTTGGCTAAGGGTACTTTTCTGCAGCACGCTTGGAGGGCGAACAAGGTGAGCACCCTTTTCCTCTAAAATATGGGAAATATTCTTAAACCCCCGATCTGCCATCACCCATGTTCCTGTGGCGATGTTGTCGAAATAGCCACAGTCCTGAGCAATAGTAGAGTCGGTTGCTCGGCCTCCATACCCACATGATAAGAAATTAATGAGACCATCTGGAGTGCAAGAAATTAGATATTTTACCGTATTACAGGCCTTGTATTCAGACCACGTTAATGATTGGTGCAGCGAGTTGCCTGGTTTCTCAATTTGAATTTCAAGACAATCAATAATGGAACGGACGTTCCTATATCGAGCTCGAAATGCAATGGGCAATTCCAACCTTACGAGTTTTGCAGATGGCCATATAATCAACTCTTTGAGTACCCCTGATAAAATGGGAATCGTTTTCTTAAAAATGCGACATATAGAGGAATCTGACATTCCAAAATGTGCACCTATTACTTTATATGAAAAATTCAACCTAATTTTCTTTAGGCAAATCATTATATCTATAATAGGTGCACAAACTGTATCTTGCAGAATAGCCAATACATGGTACATTTCTTTTGGAATGCCTAAATACAGTTGAGGTTGGCGTTGCACAAGCAAAATATAACCTCTTTTCATCTCAACGTTAAGCGCGTCCATTTCCATATTGTTGTCTTCAAAATCCGAGCCACTACCATAGTCCACAAAAAGATCAGAATCACTATCTTCAGGGTCTGAACTGGAAGATGAATAGACAGCTTCCACATTCAATTTTTCCAGAGGAGATTCCACAGGTTTCCCCTTGATCGGTGAGCAGCTACTGTGAGTGGTCGGGGGTCTCACATTCAAGGTGTTGGTTGCTTTGCTCCTGTAGGTGGGTACCATATTCACCTGCACTGCTTTATCCAATGGAGCAGAAGTCAGATGCGTTGACTGCTCCACAGCATCCACATCAACGGATGCGGAAGCATCCACATCAACGGATGCGGAAGCATCCACATCAACTGATGTGGATGCTTCAGAGTTTGTAGCGTTCAGACTTGCTTCTCTTAAAAGTTCCATCACTAGCATTTTTCTTTTTCTAATCTCGCCGGTTTTCCTATCCACAGTCTTTTTAGCTTTTTGGCACTCAAATTTGTGCGGCAAAACTCCTTTCTTCAGGCGCATATTGCTTCCCATCAATCTGCCCATCATAAAGTTCTCCAAGTCGTCCTGGAGCTGTAAAAATATAAATAACATAATATGAGAGCATGTAGTTCACACAACTACTACAACAAAAAGTAAAAAGGTAGGTTAGGCACGTTAGTACATGACAATATATTATTATTAAGTATGCACACAAACTTCTAGGATAAAAAAGTTGTGATGTCACACAGCCGGGTTGTCATGGCAAAGGCAAGCTTATATTTTATTATAGGTTGCTAAGGGGTCTAGTCCCATAGACCTGTGACCTTTGGCCGATGAGAAAATATTATATTTACATTCCAGTCCATTGCTGCCTTCCTAAAGAAACAAGTACAAAAACTTTGCTATGTTAACACTTGTTTCTTATAAATTACGGAATCAAACAATATTTGAGGATGTTTTTGATCATTACTGACAAAAAAAACTATGAGTTTCTAATCAATTTGTCAAAAACAAATCGATTTAAATTTTGACACGTTTGACAGCGTTTTCACATGCCATTTCTTGAGCCACGTGATTTATTTACGAAGGCATGTAGAAATAACATATTTTATAAATAGGTATGCAATTAAATAACAACAAAATACTATAACTTACATTAAAATGGTCTTCGCAAATGAAGCGGGTAGATTTGGAAGACAGAAGTTCGTCTCGCTTCATCACAAGACACCATTTTTTGTGGATAGCTGGATCGCGGGGCATCCGCAAAAACTTTTTATCCGGTGTTGCACGTGACGTATTTGTACACATCGGAACTACACAATATTTATGATACTTCGAAGACATTTTTCAAGGTTTGTTGTGAGTTTATATTAAGTTTGTCGGATCTCGGAAGCTTGATAATAGCACGTATTTTTACACTGACAGCCGGCTTTCTAATACTACAAACACACGTCACTCACGCCACTTGGATCCAATGACGTCACACGAGCTCCAGCCAATAGCGTCGCGTTTGAATTGGACTCGATTTGTCGGCATTTTATTTTACAAAATTAAAAATGAAAAGCCCAATTTTACCACTTAAAAAAATATAGTTGAGATCCTTGACTTATAATCTACACAAAAATATCGTTTTCAACCATATTGCTCACCATTGCAATTACCCTATTGTGGCACTTGATGTTTTTAATATTAGAATATAAATCTAAGTTGCATAGATACATTTTATAATTCATATTCAATGCATGCTTCCATGGAGACACGAGTGAGTTCCCGCTTAGAAATGCTGCATGTAAACTTACAAATTAAAATGAAGGCCTCTAATGCACATAAGCTCTGCAACTTTTGCCGACCTTTTCAGAAACAGGGGGAACATTAGTTAAGTGAACCCATTTATGCGATATGGGTGGTAAGCCTCATACTAACCCTTAAGTCAAGGAATTTGATTCAACAACGTTAAATTTAATTTATAATCTAAAGTTGCAAAAAAAGTTATTTGATGATTCAAATTGAATGCACACCCACAAGCTGGCAAATGTCTTTTCACGCTAACATATAATTGTGGCACTTGATGTTTTTAATTTTAGAATATAAATCTAAGTTGCATACATACATTTTATAATTCATATTCAATGCATGCTCCCAAGCAGACATGAGTGAGTTTGCGCTTACAAATGCTGCATGTGTAACTACAAATAAAAATTTCAGCCTCTCATGACCATAAGCCATGCAACTTTTGCCGACCTATTCAGAAACAGGGGGAACATTAGTTAAGTGAACCCATTTATGCGATATGGGTGGTAAGCCTCATAATAACCCTTAAGTCAAGGAATTTGATTCAACAACATTAAATTTAATTTATAATCTAAAGTTGCAAAAAAAGTTATTTGATGATTCAAATTGAATGCACACCCACAAGCTGGCAAATGTCTTTTCACGCTAACATATAATTGTGGCACTTGATGTTTTTAATTTTAGAACATAAATCTAAGTTGCATACATACGTCATTTTATAATTCATATTCAATGCATGCTCCCAAGCAGACATGAGTGAGTTTGCGCTTACAAATGCTGCATGTGTAACTACAAATAAAAATTTCAGCCTCTCATGACCATAAGCCATGCAACTTTTGCCGACCTATTCAGAAACAGGGGGAACATTAGTTAAGTGAACCCATTTATGCGATATGGGTGGTAAGCCTCATACTAACCCTTAGGTCAAGGAATTTGGGTTTGGAAAATCCTTAAACAACGGTTATCTTAATTTATAATCTTAAGTTGCAAAAAGAGTTTTGATGATTCAAATACAATGCACACCCACAAGCTGGCAAATGTCTTTTCACGCTAACATATAATTGTGGCACTTGATGTTTTTGATTTTAGAATATAAATCTAAGTTGCATACATACATTTTATAATTCATATTGAATGGATGCCCCCAAGCAGACATGAGTGAGTTTGCGGTTACAAACGCTGCATGTGTAATTATTACAAATAAAAATTTCAGCCTCTCTTGACCATAAGCCCTGCAATTTTGCCGAACTTTTCAGGAACAGAGAAACATTCGTTCAGTGAACATTTTTTTAGGTATGGGAGGTCAGCCTCATACCTCATGCTTCATACAAGAATCTCAGAACATGAAAGAACTAAATAACCCTTTTACCGCAATTTTTTTTCAAATTACTTCTTAAACCATTTAATTACTATGAAGGAGGTGTGAGGAAAAATTATTGCGAAGCCAGACTCACTCTGCCCGAAGGGCCTATCAGACAACCGTGCACAGCACGGTCAGTCTGCTAGTAATCTATAATAATAATCTATAATCTAAGTTGCTAAGGATATATTCATTCAAAGCTCTCAGATGTATGCCCACAAACAAACACGTGTAGTTCGCGCTTACAAATGCTGATTGTGTACTTACAAATAAAATCCAAACCTCAAATGAACATAAGCCCTGCAACTCTTGCCGACATTCCCTGAAACAGGGGTGACATTGGCAAAGTGAACCATTTTTTACAGTATGGGTGGTCAGCCTCATACCAACCTATAAGTCAAGGAATACGAGTAATAAATAACATTTAAGGTGGCGACTCGTACTACCCAAAAAAAAAAATATTCATAGATGGTACGCATCAAAAATGTATGGGGCACTCCGTCGGGCAAATATGAAAAACTACTGTAGTTTTACTTCCTTTGAAACTTTTAATGCATTGAAAATAATATGTTGATTGCGCTATTCTAATATGAAATCAATCTGAAATCGCTAAGGTATTCATTTCGGTCATTAAATTATGCGTAAATTTAATTTTTTTCGCCATAGTTTGCGCCAACGCGACCGATGCGATGAGCTACGAGTACTTATCTTGGAAACAAACCTTTTTTTATTATTTGTTACGCTTTATAAACCTTTATTTTCTTCAATCTGACCGAGGAAGCTCTGGCCGAACAGCTTGCGTAACGGACTGCCACGCAAGGGTGGGAGGTTCGAATCCGTTTGACAATGTATATTTTTAATTTGTTACATTGTGTTTTCTTTTTTTACATATACTTTTTTTTATTAAAATACAACATATTTGAAAACAAAAGTATTAAAGTTAGTCCAAACGATTAACAATACTTTCATTTCACACTTCGTCCACACGACAAGTCGGTCAACATTTCAGTCACATACGTATATAATATGTACCGAAGAAATCATCCCAATATTATAATTTTATATTATGATTCATTCACTCTGTCTGCCACCATGCGTTGACGCGTAAGCCTAATTTGCATAAACGAGGAGGCACGACTTTATCCGAACAAATCCGAAGCATTATGATGCTGCAGTGTTTTTTCTCTGTAAATATTTCTTCCAATAAACCGATGTTTCCACAATGTGCTCATTCCATCGATATATATATTTTATTTAGATCGATGGCTCATTCATTTGAAGTAATACAAACCTTACCTTTGTCAAAACGTGTAATTTATCATTCCCTTTGATTACCTAATGTAATCTAAGTTGCAAAGATATATAACATTTAGGATTCAAATGGGTCATTAATTGTAAGATCATGTGTGAGATGCTATGTAAAAAAAACAATCGATCACAAATATCTCGGTTCATCATTCGTCGATAAAAAAGTAATTTGTTCTAAGCTCCTCATACTACCTACTTTGCTTAATGAATCTGAATAAGGCTATTTAAATGATTTAATCATGTTTTTAATGTATCGACTTGATTTTTACTAATTACTCTTTTACGTACGCTGGTCACGTATTACACACACCGCGTGACCATGTTGGAATAAAATTAATTTATTATTGATATAAAAATGACTGTACTTTTATCGTTATTATAAGTCCGGTCAGTAGCTCAGAGGTAGAATGCTTGCGTTCGATGCCGAAAGCTCGGATTCGATCCCCACCACCAAGGGTGTCTAAATTATTTCTCTTTTCGGTGTGTATTGCAAACCCAACTACCATATAAAAAAACGGCAAGGTTTACTCAGCCTTTACAAGAAATGAGAACCTGCTCCCCTAGTAGGGAAATCCCCACTTCAACGAAGTGGTTGGTGTAAGGCCGGCTCTCTTACCTGTGAAAATACATAGGTTTTACCCACCACAAGCAACACCTTCGGGGAAAAAGCGGCAGGAAGTTGCACTATACGAACAGCTTAGTTGTACAAGCTAGTCCATGGTTCTAGTTTTACACACATTTTGAGACTTCATTGAAGAAAGAAAGTCGAGAAAGAAATATTTTCAATACAAGAATAAAATGTAGTTATCAATTTTTAAGGCTTATGAAATTTTCTACAATTTGTCTACCGATTTGTCTTTG
The DNA here is from genome assembly GCA_951799405.1 of Agapetus fuscipes. NCBI lineage: Eukaryota > Metazoa > Arthropoda > Insecta > Trichoptera > Glossosomatidae > Agapetus > Agapetus fuscipes. Next base: position 7,769,245 of record OX637333.1, read on the forward strand.
GCCGAAATGTCGTTGGCCGAAAAGTCGAGTGGACGAAGTGTCGTGTGACCGATTTGTCTATGACCGAGTTGTCTTTGAACGGGTTGTCGTTGACCGAAATGTCGTTGGCCAAAAAGTAGTGTGGACGAAGAGTGAAATTTTTATATATTTTGTTATAATTAAAAAATAGATTTGTGAAGAGGAATGCAATTCACCAACCTATTCTATCTGGCCAGAAACAGGTATTAATATCATCAATTAATAATTCATTATTGCTTATATTAATGAATTATTAATTAAAAATTACCCAATAGCATCTGTTGAACCAGGGTCAAAGTCTAGTGACCCAAGCGGGGATCGAACCAACGACGTTATTCTATTCCAAATACCGAAATACGCTAGAAAGATCAGCCTCTTGGCCCACTCGGCCATAACACCGACTAAATGAAATGAAAGTATTTTTAATCGTTTGGACTAACTTTAATAGTTTTGCTTTCAAATATGTTGTATTTTAATAAAAAAAAGTCTATGTAAAAAAAGAAAACAATCAATGTAAAAAATTAAAAACATACATTGTCAAAAGGATTCGAACCTCTCACCCTTGCGTGGCAGTCCGCTACGCAAGCTGTTACGCCAAAGCCTTCACGGCCAGGTGGGAGAAAATAAAGATACATAAAGTGTTATGCATGAATGAATTAAATATGAATCCTAAATGTTATATATCTTTGCAACTTAGATTACATTAGGTAATCAAAGGGAATGATAAATTACACGTTTTGACAAAGGTAAGGTTTGTATTACTTCAAATGAATGAGCCATCGATCTAAATAAAATATATATATCGATGGAATGAGCACATTGTGGAAACATCGGTTTATTGGAAGAAATATTTACAGAGAAAAAACACTGCAGCATCATAATGCTTCGGATTCGTTCGGATAAAGTCGTGCCACCTCGTTTATGCAAATTAGGCTTACGCGTCAACGCATGGTGGCAGACAGAGTGAATGAATCATAATATAAAATTATAATATTGGGATGATTTCTTCGGTACATATTATATACGTATGTGACTGAAATGTTGACCGACTTGTCGTGTGGACGAAGTGTGAAATGAAAGTGAAATGAAAGTATTGTTAATCGTTTGGACTAACTTTAATACTTTTGTTTTCAAATATGTTGTATTTTAATAAAAAAAAGTATATGTAAAAAAAGAAAACACAATATAAAAAATTAAAAATATACATTGTCAAACGGATTCGAACCTCTCACCCTTGCGTGGCAGTCCGTTACGCAAGCTGTTCGGCTAGAGCTACCACAGCCAAAGTGAAGAAAATAAAGGTTCATAAAGCGTAACAAATAATAAAAAAGGTTTGTTTCCAAGATAAGTACTCGTAGCTCATCGCATCGGTCGCGTTGGCGCAAACAATGGCGAAAAAAATTAAATTTACGCATAATTTAATGACCGAAATGAATACCTTAGCGATTTCAGATTGATTTCATATTAGAATAGCGCAATCAACATA